>JAYRBT010000082.1:1036781-1072234 GCA_036023395.1 Myiotriccus ornatus | reverse complement strand
CACTGAACAGGCTCCCCAGGGCAGTGGGCACAGCCCCAAGGCTGCCAGAGCTGCAGGAGGCTTTGGATGATCCTCTGAGGGACAGGGGGTGACTTTTGGGGATGGGCCTGTGCAGGGCCAGGGGTTGGACTGGATGATCCTTGTGGGTCCCTTCCAAATCATCTAAAACACACCTACTGATCTTCCAAAGGTGCTGGAAGATGTCCCAGTGCTTCATATGGAGAACAGAATGATTTAAAAACTCAGCCAAGTCGTACTTGTTCACAGCAGACGTTTCTCCCTAAGAGACCCCACACATATTGCTTTATGAATATATGTATGTATAAATATAGAGCATGTCACAAACACTCCATATTTATAAATATATATGTTTAAATACAGAGCACGTCACAAACACTCCATATTTTTATAAATATATATATATATTCAAATACAGAGCATGTCACAGACTCTGCCCCCACGTGACTCAGTGCAGACAAAGCTGCACAGACATTTGGGAGACCTTTCCCACTTTGATCACCTGCCACTTCAAGCAGGGTAAGGCAGTGCTGGGTTTATCCTGTTTTACAGCTGAGCTGAGCCCAGGGCTGGGCTTGGGTGAGTGTCTGAAGGAATGAATGAAGCCCAAGTGGCTTTTCTTTTTCATGCTAATCCTTCCCAGCACCTCTTTGAACTGCTGGATTCCTAGACCAGCCGGTCTCTCCCAAGATCATCGTGTTGCACCTCGGTTGACCTTCTCGGAAGCTTTTCCCACCAGACTGACCCTCCACAAGCTCTGCTGAAGCTGTGTGGCTGTTCAGAGGCAGGACACAGAAAAGTGATGTTTGGATAGGGAGAAGCACCCGCTGCAGAAGGTCCTGATTGCTGCAAGGAGCACCAGCAGCTCATGTGGCCCTGGTGGCACCCAGAAAGGACGGGACACAAGGAGCACCGAGGAGAACAGCAGCGGCCTGAGGGCCTGGGCTGATCCCAGGGCTCGTGTTTTTATGGAAGGCTTCCTGCCTGGATGCTGGGAGCACGATGGTGACTCACTGTGAGCGTGAGGAGCCAGAGCTCCCCACCTCCCCAGCCCTCATTTATCACACCCCTGCCCTCCTCGCTGTCTGCACCGGCGTCATCGCCACGGCTCGGGCTGGGCAGCCAAAACTGCTCCCCGGGAGACAGGAATGGTGAAAAGAGCAATATTCTTGGCTCGTGTTGCCCTGTATCTACAGCTGATCTTGCGTTTAACACCAGCCTAGACGGTCATAACCGACCCCCCTGGCTCCAAAATATTCCCTGAATGCACCACAGGGAAAACATTCGTCCTTCTCTGCCTACATAAATATACAGGTAGAGATAAATATGTGCACACGTGTAGATTTTCTGGTGTGCACACCCACACGTGTGTTTTATAACCCTTCACCCAGATATCTATAAATCACCATCCTCTCGCATGTAAATTTTCCCCCAGAGTTAGGCTGCAGATTGTTATTGATAAAATATGAACTGATGCTCACAACATCCCTGTGTATTTAGGGTGGAATCTCGTTTCAGTTGAGTTCACCCACTAGAAATAAAAATGTTAAGCCTGGACTAGTTTTCTGGGTTTCTTCACAGCCAATGAAAAGAAACAGGCACATCCAGGGGACACTTTGGCTGATCTGGTTTAGGATTTATTGGGTAGATAGAGATGTCATGTGGGAAGCAGGACTGTTAGAGAGGGAGGGAAAATGGATTGGGAACGGCCAGACTGGAATTTAGGTGGTGGTTCAGAGCCTGAGATGAGCTGTCTTCAATTCTGGTGCCTTCCTGTGAGCTGAGTGTGAAAATTCCCATTGTAATCATTGCAGAACTACTCAGGCGGATCCTAAATGAGCCTAAAATAGACCCCTACCAGCTGATGACCTGGATTTTGTCCTCACATCACAGCAATCAAACTGGCTACAGGCAAGATGATGTTCTCCAAACACACTTGGAGTAACCAAGACAGGGTTTCTAAACGGGACCTTGGGGTGAGCTGCATCTTTCTGGAGTGGAGATGGAGGACCAGGGTACACTGAAAGATTTAAAATATTTCATTGTTGAATTCCAAGGGCTGAAACAGCCTCAGAATTGCAAGGACTGTGGGTGAAGGAGATGTGGGATCACTGAGTCCCAGCTGGACCTCCCCTCACCTCTTGCTGCCTCTCCAGTAAAGCCCAGATCTGCTGCAGGTTTTGGGTCAGATCCTGAGCAGTAACACATATGCACCTACCAGCTGATGACCTGAATTTTGTCCTCACATCACAGCAATCAAACTGGCTACAGGCAAGGTGATGTTCTCCAAACACACTTGTGGGGTGGAGGTTATGGAGTAACCAAGACAGGGCTCCCAAACAGGACATTTGGGAGACCTGCATCTTCCCGGAGTGGAGCTGGAGGACCAGGGTACACTAAAAATGTTTCATTTTTAAATTCTCAGTGCTAAAACAGCCTCAGGATTGCAAGGACTGTGGGTGAAGGAGATGTGGGGCCCAGCTGGGATCACTGAGTCCCAGTGGGACCTCCCCTCACCTCTTGCTGCCTCTCCAGTAAAGCCCAGATTTTGGGTCAGATCTCAATGCCCCACGTGGACACTGCAGATATTTTGGAGCCCTTAAAAGCAGAAGGAGAATTTTTTTTCTGATCAGAAATAGGGGCTTGCTGGTCCTGCCTGGAGTGGAAGGTGGAGCAGACCCCCTTTGGAGCTCTTTTCCAACCTGGATGAGTAGCCACAGGTTTCCTGCGTGTTTGCAACTCATTTCTTGAGCCATCCAGGCTCAGTTTCCCTGCTGGTGAAGTGGGAGAGACAGTTATCTCCTCAACCTCCAAGAATCTCAGGAGATCATTTTAAGAACGGGATGCTGAGAGTGATCCTTCAGCTGAGCTGGTCCAGAGAATCCTCCTTTTGATTTCCTCTTGGAGTCGTTCACCCAGATGGAAGAATGCTTTGAAATTAGCTCAGTTTGAGGTTTTGGAGGAATGTCACCAGTCAGAAGGAATGCAGATTGACAGGAGAAACTGCTAAAAGAAGAGGCAAAAAAATGAAGTAGAAGAGAAAAATAAATTGCAGGGTTTAATCCTTAGACACTCGCTGTGCTTTGTGGAGAAAACTCACTTTTTCTGGTAGATACTGGTTGTATTTTTGAGTAAGCTGTTGGATTAGTGATTGGATAAGTTCTTATTATAAGTCATTATATCAATTATAATTTAATTTATTATTTTCTTTTATATTTTATATATTTATTATATATAGTATTTATATTATCAGTGACTTATTTATATTATTTATTTTATTTATTCCTTACATTTATTTATTTGTATTTTTATTTATACATATTATAAGTTATTATTATTATTATTACTTATTATGGGTAAGCTATTATTATAAATGATTAGTGATTGGATAATTTTCATTATATAAGGAACTAGAGGATTTGAGGTTGGCACTAGATGGTCTCTCAGGTCCATTCCAACCCCTTAACATTCTATAATCGATTCTATCCACGGAAGAATAACTTTAAATTGATTAATTAATGAATGTCAGCAGTAAGACAGGCGAGTATCTGCACTTGTACGTGCTCTTGGGAGGTAAATCACGTGAAATCACCCACTCCTCAGTGGCACTGAGGAACCCAAATGACAGCTCAAGGCAACCACGACCTTTCAGCTTTTCAATTTAGGGATTTTCAAGGTTAATCCTAAACCGGCCATAACTGTGCTCCTCACAGTTCCCTTTCCTTGCAGGAAGGTGTCTTAGTGTAGGAACCAGGCTTTACGATAAGAACTGGACGAAATGCAAACAAATCCAACGTATTTATAGCAATCTTTCATCTGAATTGTCATAAAATATTTTGCTTTGGACACCCTCCAACAGCTCAACACCTTGCTTATATTTTGATGCCCAAACCTGCCCCGACATTCCAGGCGAGGCCTCCCCCCAGCGGGATTTTCTGCCGTGGTTTCTGCGTAAAGGCGACGGGTTTGCAAGCTGAGAACACAAACTCCAAGCCTGACTTCCAGCTTGGCACCCTCTGAGGCTCCAGGCTGGGCAGGAACAAGATTTCCCAGCCCGTGGACTCGAGACCGTCGCTCTTCCACGCTTCCCTCACTCCTGGTGTTCCACATCCACCCAGGGCGCTGGTTTACGGGGTCTGGCAGCGTCTCCCTCGTGCTGCAGGTGAAATTCCCGTGGTTTCGGGGCACTGGAGGAGCGTTGGGTTTTCTCTGGCTTGTAAATGAAGACACGGCAATCGATCTTTAGGCTGAGTGTTTGAAGTGAAGGCGCCTTCTCATGTCCTCCCTATTTTATTGATCTACAGCCCTTGGGATTTTTTCAGCATTAATTGAGCTAAACCCTCAGTTTTGCAGGCAATGAGGGTGAATTTAAGTGCTCATCAATGTGGCCAAGTCAGAATCAAGAGAAGATTATCGACAGGTGAAAACCACCAAAATGCAGACAAGTTAAACAGAAGGTTGGTTTAATTATCCACAAGTGAAACCCACCAAAATAAAGACAAGCTGAACAGAGGGTTGGATTAACCAAATTTGGGTTTTACTGGCTAAATGTAGGCTTGGTACTTGAATAGGATGGAGTCAGTGAAGAGGATGAAGGCTTTTGGAGAAGACATCAACCTATCCTGTGTGGGAAGGTGAGAAGAGAGATTAAATCCATTCTCTCTCCAGGTGCTTCTCCATTTCTATTTAATGTGGAATAATGTGTATAAATCATTGGCTTGGACTGCACATCAAACATGGAGATATGGAAATTGTGATTTTCCCACTTGAAGCCTTGTGTGCCACTTACAGTTTGTAACAACATCCTTCAGGGTGGATTGAATCCCTCGGGGATGACACAGCTGTGGACAGCCCAAGTCTGCTTCCTGAAATGATCCTCAGTTAGCAAGGAAGACGATGACTTTATAAAATAATTATATAATCACAGAATCATGGAATGGTTTGGGTTGGAAGAGACCTTAAAGATCATCTCATTCCACCCCTGCCATGGGCAGGGACACCTTCCACCAGCCCAGGTTGCTTCAACCTGGCCTTGGACGCTTCCAGGGATCCAGGGGCAGCCACAGCTCCTCTGGGAAATCCATTCCACTGCTCCCCACCCTCCCAGCCAACAATTCCTTTCTAACATCCAATCTAACCCTTCCCTCCTTCAGCTTAAAGCCATTCCCCCTATCCTGCCACTCCAGGCCCTTGGGGCAATCCCTTTTCCAGCTCTCCTGGAGCCCCTTCAGGCACTGCAATAACATCCCCCTTAAAGGCGTGAATGAAGAAGCAAAACTAAACCCCCCATGAACCGTCTCCTGCTGATTGTGGCCTCTGATTAACCGTCAGACTTCCTTATTTATGAATGTTGGGAACGCTGTGTGGCCACCAAACCTTGATTAGCCCATCCAAAAGAATCCTCCACTTATCCCAAAGGCTTCAGGAGACCTTTGTGCCAAAGAACTCGGCTCCAAAATCCAGCACTTGTCAGCTGAGGGTAAAATTGTCCCTTATATTTTCTCTGCTGGCTTCATTTAATTTAAAAAGCCATTTATATGAACCTTCCCAAAAGCAGGAAAATCCCCATTTACTTTTTTTGGAAGGTTTCTCCTCTCCCTCCAATGTCGAGTGATACTCAAAGGCAGTAAATGTTTGAAAACCAAAATAGAAGTTAACACACAGAAATTAAGTGATGGGATAGTGAAACAAAACTCCGTGGGAGGTCCCTCGGTAGCTGGAAACTACTGGATAATATATTAATTTATTCATTGCAAATGAATTATTGTATTTATTAATTACAAATTTATTCATTGTAAATGTGTTAATTACAAAATTGAAATTACTGGGCGCAAAATTCTTTGAAATCCCTGAGTCTGAGAGAGGAAAATGTTAAACTTCTCACCCCCCTCTCGTATCTTAAAAGGAGGAAAAATTAATAACAATATGTGATAGCAATAATAAATTATAATTAATAATCAGTCATGTAATTTTAATATTATCAATATATTATGTCTTATTAATAATAGTAAGAGATCATAATTCAATATAATAATATGTTATAATAATTATATTTATGTTATTTTATATTTTTTTATATTATATTTGTTATATAATTATGCATAAATTATAATTTTTATTATTACTGCTACTATTATTATTTCTGAACAATTCTGATGACTTTTGGTGCCATTTTGCCATCCACATTACAGATATAATTAATATTCCAGTTGAAGGAACTCTTTTCTTACTATGTTGGGGGGTTTTCCACCTCACTTGTCTCACGTTTCGAACTTATTTTGTGTTCCAAGGGTAGAATTTTCTTTTCTTTTTTTTTTTTTCTCTCCTGTATTTTTTATGTCCTACGTTTTGGGGGCATTTTTATGACTGCATTTTTCCAGAGTGCTCCAGCCATTATTTATTGCAGTTCGGCTTCACGGCCCCCAAGGGCGCCGTAATAATCGCTGGGAAAAAATAACTTACAAGGGCAATAATCCCGGTTCTGACTTCCCTGAAACGTTCAGGAAGGGTTTTTTAGGAGTTCCCTCAGCCTGGGACGTGGCTGAGCTTATCTGAAGGGCTGCTGTGATCTGTCTTTTTTATCGGTGATATTCTGAACCGCTTCAAAAATGCACTTTAATTCCCTGCCTAGAGCTCCGTGACAGAGGTCTGTCCTGGAAACGGTTGAGATTCCATCCCCAAACAATCCATGTAAAGATTCCCACAGGCTGCAGGGAGCTTTCCAATCCCCGAGGACTCGCCTGGATTTGATGTCTGAGGAGGTTCGAGGAAATCCCAGCGTGGATTTGGCCAGAAAGCTTCTTCCAGATTATCCAGGGCTCAGCCTGAGGTGAGGTCACGGTGGATAATCCGGGTCTTTCCAAGGTTTTTTTTTCCTTGCCCTGGGTTTGAGGGAACGGTAATGAAAGCCAGTGGCTCATTTCCTCCCTTAGTCTTCATCAAGAGCATTTTTGGGTGAGTGAAGAGGGAAGGACAAGCGTCTGCCACGTCTGTTTGTCCCTTGTTGCGTTGGAGAAATGTGGAATCATTTCTGCAGACCTGAAGAAGGTTTGGGTGAGTTCGGTTCATCTTTGCTTCCAGATACATTTAAATGAAGAGGTGTCACAAACCATCCATGGTAAGGGTTTGCAGCCTTTTCCATCTGCTTTGGAAGGATCTTGGAAGACTTTTCTGACCTGCAGCAGCCTCAGATTATCTCCACAGGTCGTTCCAAGAACCACCTTGTGGTTCTGCCCTCTGGTTTGGCCAAGAGACTTTTTGAGGACCTGTGGCAGCTGGATGTCTGTGGGGTGTCGGTGTGGCTTTGCCTGATCACAGAATCCCAGGATCACTGAGGTTGGAAAAACCCTCCCAGTCCATGGAGTCCCCCCAGTCCCCACCTTGTCCCCATTCCAGAGCACTGAGTGCCACGGCCAGGCCTGCCTGGGACACCTCCAGGGCTGGGGACCTCAGCAACAGGAATTTTCATGGAGATCCGCTGCTGAATGCTGGCCTTTGGAAAGCAGAGCGTGTGCACTCGGGGTGGTTTGGTTACAAAGATGAAATATATTCTTTTAATAGACATTTAAAATGATCATTTTAATGATTTCTTTGCTTTCCTTCTGAAAGGAGAGAGAAGAACTGGCTGGTGAGTGGAAATCCATTTTGCCATGTAACGGGAATACACTGTGGCTTGTTATTCTGCCATTCCATGGGGGAAGAAAATGCCAATAAAAAGGATTATAAAGCAACATGTATCTTCAATTAGGGCCCACAGTGCTGCTCAAAGCATCTCACCGAGGGCACAGAGCTCACAGCAAGCTCTGGACACACAAGTCCTGGAGGGAAGGGATGATGAAGGGACCCCTTGGTCACCTCCCAGCACGTGTTGAGAGCTCCTGAACCTCCAGCAAGGACCAGGAGGGGTTGTGACTCCTGTGTCTCATGCTCAGGGCAGAGCAGGGATGGAAGGAGGGCTGAGATTCACTTCCCAGGGAAGAGGCAGGCAGGGACCATCTGGGCCACAGGAGATGTCCTGGTCCCAGCTGGAGGCTGTGCCAGGAGGAGACAACCCTTCTTCAAGCAGGATGGGGCTGTCCATAAATAAACCAGCACCAAGTGAGTGTATTTCATCTCTCAGAGCTGCACAGACATGGTTTACAAACGCTACAAACACAACTTATCAAGCTTTACACCGCAGTGTTTATGTAAATGAATGCTGTTAATATGTGACATCAAGATGCAAATTTTAATGCCGTTAAAACATAAGGGAAAAAAGCTGCTTTATTCTCAGGATGTCCAGCAGGGGAACATGCTGCCCAGAGAATTTGTGGGGTATCCATCCTTGGAGAGACTCAGAGCACAGCTGGTTACTGAGCAACCTGCTCTCACTGGGACTGTGATAAAGAGCCAGCATCCTTCTGCCTTCATAAAACCTCACCTAAGTTATTTTGGTTTGTTGGTTTGGTTTGTTTCAAATTCTTCAGGATGAGTGTATTTTGATTACTACTCCATGGCAAGTTATGAGCATTTGCCATTCTTGTTCTGATTTGAAACAACACGATACATATTTGTGTGCATGTACACAGACATTGTATAGTTTATATATGTCTGTCTCCTGGCATCTCAGCCATGAATATGTTTATTTTGTGATTCCAGGCATGGAACAAATAAAAAAACACAAACCAAAACAAACCAAAAACAGGAAAAGGGAGTTGTGGAAAAATAAGGAAGAGATGAGCCACTGAAGATGTTGTCTCTAAGGAATTATCTTTTCTCCTCCTAAACACCCACTTTCCAATTAAATAAATCTTCCTCTTTTTTTCCCCTCTGGGAATGGGGAACCGTTCTCCTCGCTATCTGGGACAGGATTTGACAGCTGACATCAGGAATGGGCGTGAAGTTGCCCAGATGTGTCTGCTGAAGGAACCATTTTCCCGGCGCTGACAGAAGTCTGGCAAGATGCCCCCTAAAAAAAATCCCAGGGGGATTCTTTTTTCCTCCCCCTTTCTCTTTCAAAACAAAAAAAAAAATTAGGGAAAAGATGAGGAATATCCCTATTTCTTTTCTCTTTTTAAGGTAGAAACGCTGAGATCTTCAGGACAGACAGGAAATCTTAACCCTGCCCTCCCCAGGGCCTCCGCTATCAATCAGACCTTTCCTTCGGGCCCAGAATATTCCATCTGTCTCCCTCTCCCCCTCAGTTGGCAGTATCTTGTACAGGAACCCAAGGCCATGTTTAATATGTTTGGTTTTTACACTGACAACATAAAGGTCAACATTCGAGTGAGACAATTGTGCAATCAGAGCAGTCCCCTGAGAGCCACCACGCAGCAAAATAATCCCCGTTTCATTGTCCTCTTCTCCCCTCCTCCATCCAAACGGCAAAGTCCTGTTATTTCCTCATTCCCTCTGCCCTGGAATTAAATCAGGGCTGATCTCAGGTTGATGGGAAGCCGGGATCAAATTTTCAAAAGCGCTTTTAAGCAAGGCTTTGGTCATGAAAAGACTGAGGCGTGTGGGAAGGAAGAAGAGTTTCCTTTCCATGGCAAAATCCATGGGCACTTGGAGGGCCAAAAGAGCACCTGAGCTCCCCTGGTGTTATAAGAGAGAGGAATAAAACAATCTAAGAGTTTAAAACTTCACATCCCGTTAGAAACATTCCTGATTTGGGTTATGAGCAACCACCTGCCTTTGTATTCATGAAACACAGACCCATGGCAAACTGGTTGAAAGTAATCTTGGAATTTTATCCCTAATTTTTGCTTTAAGTCTTTGTGTTGGGGTTAAGATGTTGCCTAATTTTGGGCAAGACATCCAATATCAAGGGAATCACAGCTATTGACTGTGAATGTGTCCAGAGGCATCATGTCCTGAGTGGATCCCTGAAAGGCATGAGCTGTTTTCCGTATTTTTTATACACTCTCCCTGAAATGGTTTATTGTGGTTCACTGGAAAAAAAAAAAAGGACAGTGGACTACAAAGGATAATTATTGCAGTCCTTGTGTTCTTGAGCACTTTGACTAATTGGGAAGGAATTAGAGCGAGGCCACGTGGATGGAGGAAGGGACTGGAAAGCTCAAGAGCTCTGATTTATGAGTGGTACAAACTAAGCCAGTTCCACGAATTCCCCAAATTTCGTCATCTGTAACACCTGGAGAGTAGCAGGAACATTCCTGAGCTTTAAGGGAATGAAGCAAGTCAAGAGATCCTGAAATTCAAGCCAGTTCATGGAGTTCTACGTGAATACCTGAGAGCAGCTGTTCAGGCTGTCAAATACCCCAAGCTCACTGATTTATATAAAATTTATATAAGAAAAAATGCTGCATTTTTGAGCTGCTTCTTAAATTAAATTTCAACGAGGAGATGTGAGATTCTGAGGAGAAAAAAGTCTCTGCAGTTCAGGGCGTGCCCCCTTCATCTGTGAGGCACAGAACACATCCCAGAATTCCCTGCCACAGGACCTGCTGCTTTATCATAAATGCTGGAGAGGGAGAAGAAAACGTTTGTTGATGAGCTATAAATTGAATTAAAAAAATAAAAAGCTGCATTCAGCAGCCCCACTGCCGTCACAGGACTGGAGGATACGAGGAAGGATTAAACATTCCGAGAAAGAAACATAAACCAATATGAAACACGTAGAATAACAATGCAAAAAAAAAGAAAAAAAAAAAGAAAAGCCCTTTCAGACCATGCACAGAATAATTCAAAGCAAATGTGGAGACGTTCTCTGCAGCAACACAACCACAGCGGGTCACATGAGTTGAGCTTTTATTTTTGGTTGGTTTCTCTTTTTTAATGCACACCATTAAGCAAATGGTCCTGGACAGTATTAGGGGGGAAATATCTCTTGAATGACTGTGTTTGCCAACTGGCTGGTTTGTATTTATTTGGTAATTAATCTGATTATTTGATATATGTGTGTTCTGGGCTTTATTTTCCTTCCCCCCCTCTAGAAGGGAAATCGAAGCATCAGCTCCCCATACGTTTCTCATATTCGGGATCAAAAGCTTTCGTGGAAAATCTGGTTTGTTGGATCTCTGTGGGCAGGACTTGGACGTATTTTCCTAATGCAGGATGTTTGGAGAAAGGTTTTAAGTACACACTCAGGCATCCACATTTTTTCTGGGTTGTTGGGGTTTTTTTTGGTGAATAAACCATTCCCTGGCTACAGAGACACCTGACTGGCCCTGAGCGGCCCAGCTTGGCTTTGGCAAGGCCTTTGAATGCAGAGGGGGACCTTTAAATGCTCTGTAAATTGGGATTTTACCACAGAAAGATCTGATTCTGTCTCCCCTCAGCAGAGACTTTTATGTATCTCTTAAGGGGAATGAGAGAAGAGAATGAAAATAACGCCCCAAAAAATAAAGTTGACCCAGATTGGTGCCCTGGTCAGACCCAAGGAATATTTGCACTGAGTTGGGCTCACAAATAGATTTAACTGCTGCAGGATGGAGCTCTGAGCAACCTGGCATAGTGGAAGGTGACCCTGCCCATGGCAGAGAGTCGGACCTGGATCTCCAAGGTCCTCCCAATCCAAACCATGCCGTGAGTCTCTGATGGAACTACAGGCAAGCCGGGGCTGGGCATGCAGAGACTTCCCTGATGCTTCTCCTGAGCCTGCCAGGGCACTAAAGACATCAGTGCCAGGACACTTTATCTGTCTCTAGACATTTCATCTATATCCACAGTGCTTGGCTGTTATCCACGGGATCCGAACCCAGTATTTTCCAAACCCACTGCTGCAGAGCTGGGTGCAGTTTGGTAGCACTTTTAGCACTGCACCCAGAGCATTATAAATTTGGGTTCATCCCAGCTGGGCTCAAGGAAAACCACTCTCCAAGGGGGAGGTTTTGTTAGTGTTTTCCTTGTTTTGTCATTTATTTTCAGATTTTAGGAAAGTGACACCAGGGTACAGGGCTGGGTGACAAGGTGGCGATTGGTCACAGATTGGATTTGATGGTCTTGGAGGGCTTTTCCAACCTGGTTGATTCTTGTGATTCTCTTTTCCACCAAGCTTTGGCTAGTTCCTGCCCAATGGTGCTGCCTCGCGCTCTTCCTAGAAGGAATTTCCCGAATTAAATTGCTCAGCCTGCTCGCAGACAGAAGTGTCTTGCTTTGGCCCGAAGCATTCCCTGCAAAACCCAAAAATTGCTCTGGAAAGCTCCTTCTCCGACCTCTGGAACAGTTTATCGTGTGCTGTGCTGAGGGGGTTTCTATTTAAAACCATCCCGAGCTAAAAGGACTCGAGGGAAACCAGGAGGAGAAGGAGGAGGGGGAGGAAAGAAGAAAAAAAAATCAAGGCCGAGGAAGGAGGGGTGGGGAGGAGATGTTGGAGCCTCTTTCCGTGACACATGAAGTGTGTGGAGTGTGATATAAATACCACGACCTGGTACCACACTGACAGTGGGGGAGCAGTGGAAAGAGCAGCTCAAATCAACACTGTAAGTGGAGATTAGGGGGGCTGTGACAATTCCCCTCGGCTCCCTCCTTCCCCTTCAGCTTTTCCAGAGACCTGCTGGGCTTTAAATACTCCCCCGTGGTTCCCACGACCCGCAGATAACCCAGAAGAGGCGTCAGGGCACAGGCAGGGGAGGATCCCAGAGCTCGTGGGGCAGCTCAGGGAGCCCCTGTGCCACCCCTGTGCTCCCTGAGACAGAGGGAGGGCACTCAGATGTGAAGCCAAAGCTTCTGGGATCTTCTTGGAGACAGCGAAGTGTTGTATGAACCCCCTGAAGAAATACACGAACGACTCGTGATAGAAATGTCCTTTTATTTGGTGGTTTCATTTGCCATGTAAAGGACCAGAAAGTCCCTAAACTGTCCCAGCTGAGCAGTTTGAACTTTGCTGCCACAGCCTGAGAATTCTGAGCTGAGGACTTGCTGAAAGCTGGTTTTGTTTCCCCCACATGTTGAGGGGCTGATGGTCCTTCAGCATTCGAGTAGCTGCACGTGCTGCTGGTATTTCACTCTCTTGTGGGCCATCAGCAACCGACATGCTGGGCCCCTGATCGCCTTGGATTCCTTTTTCAGATTAGACCTTGGATTTAAAGTCCAAAAGAGGGGGAAACCTCGTGTATCCCAATCTTTTGGGAGCGGAGGGGATGGCAACAGAGCCACAGAGGTGAAAAGCTGGTCTATTATTTCTAAAATTGTATCTTTCTTAAGGGATGTGGATTCTGTTGTGTAAATGGAACCCACAGCCTAAAAATAAGCCAGAATTGGATTTCTTTTATTTTTTTTTTCTGTATAAATCTGGATTTGTTAACTCCAGACCAAACTCCCTCAACAGCTTCAGGCAATGAAATCTTCCTAAGCTGAATCTCGTAGCCTGGATTCTCTTTATGCTGAGTTAAAACAAATGGGAGCACTTTGGAGCAAATAGTTTTGATTTCCTTCAGGATGAGATGAATTGGGCTGTAGACTCAGGTGGCTGTAGCAGGTAAATCCACACCGGCTCCAGGAAGGAATATGGGTCCAGGTGGAGTTATCTACAACTAATCCTACTTTCTGTCTTGATCCATAAGGGATTCAGACAGGTGGTGTGAGACATTCTTCACCGATAACTGTGCACATGGGTCTCAGATCCATCTTCAGGCACGTGAATGGGTCTGTCTTCCCTTTCTGGCAGGGCAGGGTGTCCCACTGGTCTCCAGAGGGAATGTGCATCTTCTACAGCTCCTGTGTGAGATCCTGTTACTATAAATGTCACTATAATGACAACTCTAATCCCTTGTCACTGGAAATGTCTCAGAGGTCCCAAGAGAACACACCAGTGCAGGGATCAGCTTTAGGGTGGGATGAATCCCCTGATCATGTCAGGATTTATCTGCACAAAACCAGGCACCAGGTGCTTCAAAGGTGCTGTGGGGATATCCCAGACACCCACCCAGGTCTGGGACGTGATATGGGATCAGGGGGACACCTGTATGTGCTGGACTGTTACCTACGAGCTCTGAGTCTGCCAGAAGGAGAAGCTCCAGCACCTGGACACCTAAATTCAGCTGCCTTAACCCACAGTCTGAATCCAAGAAACACAGCACGAGGCAAAAGGAATTCCAGGGCAACTCATGCCCAGACAACAAAACCAAAGGGGGATTTGGGTGCCCAGAAAAATCAGTGAGTAACCTTGGAGTTGTCCCAGTGGATGGGAGTTGTCCCACATGAAAAGATGTGACGGATATAACACGAGACCGAGCGAGGAGTGTGGCTTTGGAAGGCAGGAGAGGCAGAGCTGAGATACTTGTTCTTTACTCAGAGGGTGGGCAGGCCCTGGCACAGGTTGCCCAGAGAACCTGTGGCTGCCCCTGGATCCCTGGAAGTGTCCAAGACCAGGTTGGAGCAACCTGAGCTGGTGGAAGGTGTTGGAACGAGATGATTTTTAAGGTTCCTTCCAACCCAAAGCATTCCATGATTTTATGACACTCAAGCTGTCTCCAAAGGCAATGGTTACCCACCAGAGTCACCTCACAGGCCTGAAGGAATTTGGTAGATCTGATATCTCTGCCTGTGTGGGTTTTTTTTTTCCTGAGGAGTATCACGAAGCTGAAGGCACTAAAATTGAGGGAGTTTCCTCAGGAATGACACAGAGCACGGAAGGAGCTTACAGGAGGTGGAATCTCCTCCCTGGGGATATTCCAGAGCCATCTGGACACGACCCACGTGCTCTGGGATGGCCCTGCTGGAGCAGGGAGGTGGCACCAGACGCCCCACTGTGGTCCCTGCCAACCTGACCCATCCTGGAGTTCTGTGACTGCAATGAAAAAGGAAAGGCTCTGTGAACCTCATGATTAACACCCAAAAAGAAGGAATTTCCCTCTCACTTCCCAAGTGTCTTGCCCGGAGCCGGGAATGGCCACGCTCAGGCAACCTCCTAAAATTCTTTGGCGTAAAATCTCCTCCACCTGCACTTGCTTTAAGCTCTGCTTCATTCTGCCTTATTACCAGCTTCATAAAAACTGATATTAATGTCTTCATTTCATTCTGCAGGGTTGGGGATTATTGGACTGGCAGCCAACCAAGGCCTTTGCTGTAAATTGCAAAGCAAAGGTTACGTGCAAATGATATTTTACTCCTCGGGTTACAAGCAAAAGGGGTTTTCATGAGCATAGGAGGGAAATAATAGTGTTTTTTAAATAAAGAGGGCAATTAAAACGCTGCCTTTTGGTGAACCAGAACTGCCCAACAGAGCAAAGCTTTTCTGGTTATTTTGATTTGGTTTTTTGTTGTTTTTTCCTCCTCTGGTTAGGAGCTGTAAAATATCCTGCTATCACAGCACACATCCCAGTGTGAGCCCAGTGGTTGTGGTAACTCCTGTGGGTTTTCTGGTACAAGGTCCCCTGTTTAGTGTTTTATTTCCTGAACTTCCAGCTACAAGAGCCACATGATTGGGTGAGACTCAGGCTGTTGTTTCATTCTGAAGATTGTATTTCTTCCTCACAGGACTAAAGAACCACTTAAAAATATGATTCCCTAAAGGTCTTAAAATCAAAATTCAAATAAAAGCATTCCTTTTGTTGCTGGTGATTTAGAACTGTAAAATCACAGAATGGTTTGGGCTGGAAGGGACCTTAAAGCTCATCAAGTTCCAACCCCCCCATGCCACGAGCAGAGAACCTTCCACTTGGCCAGGTTAGAAATAGAAAATTGAATGATAGAAACAGGAAACAGAATGATTTTTCTATTGATCTTTACTTATTTATTAGCATCTGACTCGATTTCGGACGTGGGGGACTGTCAGTGTTGTGCCCATACCCTGCGATGAGCTCAGCTGAGCAAATGCTGCTGGAAAAAGTCCCAGTTTCTCCAAAAGCTCCACGAGCAGCTGGTCACACCAAACCCTCCTGCGTAGTTCTGCTGTCTGGGCAGGTTTCTGACCTCTGAGTGTCACCCTTTCATCTCCAGAACGACTGGATTTTCAGTCTAACAATAACTGGGTGAGCGACACTCAGCTCACCAAGACAAGTTGTTCCATTCCCATGGACTTTTGCAGTGAGTTTAAGAACACGAAGCTCAGCCTTTGGTGCTGGGAACACTGAACTCTGAGTGTGTTCCACCTTCACCTGCTGACACACCCAGCAGCTGAGCTATTTCTGCTTTTAGAAGCACGAGGACTGTTGGCTCTGAGCTTTGCCCTGTCCAAAAAGGTGGCTTTGCTTTAGCATCTTGTTGGTTTAGGTCACTTGTTGGCAAGTTCGGAGCTCTGACTCCTCAGAAAGGCTCCAGTTCTGCCCTGGCTTTGATCAAATTTAAATCATTGCTGATTCCAAGGAGGGCAAAACAGGGGCACTGAAAACTTAATCTATTCATCTGCCCACATTCACCTCCTTGAGGAGGAAGGAGCAGCAGAATAAAGAGGCTGTGAAAGCTTCAGGAGGAACCTCAAGCACAAATCCATGGAAGTGGCAGAGCTGCAATTCCCTCATTGAGAAGAAGAGCAGCCTCTTGGGTTGCAGAAGGTTCCTTTCTGAAGTGGTTCCTTCCCCTCCAGAGTTGATTTCCAACTTCTGTTTGGGCTGGAAGGTCCTTGGCTGCCTCTCTCTCGATGCCAATTTGTGGTTAAGGAAAATGAAAAGAGGGGAAAAAAAAAAAAAAAAGGCAAGAGGGGGGAAAAAAATGCCTTTGATTCGTTTTCCTTTTGTTAAGAGTTCCTTAAACGTTATCATTAGTTGTTGTTTCTTTTAGGATTTGGTGCAGTAGGGTTGGAAGGGGCACTTGTGGTCACACACGTGACTGCTGGTGGAACTCAGAGCAGCCAGTCCCTGCCTGGCATTGCTGGATCCGGCTCGAAGGCCCGAAATCCAGGAGGAAGCAAACCTCAGATAGACTCTTGCTCTGCTGATCCAGAAATCTCTGATTTTAGCAGATCAATTAGTCCTCAAGCGTGTTATCACTCAGGATCACTGGGAATAAAGCTGCAAGAAAGAGTCTGCAATTTTTTGCAGTGTTTTCTGTGTAGGACTGAGATCCATCTGATCTCAAGTCCCTTAAGGGAGGTTGTGGATAACTGAGTTGGTCTCTTCTCTGAGGTAACAAGTGATAAGAGGAAACTGCCTCCAGTGGCACCAGTGGAGGTTTGCGTTGGATTTCAGGGAAAACTTCATCCCAGAAAGGGTGGTCAGGCTTTGGAACAGGATGGGAAGTGGTGGAGGCCCCACCCCTGGAATTCCTCACAGGACAAGTAGATGTGGCTCTTGGGGACATGGCTTAGGGTGGACGTGCCAGCCCTGGGTTAATGGTTGGACTTGATGATCTTCAAGGGTTTTTCCAACTTTAATAACTCTGTGATTCCCAGAATCCTCCAAACCCTCCCCTCAGCAAATCCCTTATTTACATCCCGAGAGCTGGGACTGAGGGAATGTGTGAGCCCATCCCAGGAATGCCCACGGAGCAGGGATGGACGTGCTCCAGGTGCCCTCCACTCCTTGACCCTCCCAGGTAAAGGCATTTCCCACCTCAGCTGTTTGGCATCAGGAATGATTTCTCCATTCTCTTGGCAACTCTTTCTTCTAAGACTTCAGTGCACCAAAGTCTTACTCCAGAGATAATGATAACCCAGCCTACCAAACAAAAATTAGGTTTAATTTTTGTTTAGCATCTTCCAGTCACTGAAAGTTTCATCAAAAGTAATAAAAAAAAATATTCAACCCCCCACAAAAAAATCTGCAGTTCTAAAATTCTGACAATAAATTAATTATGTAAACGTTTCATATTTTAATTATTTATTTTTAATAATAGCCATTACTCAAATAAAATTCTCTTATTAAATTAATTAGCTAGCAGCCAGTTATTATACATATATCTTTAAACCACTGGCAGTTTATTAATATATTCCATAAACTAGGAAACAGAAATAAATCTTTCAGTCCGTTCACAGAAATTAATTCTCAGACTGACCCAGATTTTCCTTGTCTCTTTATACATCTGAAAGAAATAAATGCACCTGGAAATAAACATAGAATCCCATCTTAGCCCAGCAGAGCGTTGGCAGTTTAAATTTAAAGGAATTATAGAGCTATTAAACCACTTAGTAATGGTTTTAGCAGCAGCCTGCAGGATGGCCTCAGCGATGGCCTGCACAGTGTGCACTGGTGGATTTTAGGTCTGTTAGGGTGGACTATCCTGCCCCAAAGACACAACAGTTTCTGAGGGTAAAAGCTGTGGGAAAGCACACCTTGTTTTTCAGGCACTCACTCATCCCTCGTCTACATTCACCGTGTTTTGAACTCAACGTGTCCCTGATGTCCACCCCAACCTTCCCTGACACGGCTTTGTGCCGTTCCCTCGCATCCTGATGGCCCTTGGGTTCTCCCTGAGGATGCTTCCAATGAAAACGCAACAGTTTCCGAGGGTAAAACTGTGGGAAACACCTTATTTTCCAGGCACTCATCCATATCCCTCATCCATGTTCACCATCCAAGCCTTCAAGCTTCAAAATCCTGGGACTGTAAAGAGCAGAAAAGCACAAGTGTGGGGTTTGTTTGGGGCTAATTTTTTTTTCCAGCTTTGATTTTGCTTTTATTTACCCTCCTAGGAAGGAAACTCCAGTTGCCAAGGCTCAAGGTCGAGGTTGATCTGCACGTTCCCCTGCAGCCCCACGGCATCACCGACACCTCGTGCGGGGCAGGGAGGGGTTTTCACTCACTGGAGGTATCAGAGAAGTCATTAAATGTGGTGGCAAGGGAAGCACAGGGGCCTGAAGTCGGTTTTTGGCAGGTGGAACAACGTGAGTCTGAGTTGCAGCCGTCAAACATCCAGCCAGGGGTTGTCCCCGAGCGCTGCTGTCCCGGGGAGAGATGGCAATCACAGACACTTCTTAGAACAACTTCTTTCAAAGAAATGCAAAATTAGGAATGTCCCATTCGTCACTGCCCAAGCTTTGGATGGTTTTACATCCAAACATCCGCATCCCTACACGTTCCATCTTAGGACTGCACTGCTAATTACACCACACGAACAGCTCTCGGATTATTTTCTTGGCAAAACCCGCCGAACAACGGGCTCGCAAAATGGGGTGGGTCTGCTTTGCACGTTAGGGGTTGTTTTTGTTTTCCAAACCCAGCTGGCAGCCCTTGTGAGGAGCTCCCGAGGAGAGCAGGGCGACAGGAGCCCCCGAGGAGGGAGCCAGCGGCACCGGCGTCAGCATCAGCACACCTCCCTCTGCACTGGAGATCATCGCCGTGCCAGCCCTGCCAGCTGTCAGCACCGCGGGCTGGGAACGGACAGGCGGGATGGATTTGGAGGGTGTGCAAGGCAGGCAGCAAAGAAGAGGGGCAGGGAGGCACTGAGGGTGTCCTGGGGTTAACTCCTGCTGGACTCACCCCCTGTCCGGCCAGTCCCACCTTCCCACCCCCCTCTCACCTCCTAATTCTGGAGTGGGGTCCTTACCCCGTGGTGTTTATTGAGCCCACACGACTCAGGATAGCACAGAATCACAGATTATCCCCCAAGGATCATCCAGTCCAACCCCTGGCCCTGCACAGACACACCAACAATCCCACCCTGTCCCTCAGAGCATCATCCAAACCCTCCTGCAGCTCTGGCAGCCTTGGGGCTGTGCCCACTGCCCTGGGGAGCCTGGGCAGTGCCAACCACCCTCTGGGGGAAGAACCTTTCCCTGAGATCCAATAAACCCCTCCTGACACAATTTCATGCCATTATCACCCCAACATGATGTTATTTGGCAGCAGAGATTTGCTTCGTGAGGGATTCGATGGAAAACAATGACATTCCCCCTGTTTGGACCACCTACATTTGATGTAGGTCAGGACAATAACTGGGAAAAAAAACCAAACAAAAAACCCACAAATAATAATTTAAAAAAAAACCACAGAAACAAACAAAACCCCCAAAACAAAACAAAACAAAACAAAACCCTCACAAGTGAACAGATCAAAACAACAAAAAAAGAATAAAAACTAAAATCAAAGAAAAAAACCAAGTCAAACAAAACTGAAGAAAAACCCGAAACAAAAGCAAAACACACCTGAACCAAAACAAGCAAAGCCCCAAAAACAAAGCAAAACAAAAAACAAACAAAAAAAACCCCCACACAATAATTCACACAAAAAATGACCAGAAAAAAAAAAAACCCACACAAAAAAAAGCCCAAAAAGCAAAAAACAACAAACAAACAGAAACAACCCAAAAAAACAAAAAACCAAACAAATCAAAACCAACAACAACACCCAAACCTGATGGTTTTTATGCCTTGGAATACCTAAAATGACAGCAATCAGAGATTAAACCAAGTCTACCTGAACTTCACCCACTTGGCAATTGAAAAACTGAAATATTCCCACGTGGCTTGAGGGCAGCAGTTTGTTGGGAAAGTGCTGAACTCTGTCGGTCAGGAGAAGTGGAAATCACCACTGGCAGAGGGTGTGACTTTGGACTGATTTGGGAGGAAATGAGTTTAAGAACTGGGTTTGAAGGCACTGGGACAGATCTGAACTTCTCGTGGCTTCCTCAGAACTGTGTCACTGCACAGTCTGTGAGAAGTTTGTGTTGCCTAAGAAAGAACAAAACCAGGAAAAGAGGAGGTTTTGGGGTTATAAACCATGGTCTTACCAGAGAACTGCTGGGTCATTCTTCTATTCTGGTTCCCTTTTCAGTGAGAGTGAAACAGAAAACGGGTGGAGAATGGTTGGACACATGGAAGAGCTTTTACAGGGAATGAAGAACACAAGAAGAAATCAGCAAGGAAGAGAAAGGCTTGGTGATGGGTGTGATCAAAGGATCTAAAATCACAAATTAAAAGGAGAAAACGAGCAAATAATGAGAGTTTCTTCCAACAGAAGAACTGTAATGGCATAAAATAAATGGGTGTTTCAAAACACAACCTCACAGCCCTGGGGGAAACTACTGAATTCCCCATGATGGGATATTGTGGCTGATATCAATTCAAAAAACCACCCCAAACCCAGCCCCAAAACCACGGACTGATGGACCAAAGAGCATTTTCCTTGTTACTGAATGCCATTATATGAGTGTCCAAGGGCCTCACATGAGGTTTGGACCCTGCTCACCAACCTTTATGGATATTCAGGGCCCACTCCAGGCCATATTTCACCAACCAAATAAGACTCCTGATTTTATAGGTACCTACTCATCAATTATTTCCCAGGGAATTAACTGCTTAAATAATCTTACCATCGGGATGCAGGAGAAATTAATCAGGAAATCAATTAAAAAATGAAGAAATAATGGCAGATTTCTTAATTGGTCCCCGAAATGTCCCACCAAATAATCAGCTATGGAACAGAAATGCTTAAACATGGGAGGAACAAAGAGTTCCACAGCAATCCAGATGCTATGGAATGGTTATAAACCACATAAAATACATAAATGTTGGGAAGGTTATGGATATATTGTTGTAAATGATGTTGTCAGGTGGAAATTTTGTCCCTGGGGTGACAGCAGGGGGAATTCAGGAGACAAATTCTTACATAGTCACCACCTGCTTCTATCCAGGAGGAGAGGAAAAGGCCCCAGGGGGAGGTTGGGATTGGATTTTAGGGAAGATTTCTCCACTAGAAGGGTGGTCAGGAGTTGGAACAGGATGCCCAGGGCAGGTGGTGGAGTCACCATCCATGGAAGTGTCAAAAGACACTCGGGGACACGGTTTAGTTGGATGTGGCACTTGGGGACGTGGTTTAGTGGTGGGCCTGGCAGTGCTGGGGGGATGGTTGATCTCCATGATCTTAGAGGGCTTTTCCAACCTTCATTCTCGACAGTTTGAAGTCTGGAGGTGTTTGGGGGACGTTCTGAAGAGCTCCCACCTCATCCAGACACGAGCACTGAGTCAGGTCGGTCCCATCTCCCTCCTTCCTCCCTCTGAGTCGTTACTGGAGTTCAGTGTAACCCCTTCACTCTTCACTCATTGCTCCTAAAAATTTGGAGAACTTCACCTTCTCTCAGCAAAAAACCCACTGGAATTGTTACAGGAGACAGCAAAACAACTGGAATCTGTCAGTCCACATCCAGTGCTGAAGGGATAGTCCCTTTGATACGCAGAATTCTCTGGATAAGCAAATTAATTTGCTTCCTTATAACTGCTGCGAGTTACTGAACATAAACCAGCACTTGGCTGTCAATTGGAGCCTGAAATCAGATGGAAATTGTGAAATATTTTCTCTTTGTTTCCTGGTTGTAAACTGGAAGGGCCTGGGAGATGAAATTCTGGGTTTGTTCACAGCACAGCCAACCCAAAAAGGGATTAGGGGCATGTCCTGCTCTTGGGAGGGTTTGGGGAGAGAGGGAGAAGAAGGAAAAGGGAACGAGGTAAGAGAATGCTGGGCTGCTCCATGAAAACAGCTGGGAAAAAAACCTCCCTCCAGCAGCAACAACCTCAAAGCTTTGTGTGTTCAGACTAAATAGGTGGCAAGCTGGTAAATGAATCCCATGCCAAGACCAGAGAACTTCCAGCCAAAACAGATGTGGCTTTGTGGAGGCAAAGCAAAGCCTTTAAAACGGGCCCAGGGAATTCCAAATTCAATAGGATGTCCATAGAAACCCAAATGCAAATGGCATCTGAGCTTTTAAAATGAAAGGGAGGGTTTTTTACGTGTCACAGCCCCCAATTTGCTCTACCCGAACACGGGGGGATTCTCCCGAAGTGTTATCCCTGATTTTTCGCCTCTGGGTCACGGGGACGTGGCCTGAGAAACCCAGCAAGCTGGTTTTCTGAGGTCAGAGCATCGTTACTGCTCCCTCAAGGTATTGTTTTATGCTCTGGTTGGACCACACAGCTCGTTCTTGCTGGGGAATAACACGTCGGGGGGCTGTGGGGTTTGTTCTGTGGATGAAGCCCGTGGAGCTGAGCCAGGCACACACGGAGCAAGGAGGGATTTAGGCACATGCAGACACGCCAGCTTTGCACATCTACACACACACACACACACGAGGTTTGTCCACTTTAACACAGCTCCCTCTTTGCCTCCTGATCCCTAAATGTTTTCCTTGCTGTCTCCACCCACCGCCGAGAAAACGCTGCTCTCACTTTACAGCACTTTTCACATCATAAAAATGTAATTCCTGCCACAAGGAGCTCCAGGCCGAGTGCAAAAACAACGGGAATGGGGAGAGGACTCAGCTTTCACTGAAACAGATACAAACCTTGTCCATCTTCACCACCTAATGCTGGTCCTCAAATGTTATTTCAGTACCTTGGTGAAGTAGAAATTCACTGAACAGCCCAGGCTGGAGGCACTTCAAAAGTTCATCTGCAGCAAAGGAAGCCTAGATGAGAATTACAGAATCATAGGATGGCCTGGGTTGGAAGGGACCTTAAATCATCTCATCCCAACCCCCTTCCACTAGCCCAGGTTGATTATCTTGGAATCTGTCCAAGCAAATCTTGAAAACCTCCAGTGCTGGGGACTCTACCTTGTTGCTGGGGAGGGTTTTCTGGTAAATGATTGTTCTCAGTGTAAGAAAGTGTTGGTGAAAGTAAAGAGTTACCTTCTGGGAGTCCATCACAGCCACCCAGCTCTCCCTCACTGGCAGTGCCAGTGCTCAGATCACATGAAAAGTCACCAGAAGAATCTTTCCTAAACATCCCATTTGTGGATTTGTTCGTGTTTCAGTAGAAACAAGAGGGTTCTTCCCTCATCTCTGACTTCCATTTCCTTCCCTCTTCATTCCCAATGTTTGCTGTGTAGTCTCAGAGGATGTTGAGGTGCTCATGGTGTGGTTCCTGGGGTTGCCTTGTGGAGAGCCAGGAGTTGGACCTTGAGGATCTTTGTGGATCTCTCCCAACTCAGGATATTCCCCCTTTCTGTGTTTCTATCAGATATTCTATTTCCCAGCAAGAAGGGGCTGAGTTCACACTTCTGGGAAGAAACAACCTCTCCAGCAACTCTCAGCGTGGCCTGTCCATGCCTCACCTCTCCACCATCCAAATGCCTCCCTTGGCACCTGGCTGGGAAGGGTTGGCTCTTGTACCACTGGTAACACTGACAGCACAACCCACACGTGCTTGGACCTTCTTTATGGCAGGAGAACAAATCTTGGTATTGCCTCAGGACCACCCATCATAGGTGGTGCTGATAAAATTGGGGAGTAAATGGTAGGACAGAGGTGATCCTGATCATCATTTATGCTCCAAACTACAACCCACAGCCTGAGGCAAAAGGTGTTGTTTCCATTCAATCACAGAATCATCATGGAATGGGTTGGGTTGGGTTGGGAGGGACCTTCAGGATCATCCAGAGCCACCCCCTGCCATGTGCAGGGACACCTTCCCCTGTCCCAGGTTGCTCCAACCTGCCCTTGGACACTTCCAGGGATCCAGGGACAGCCAGAGATCCTCTGGGCAACCTGTGCCAGGGCCTGCCCACCCTCCCAGCCAGGAATTCCTTCCCAGTATCCCATCTGTCCCTGCCCTCTGGCAGTTTGAAGCCACTCCCTGTGTCCTGTCCTTCCAGGCCCTTATCAGTAGTCCCTCTCCATCTGGAAGGTCCTGGAAGGCCACAGTGAGTTCCCCCAACCCTTTTTCCTCTCCAGGCTGGACAATCCCGATCCTCTCCGTGTCTCCTCCGGGACAGTTTCTCCATCCCCAGGTAGAGTTACTCCAGTTCTAACAGTGCTTCACAACTTCAGTCCACAAATAACGTGTTCCCAAGGGGGGGACAAACCACTCTGTCCCTTTTCCAGGTGGTGGATGGATGTGCACAGACCAAGCTGCGATGATCCAAAGAGTTTGCCGGAGTGCTGGATCAGGGGCTGGATGTGATGGCCTCGTGGTGGCTGCAGGATTTGCTCCAGAGAGCAGCACCAGAGCAGAAGCAGAAGGGTAGATCATGTCCCAGTGGAAACCATGAGCAATCCTCAAGGGATTTCCTCCAAGAGTTTGGAAAACCTTCCCCAAACTCCTCTCCAAACTCCTGATGTGGCTGCACGTGGAGCCCCTGGAACAAGCCTGAGGCACCCACTGCAATGGAAACCAAAAGGGAAGTGCAGGAAACGTTTTATTTACTCATCCTTCCCTTCCAAGAATGAAACTTTATGAAATGCTATTAAGAACAACTTTTAAGAGATGTTTTCCCTCCCAGATTAAAAGATAGAAACTCGTTACTCCAAGAGTTGGAGTGTCCTGTGGAAAGAGCTGCCAAAAAAAAACAAACCTAAAAAAAGGGTTTCAATTCATCATTTTCAAGCAGGGATCTTCATCAAACCCTGAATTCTCTGATTCAGTTTTTAGTGGAGGCAAGGATTCTTTGATTTATTCGTTGATTTATCTGTCTTAAGGGTGCTCTGGGGTTGAAATGTATCCCAAGGCTGGCTGGGATCATCCTGTCATCCCAAACTGCACAGCTCACACTTTGAAACCTCCCGAGCTGAAACCAGGAGCTGCTGCAGCAGCTGCTGAAATCCTCTGGTTCTGCTCTAATGAAGAGAGGAACAGCTGCCCCGGGGCAGAGGAAAGGGCAGTGCAGCTCAGCATCCTTCCTGTCCACAGGGCAATGATCCCTCATCCTTTGCTCAGCTCCTGGGGAAGGATTATCCACAGCCTCAGCTGGTCAGTGGGGTTGGAGACCAGCTCCCTGTGGTTAATCCTTCACTGATAATTTTATTTAAGGGACTCTGGGAAGCCTGAGGGGCTGCCACGAGAGGTGTGTTCCCACCACAGTGCAGATGGAATGGAAAATAAATTGATGTAAATCCTCTTTCTGGGGAGATGCCACTTCCCAGAGGAAGAGGAGGAGGACGAGGGGTTTCAGCTTTGTGGGATCCCAGAATGGTTTGGGTTGGAAGGGGCCTGGAAGATCATCTCATTCCACATCCCTGCCATGAGCAGGGACACCTTCCACTAGCCCAGGTTGCTCCAACCTGGCCTTGGACACTTCCAGGGAGGGGGAAACATTCAGCTGTGTTGTCCTCTGCAACCTCTCAAATGAGGGTTCAGGAAGCATCTTACTCCTTCTGTTGATCTTTCTGCCCAAGAGGGGACTTTATCAGCTTTCTTAATCATTTGGAATGTGTCTAATCTTTATCTAATCTTTATCAGCTTCTCATTGGGAAATGGCTGTTTAAAACAAATATCAGCTCTCTCTTGAGATCTGAAATCCTGTTGACTTGGCAGGAGAGCACTTGAGGTGACCCAGAGAGCTCAGAGGGTTTATGATTGACCAAAAATACTCCACTTGGCCAAGTTACCTGAAAATATGTCCACAAATCTCACTGTGAGAGACCCTAAGCAAAAGATTTTGATGGATCTCTTCACAGAATCATGGAATTGCTGAGGTTGGGGAAGTTCTGTAAGGTCATCGAGCCCACCTGTCCCCCAGCACTGCCGAGGCCACCCCTAAACCACGTCCCCAAGTGCCACATCCACGAGGCTTTTAAATCCCTCTGGGCAGTGCTTGACAACCCTTTCCATGGAGAAACGTTCCCAGTGTCCCACCCAAACCTCCCCTGGTGCAAACAGAGGCTGTTCCTTTACTGTGTCCCAGATCTGAGGCTTTCAGGCCCCCTCTTGACTCCTCTGGGAGGGGAGAGCAGTGGGAGAGAGGAAGAAATGAAAGCCTTTTAGCCTCAACTTGGCTTTCTTTGCTTTTGAAGACCTTCTGGGGTCGAACCAAAGTCTCTGTGTGGCCCTTCTGGATTGGGGTGGTTGGATGGGAACCCCCCACCCAGGGGTTATTCCCCTGTGGAACGGAGGGATGGGCAGATACTCCACGGTGAATTCCACTGAGCAGCCCTGGAAGGGGATGACAGGACCAAAGTGGGTCCTGCACCAGCCTGGAAAGGCACATCCACAGAACCACAGGATGGTTTGTGTTGGAAGGGACTCGAAAATCCCGTTCCTCACACCCTTCACTCCGTTCCCACACTCCCAGCGTCGCTTCCCTTATCCCCTTTTCCCACCCCCTGCTCTCCCTCACAAACAACCCCGGGCACAGCTGGGCTCCTTTAGGGCTCCCACCCCTCGTCCTGCAGTCAGCCCAGTGATTGTGGGGGTCAGCTCCGTGCAGAAACATCTCCCCCTCCCTCGCAGGGCTGCTCCGAGGCCTCTGCCCTGTCCCACCGTGACCCGCAGCGGGAAACTCTCCCAAATTATCTCCGGGCTAATTAAAGGAGCAGCCCAGAGACCTCACAAAGTCCTGCAGAGCCGCTCTGGCCTCTGTCAACCACGAGGCTGCTGCTGGAGGAGGCACTTGGGGCTTCTTCAGGCAGATCCCACAGCTCTATGGACCTCGTTAGCTGGAAGAAATGTGCTCCCCCCCTGGGACAAGTTAAGCTCCCTCACTGCAGGGTCCCTGTGCTTCCTGGCAGCTCTTACTCAGGACTAATGACCCCTCTCTGCTGGCCCTTCCATGCCCTGGGCAGAGGTTTAATTAAAAAGAAGTGCTCCTGTTTGCTTGGTTTACTTTGGGTGCCCTTTGCATTGCTCTGCTCATTAAAATGAGGAGGAAATAAGTGAAATTTGGGTTTTTCTGGTTGGTGGGTTGTTTTTTTTTTTTGGTGTTGTGATGACGTGGCTGGAGTTCAGTGTCACTGATGAGAGGGTTTTTACCAACACTGAGGTTTATAAATACCAGGAGATAAATTAAAGCTGTTGGTAAAATGCCTTTTTATTAACTCAGATCAGTGCTTTTAGGATTTATTCAGGTTTGGCGTGAATGAGAGCAGAGAACGATGGGGTGGATCAGGATTTGATGAAACATATTCAAGGCCGGGTTGGATGAGGCTTGGACCAACCTGGTCTGATGGATGGTGTCCCTTCCCTTGGAACTGGATGATCCTTAAGGTGCCTTCCAACCCAAACCATTCTAGGATTCCATGATTCCATAGTCTCCCTGGTAGCTCTGTGATTTCTACATTTTTCCCACTCCAGAATGACCTCCCCAACAAATTAAATTTGGGGGGAAAACACGAAAAAAAAAACCATCAGACATTCCCAAAGCTGAAACAAAACACTATCATATCTCAGTTTAAAGCTCTCAATCTTCATTAAAAATAGGGTGGATTGGCATTTATCGTTTCGTTTGGGATAAAAATTCTCTCTCCTGCCCCTGCAAAATTGTATTTTTGCCCTGTCTGAGACATCTGCCCTCTGATCCTGGTCAGATGTGGATCCTTCCGTTCTCTCTCACATCATCAGCTCCTTCATCCCTGCCTGGGAAGGGGCATCTCCAACTTTCTGGGATACTTCCCCTTTGCTCAGTAAGTTGAGGTCATTCAGTGCAGCACATCAGCCCAGGGCTCTGCAGCGGCAGAAGGAAGTCATGGAATAAAAATCCAGCAATAAAAAAATGCTAAATACTCTTCTAATAGCCAAAAAAAAAGAGATCAATTAAAATTGCAAAGCAGTGAGGAAGAAATCAAGCAGGAAAGGGTCCAAACTCATGGAATTCCCATGTAACTTCCGTCATGAATTCCAGAGCATTGCTCTGCCTGCTCATAAAACCATCCTGCACCAAGCAGAGCAGCTTTGCTGCGCTGCAAACATCTCTGCCTTGTGCAGTATTCGGTTTTCTTTTACCTGGATGATTATTCTTGCCAAGTTCTTCTTTTATTCCACGAGCCATCCGTGTTCAGTAATGCCTTGTTACAGCTTTTATCTGTTCCACATTAGGCCAAACCAATCAAGAAATACAGTAAACCCGAAGAACAACCATGAAATAGGAGTAAATTTCCACTTCTTCATGTTAAGATCAAAGTGTTTAATGTGGTGTGGACGTCACTAGAACATCACTCAAATGGAGAGATACCTGCAAAGCTCCTAATTTATTCCTGAAATACTAAAAGCAAAGGAAAACAGCCCAAATTATTTGCTTCCCACACATGTGTGAGCAGGCAGTGACCAACTGGGGCACCTGTATCCCCTCGTTTTACACCCCTGAATATCCAAACTTACTCGTTTTAGGCTGCCTTAAAGCCGGCAGGAGAATTCCACAGGGATTTCTCGACGCTCTCTGGGTTCAGCTGGAAACTCTGAGGTCAGGAGAGTCAGGATGTGTCGGGAACTTCTAAGAACTGAGGGGGGGGGAAAGCCAAAAATTGTGATGACAGTGCCAAGCACTGAAGATCCAGCAGGGATCCCCTTCCCCAAAGGATGGGATGGGTTGGCTGGAGCGCCGGATTCCAGGAAAACGTCTCACTTTGGGTTTCAGCTGCCCCTGCCCTTCAATCTCTCCCCCACGTTGGGCATTTGGACTGGGAAGAAGCCCTTCAGCAAACATCAGCTCATCATCTCCATGACTCGTGTCCCTCAAGGGAGTTCTGCAGGAATTTCTGGCCGTGGTGGCTCAAGAGTTGACACTTTCATTCACCAGCCATTTCTGGTCGACGGCGATTACCGAGATTCACGTTCCTCCCGCCTGCAACAGGAAATTTATTCCTCTCAATGGACAATTCTTGGAAAGCTAGAACTTCTGCACCAAATAAAACTCTAGGAATTGTTTCTCCTCCACGGCCCAGCCTTCCACGACACATGATTTCATTCCTGGTCGGAGGGTGAAGGCAGGGAATTAATGACTGCACAAACTAGAGGCCCAAATCCCAAATATTTTCCCTGCAAAAAAAAAAAAAAAAAAAGAACCTTGCAATGCTTAGTCAAGGCTTAAAAATAACCCCCCCCACACACACCCCGAGCCAACACGAACATTTGGGTTGGTCTGGAGGAAAACGCACTCCAGGTTTCCACTCCTTCCCTCCTCGGGTTGAAGTGATCCCTTGGCCCTCGGCCAACCTACACCTTTTATGATGTCCAAGAACCGATTTGCTCAAAGTCAACCATTTCCCTCCTTAAACAGCGCTAAAAAGGGCAGGTCGAGCCCACAGGACCACACACGCTGGCATCAGAGACTCGCGGTGTTCCGCCACCATGCCATAAATTAAGGTTTGCTCCCATCTAGTGGGTGGAAGGAGAAATTGCCTTTAGGTGGAAGATTCTGCGAATTTCTTTTGTGTGAGGCTGTGGGAAATCCAGGGAAGTTTTATTCCTTCTTTGGAGCTGTAGGATTTTTAGGCCTGGCCTAAGGTTTTCACAGGGTATTTGTTAAAAAGAGGGTGTGATGTTTTCACTTAGGCCTCAAGCCACAGCCTCGTCCAGGGGAGGTTTGGACTGGATATTAGGGAAAAGGTTCTTCGTGGGAAGAGCTGTCAAGCCCTGGAACAGGCTGCTCAGGGAAGTGTGGAGTCCCCATCCCTGGGAGTGCCCAAAAAATGTGTGGCTGTGGCTCTTGAGGACGTGGGTCAGTGGGGAACGAGGTGGTGCTGGTCGATGGTCGGACCTGATGATCTCAAAGGTCTTTTCCAACCTTAACAATTCCACGATTCTAAGGCACCAGCAGGAGATTTGCTTTGTGGGATGAAGAGACATTGTGAAGGTCTGTGTGGCCCTGGAAGTGCTGGGTTGGTGGTTGATCTTAAAGCTCTTTTCCCTGTTGGATGGTCCTATGATTCTGTGATCTTACTAGAAGGGCAGTAAAGTGCAATATTTGGCCTATTAGAAGAAGAAAAAGGAGATGTGGCTTCTGTTCTGCTCTCGTTTTTCCCACTAGAATTCCTTGAGACACTAAAGGGATTTTCTGTATCTCCAGGAACAGTCTCCTTAGTCATAGAGAGTCCTCAGTGGTCAAAAAGGCACCTATTTCATGTTCTTCACTCACAACTGGCCACTCCAAGATTCCTTAGATGTCATAGTGAACATCCCAAACTCCATCACAGAATCCTGGGATCGGTCAGGTTAGAAAAGACCTCCGAGGTCGTCGAGTCCAAAGGACTCCTCTGGGTTTTCTGTCTATTTTGGAGCCCTCAGGATGACCCAGCATGTGGAATTATCCCTCACTGTCCACCGACTGCGGAAGATTTTATGATTTCAGAGTGAAGTGGGACGAAATCCACCTTTTTTTCCTCAGCCCTCTGAGTTTTGGGGCATCATGCCATAGTTGGGGTTTTTGGTGTGTTGTTTGGGAGGGTATTTTTCGTTTGGTTGGTTTTGGTGTTTTTTTTGTTTTGGTTTTTGTTTTTGTTCTTGTTGTTTTTTGTGGGAATTCATGTGCTTTTTCTGCCTGAACTTCACACTTTCTGGGAAAAAAAAGGGGGAGCTCAAAGTAGCACAGGATTGATGCTGGAGTGAGAACAGTGAGGGCTCAGACCCACAGAATTCCTGTCACTGGCAAATCTCATCAACCTGAACTCGGATTCCGACTTTTTTTCTTTATAAATTGAAATACCTTTTTTCCCCTCAGAAGCCAGAGAAAATGTGCTGCAGGGTGAGGTTATAACATGTCACAGCCTTCTGGGAGGGCTTCAAGCTGAAGGAAGGAAGGTTTAGGTAAGATTTTAGAAAGAAAATCTTCCCTGGGAGGGTGGGCAGGCCCTGGCACAGGTTGCCCAGAGAAGCTGTGGCTGCCCCTGGATCCCTGCAAGTGTCCAAGGCCAGGTTGGAGCAACCTGGGACAGTGGAAGGTGTCCCTGCCCATGACAAGAGGGTTGGAATGAGATGACCTTTAATCCCTTCCAACCCAAACCCTTCTGGAATTCCATGAAACCAGGGCTTCACAATCATTGGGAAGGAGTTTGGGTTTCCATCTTTTCCCTTCAGTGAAGGACTGAACTTCCCAAGGGCTGGCAGCAGACCCAGCTTGGGTGTTGCAAGCTCTGTCTCTCACAACCACGCTCTGCACCACTGGCTGGAAACTACTTCCCCCTTTTCCAGAGGGAATTTCAGCTTTCCCTGGTGCATGAGCCGCATTTTCCCCTGCTGGAATAACCGTGCATGATCCACCTACAGGATCACAGCCTGAATGTGGCTTTGTTTGCCGAGGCCTGAAATCCTCCAGTCCAACAAAACCCTGTGGGTTTGCTAAAGGTGAAGACCTGAGAGAGACACAGTGATCTCATTCCATCTTTGGGATTGGAAACTGAGACCACCTGCAGGTGTAAATAGTTACAGCTTCCTCCCATCCCAGCAATTGGATTTTTGTGATACAAGAATAATTATTTTCCTGCGTCTTTTCCTGCAAAACCTTTCATAAGAATTCTGGGGGTTTTTTTTCGATCAGGTGAGGTTTTTTTCGGAGTTCCTTTTGCTCAAACCCACCATCCTCATCCCAAAACTTCTGTGGGAAAATAAATAGAGGTGTCTAGTTTTACTTTAGTCTCTGTGGGGTGTCTTGCCTGGTTTCCAGATGCTGCTCCAGAAAGGAGAGGGTTGGATGAGTAACTCTCCAGGCTCCATCACCAGCCTTGGCTCCAGGGGTAATTTATTGCCTAAACACAGATGCTTTATCCCAAATTCCAAGGCATTTGCACAGACCTGCCTCCAGTGTGGGATCCACGGGAGATCCATGACCAAATGATGGTTCAGGTGGCAGCCAGGAGGATCATCTCAGAGCTTGGCACAGGTGGGACATCTCAGACCATTTCAGGTGGCACGAGGCACGACGAGGTCCTGAATCCAAACGAGCAGCGGAGTTCACAAAGCGTCTCTTCTCACTTAAAGCAGAATAATTTGGTGAGGACGATGACCTTTTGGCTCCAACTCCTGTCCAGCACCTGATGCTGTGTGAGAAATGTCACAGACACCCCCAGAGCTCACAGCTCTGAGCTTCAGGAGACGAGCAGGTAGAAAACCTCCCAGCCCCTACAGTGACATCCCACAGATCTGTGTAGCAGCAGCTGAACCTTCCCAACAACCTGCTGTGGGAATTCCGAATTTACAGCCACACGGAGGTGCAGCTCAGTCAGACACACGTCTCAAAAATGCCTTAATCTGAGATTTAAACCGTGGGGCAAAGGCTGGAAAACTCACCCCCCTGTCTCCCAGGGCTCCTCTCTGTTGGCAAGCTGCCTCCCAAAAAAGGGAGATTTTCTTTCCCAGCCTGGCCTCAGCTCCCACAGATGGGTTTGGTTTGGTCTCTCTTTTCCATCCTGACCTTAAAGCTCTCCCCCAGCCTCCCCTGAGTGCCCGAGAAGGTGATGGGGGGACAATCGAGTGCCCTGCCCCGCCCGGTTGCAGCAGCTCAGCCCACGAGGTGCTGCAGGAACAAATCATTTTCTCCAGTCCTCACTCCTGCCTTCGGAACTCTCGGAAAACACGAGGACTGCAGCAGGAATACGGGGTTTCACCGACCTAAAGAGCCTCTCCAGCAACAGCACAGGGAGATGAGAAGGAGGAAAAGGCAGAAAAAAGGCCAGAACACAGAGGAGAGGATCAGTTCAAGTGCAGAAGGATCAAGGAATAAGGTCATAAAGAGGAATCCCAAGACAACTGCAGCAATAAATCCTCCACTGTGCGACGTTTGCAAGAGAAGGGATTGCCATCCACAGTCCAGGGCCAAAAGCTGAGGGGAAATGCAATAAAACTGAGGCGTAATACAATAAAACCCCTGATCTGTTCACCCTCCTGAGGTGCTTCAGAGCAAAGAAAATTGAGTTTCATTGGACCCCACAAATGCTCCCAAAAAGAACTTGCATCTGAATTAGGGGAGTCTCCAGGGATCCGTTTATTGGTGCTGAGATGATCCCCAATTGTTCTCGTGCCACAGTTTAATTAAACCCTTGGGTTAATTTTTTTAGCACCAGCCGCCCATAGGGCAGCTCCAGTTCTGCTGGTTGTGATAAAAACCAGAGATTTTATCACACAGAATTTCATATCTTATGGAATATCCCGAGCTGGAAGAGATCCACGTGGATCCCCACGGATCATCAAGCCCAGCTCCTGGAGAGCTGAGGACACAAAAGCATCTCATTGTTCAAGAATTCAGGGTGAGACTTTTTTTGGGGAAAAAAAAAATCAGTGTAAACATGCGTTGAAAGCAACTTTCCCCTTCCACCTTTCCCTTTCCTCTGCTTCTGCTCTGGATGAGCTGGAAAAGAAAAGAGATAAAAAGGAGGTAAAAGGAGATAAAAAGGAAATTATTTTCCAAGGAGTGAGAGTGCAACGGCCAGGAGAGACCTGGGAACTCACACACAGAGGGCCTTATTTCAGCAGTGATCTGCATGGAAAAAAAAACCTGAATAAACAAGAAGTTAACAGCAGCAGCAAGAAGATTAGGACTAATAACAGCTTAATAAAAAGCATTAATAACTCCATAAACAGCTTTGATTTTTTAAGGTATTATTTTGAAGCAAAACAGCCAAAAAAAAAAAAAAAAAAAAAAAAAAAAGAATATTTATCCTGGCTTGGAATTAAAACAAAATTTCAATCGAGTCAAAATGTAAATTAAAGCTTGAATTTAAATGCAAAACACGTTTTTAGGGTGGGGATTTCCACCTGTCAAGGCAAACAGATGCTGGGTTTCCTCATAAATGAAAATAAAGGGGTTTGAGGCAAAACAGTTTTGAGTTTGTCATGTGAAATGTTTGGGAATTGGCCTCCCCAAATCCTGCAGCATTCCCAGCGAAAGGAAATGGTGGGAGTGGTGTCCGTCACTCATCAGAATGGCCCTAAAAAATGTCAAGTCTCTCACTTTGTTATGAATTTCATGAAACCGCAGAGGAAAAGATTTTGGTAGATAAAAGTTAAGCCAATGATAGTCACATTAAATGCCAAAAACTTTTTTTATTATTATTATTGTCATTATTATTATTATTTCTTCTTTTATTTTTCTTCTTTCCTTCTTCTTCTTCTTGTTTTTCTTTTCTTCTTCTTTTTCTTCTTTTCTTCTGCTTCTTCTTTTCTTCTGCTTCTTCTTTTTTTCTTCTTTTCTTCTCCTTTTCTTCTTCTTCTTTTCTTTTTCTTCTTCTTTTCTTCTTCTCCTTCTTTTCTTCTCCTTCTTTTCTTCTTCCTCTTCTCCTTCTTCCTTTTCTTCTTCCTCTTCTTCTTCTCCCCCTTCTTCATTCACTTATTTATTTCCCTTTCAATTCCTGTCTTTCCCTGTTCATTGATTTGTGTAATAAATTAAAAGAAAAATCTCAAAATTACACTTTATCCTTGAAACCACTAAACCTTTCTTGAAAACACCTCCAGCACTTCCAGAAGTCTCCATTTGGGTTGGAGAAGCTCAGAAGTGTCCGGAGATGTTGTCTGACAGAAAGGACACCTCCTGCAATGAAACCAACCGCGACAGATGTGTCGAAAATACCCTGAAATTCTCAGATTTTGGGGCCAGGGAGCTTCTGGAGCAAAGGAGAGTTTGGCAGCAGAGCTGGAACGAGGGAAACCTTTTGGCTCTCTTAGGATGGATGTTTTCCACCCAACCCCCGTGAATCAGACACAACAAGGAAGAGGAGGAATGGAAAGTGATTTTAGAGGGATATTCTCCCGTGAAAAATCGGTGTGGGGAGGGGAAATGACTCGTTCAAGGGCAGCTCCAGGGATGGCCAAGGCCTTGGAAGGTCCAGATCAAAGCTTGGAATGATGTCCCATCCACTGGAAGCCCTTGGAAGGTCCAGGTTAAAGCTTGGAATGATGTCCCATCCACCTGGAAGGTCCAGGTTAAAGCTTGGAATGATGTCCCATCCACCTGGAAGGTCCAGGTTAAAGCTTGGAATGATGTCCC
>JAYRBT010000082.1:1020673-1032656 GCA_036023395.1 Myiotriccus ornatus | reverse complement strand
GTTGTCCAGAGAAGCTGTGGCTGCCCCTGGATCCCTGGAAGTGTCCAAGGCCAGGTTGGAGCAACCTGGGCTAGTGGTGGGACTGGATGGTCTTTAAGGTCCCTTCCAACCCCTTCTCTGATCCCCTGATTCCGTGATAACCCACCTGCACCACCCTCCCCGAACCAGCAGCAAGACAAGGGAAAATTAAAAACAATCCTCCTAAAGAAGCGATTGACCCGAGGTGAGGTAACGAATTCCACATATCCCTCATTTCCCTGACACCTTGGGCTGCCTTTCTTTCACCACCTTCAGCCAACTAAGGCCAGTCCAAGCCAGTCCTCCTGGCTCCTGCCACAAGAAAACACCCCCAGAGCTTTGGTGCCTCTTGCCTTCGTCCAGCCTGGGCAAATCATCTCCTGGAGGTTCCCTGTGTCCCCTGGCTCAGATTTCCCCGGGATCTCTGAGCTGCCTGACCCTAGGCAGGATGAATCCCACTCTATTTTTTTCCCACATGCTCCAAGGGAAGAACTCTCCCACCACTTCTGGCAGAATTGAGGGGGCTGAGAACCCCCAGACAAGAGACTTTCACTGCAGTGCATTACCTGGACACGGCTGCCTCAATTATTTTGCTCCTTCCTGCTCTCAAAGGTTTTTCCAGAGCTCAGGAATGACAGAAAGGTTATTTAACAGCCAGGGCTTGGCTCCTGGAGAGGCAGCTGTTGAAATGGCATCAGTATTCCAAGCCACAAATGGAACCCCTTGCTGTCCCCCTCCAAAGAAACGGGGAGGATCTCATTATTTGTTAAGAACTGATCAACAGACAAATTGTGGGGTTGAAGGAAGGGCCTTCTAGTCCAAATATTCCAGTGCCATTTCCTCCAAGGGCTTCATTAGCTGACAGTGGGCCTGGTGAGAACCCGACTAATTAAAACCATTTGCTCTGAGTTCTGACCATTTAGGAGGGAAAGGAAAATATGTTTATTTGTCACTGGAATATTTTGGCAGAAAATTCCTACCCTTAAGTGTTTTGGGTTTTTTTTCTCTCGTTGGAGAGAGGTGTCTGGGAAAATACAGCCAGAATATTTAATCCTGTAAATACGGGGGTTTTTTTTGTTTGTTTTTAATTTTTAGCTGTTAAAAATAAACAGAATTTTAAAAAGTGACTGTTCTGGTGACCTATTTTCAGGGTAAAACATGAAAATCTTTCCTGCTCAGCAAAAAAAAAAAAATGGATGTCAACAAGCGCTTCCGTGTGGCTCTCCCAAAAAAATTGTCACTGAAACAAATGATCTTCTCCAAAGGATTTTCCCTCCCAAGCCTTAGATCAGCTCCCTCTCCGTAAGATCATCTTTCCCCTCAGGAATGAGCAGGACTGGGAAAGCAAACAGCAGCATCCCTGGAATTGCTTGGAATGGTGCTGTGGGCACTCTGGGATTCGGGATGGCCTTGGTGCTTTGCACGGAGATGGAAACTGGGGGGAGTCCATCGCAGATCCCGCTTTTCCTTCTGGCTCTCCCAGGCATTTGGGTGGGGGGGATTTTGGGGGAGGTTCCCACCCACAAGGCCTCTCCACCCTCTGGGAGTTGCTTTCCTCTCCTCCTCAAGTTTTACAGCTCCTGGGGGTGGGGAGAACAACAAGACTCAACGGATCAATGCTCCAGGAGAACCTGCACCCGCGTTATCCCATGGGAAAAGCTGGCTGTTAACCCCACACCTGCTCAGTGTCTGCAGAGGCTGAACCAGCCCCTCCCTCAGCTCCACTTGCTGGGACTCGAGGCAGAAACATGCCACGGAAAGTTTAGGTACAACTCAGATTATCCAAAAAAAAAGGCCTTGTCCCTGCTGGATTCCATGAGACGTGATGCCCCAGGGAGAAGGAGGGGGGTGGACAGAGGAGAAACCTGAAGTAAATATGCTGATTAAAGGTGAGGAAAGATGCAAATCAGAGCTGCCAACCCTTCCCTGATCCACACTTCTGTCCCAAAGGATCTTTATTGTGGAAAACAGATCCATGTCCAGACTGCAGAGCCCCGCTGAATTCCTGCATTCCCCGCTGCCACCAGCACATCCCAGTGCAGAGCCTTGCCTGGCTGCAGGAATGTGTTGTCATCCTCTCTTGGGCCCACCAGGCAGTGGCAGGAAGGAGAGATCCCGTTTTCCAAGGCATGGGAAGGTACCCTTTGGAAAGCCGTGGACAGCAGGAGTCTGGGATGAAGAGCTGGATGGATTCCAGAGGGAGCTCCTGCAGGAGGGAACTCACAGGCTGGAAAGCAGCAAGTGCTTGAGGCCAGAGCCCATAAATCCACCAGAGGAGATGCTGGTGACATTATAGACCCCTTTTGTTGGTTTTTCCAGCTGAGCTGCAGACCACAGAAAGTGATTTATGCTCCAGGAGCTGGGATGGGGGAAAGGGAGAGCGGGATGGAGGGAAGGAAGAGCGGGATGAGGGGAAGGGGCAAAGGGGAGGGACTGATGGCATTTAAATTTCTAATCGATTCTTTTCTTCAGGAAGGAGGAGAAAAACCAGAGTGACTTGTTGGTGGTTCTGGGGAGCTGAATAATATAAACTGAGGGGGAGAGGGAACAAGAAAGAGCTAAAAATCTTCATTCCAAGCTGCATCCAGAGGGGAGGGAGGCACCAGCTCCCCTGGGAGGGCAGAGCACGGGCTGTGGGAAGGAGAAAGTAAAGGAGAAGGGAAGAGGAGTGAAAGGCTGGGAGAGCTGGGGGGGTTCACCTGGAGAAGAGAAGGATCCAGGGAGACCTGAGAGCCCCTGGCAGGTTGGAGCACCCTGGGCTGGTGGAAGGTGTCCCTGCCCGTGGCAGGGGGTGGGAATGAGATGACCTCTAAGATCCCTTCCAACCCAAACCATTCCATGATGGTTCCACGTCTCTGTGATGTGGACACAGGGACTTGTGGGAATATTCCACAGAGCTCTTTGGCCTCTGGTAAAGGTTTAGCAGAAGGCAACCTTGAGGATATAACCACAGTTCCTCTTCCTCAGCTCAAAACCTGGGAATCAGTGGTGGATATCAGGAGCCAAACTGGAGAGGGAACAATCCCCCTTGGCTTTAGCTTGACCAGGAAACCAAACTGTTTAGGAAAGGAACTGCTTGGCTGAGGAAAACTCCAGGAATCTGCCTGAGCACTCCCTCCTGGATGGGATGGATAACAAAGGTTGGACTCGGTGATCTGGGCGGTCTTTTCCAAACTTAATGATCCTCTGATTCTATTTTAGGATGGATGGGCTGCATCCATGGGCTCCAGATCATCCTGAAGGCTCCACCAATATGGAAGGACACAGGATATCAGAGCAGATGAAGAAGTTTGTGTTTAATCAGATCCATTTTGTGGTGGGAGCCTGACCTTGACAGCTGCAAACAGGCACGATGGGCTCAGAACCATCCTATTTATGATCCTCTCAGGCACTGGGGGTGACTCTTGGGGTGTCCTGTGCCAGGTTAGGGGTTGGACTCAATGATCCCTGTGGGTCCCTTCCAACTCAGGATACTCTGGGAGTCTGTGAGATGATTTACACAAAGAAATGGTGTGGCAGGACAGTTCACCCTGAACAGACCTGGGCCAGCTCTGGGCCCTCAGCTCAGCAAGGACATGGAGGGGCTGGAGCAGGGACAGGGAAGAGAACGAGGCTGGGAAGGGACTGGAGCACAGTTCCCATGAGGAGAGGCTGAGGGAGCTGGGGGGGCTCAGCCTGGACAGGAGGAGGCTCAGGGGACACCTCAATTCTTTCCATGGAGAGTGCTCAGCCATTGGAATGGGCTGCCCAGGCAGGGGGTGGATTCCCCGTCCCTGGAGGTGTTTAAGGACAGGCTGGATGTGGCATCAGTGCCATTGACTGGGAACCACAGCGGGGTTGGAGCCAGGGTTGGACTGGGTGATCTCAGAGGGCTTTTCCAGCCCTGTTGATTCCATGATTCCATGATTCTATGACCTAAAATCCACCAGTGCACACTGTGCAGGCCATCACTGAGGCCATCCTGCAGGCTGAGCTGCTGGCCCAGGTGGCTGCCTTGGTGGTCAGTGATGCTGAGACCATCCTGGCTCCCCACACTCCCAGCACAGCCCCTGTTTGGACACAAGATGTGGCAGATAAGCCTGTCTGCCAGCCTGTCAATCTGTGGCTGCCAGTCCATCACTGCCCAGCTGGGACAACCCAGTCCAAACTCCCACGTGGCAGATCCTTCCCCAGCCTCCCTTGGAGCGTGGAGCTTGTTCTTGCTGTGACCAACTCAAACACCCCGTGGGTGTCACTGGTGTCCTCGTCTTCCCCTTTCTCTTTGTGTCTTACATTGGACCTTCTTTCCATCCCTCCCTCACTCATTAATCCAAGGATTAATCCACATGGATTCCATGCCCATCTTCACACCCACCAGAGCCCCCAGTGCTGAGTTAAAATCACTGTGGTCTTCCAGGGATTTCAAGCTAAAATTTGGATGAGACACCCATGGTAAAAAAGAGGGGAATGATCTTACAGAGAAAAAGTTTCGGGGGCTTTCCAAATTCAGGGAATCATCACAGTATCAGCTCTGTAAATTTATCCCAGCAGCCACAAACTATAAAAACCCAGCAGGATGGATCTCTTCGTGGGGTTTGTGACAGTTTGGGATGACGGGAAAAAAGGGAATTGGACAAGGGAAAGGTGTTCCTGGATAGTGCAGGAGGAAGGGCCCTGACCAGGGTGCCAAGACTTACCCCTGGGTTTGGTGCGTAATTCAGGTTAATTATTAACTTTTCATAATTAATTAAATGTTAATTCATTACATTAATTAACTAACTCAATTGCTGTAATCAATTAAAATCAGGTTCATCATTAATTGCCGCGTGGGCTTCATTTTATTTCCTAAAGCCCCATCTCTGCTGCCAGAGTCAGACTTTTCCAGGCTTAGGCTCGAGCTTTAACGGAGGGAAAGGGATTTTCCCGGTGTAGATCTGGGAAAACAAGGTGTGAATACGGAGCGTTTCCTGAGCGCTTCGTTCCCGTCTCATCCCCGGCTCCCCGCGAGGCAGGGCTGATTCCCAAACCCCGGGAGCGCTGCGGGGATGGTTCGTGGCGTTCCCCGGGTGAGTTCACGCGTGCCGTGGGCTCCGTTTCGCCCGAGGCTGCGGCTGGGGCAGCTCCTGCTGCTCCCTGTTTTCCTGCACCCAGGCGTTGTGCTTTCCTCTGGAAGACTCGGGTAACCCCCACGCCTTTCCCCCCACGAATCCTTGGGAAAGACTGACCCCTTCTGGGAAACCAAAACGCTTCGGGGAAGGTGAAAACAGCAATTCCCGGCGTTTCGGGCAGCAGACTCTTGCCACGGGCTTGTTAAACCTTCCCGATGAATTTCCTAGGGATGCTTTTCCCTCTTTCCTCTGATTTTGTATTTTATGTTCTCCCTCCCGTCCCTGGAGCTTGTTTTTAAGATTAATGAGGTTTCCTCCACTCTGTGTCACCCTCCAGCTCCTCCTTTCTGCTCCTTCCTCAATGTTCCAACCCTTTTCCTGGTGTTCATAATCCCACATATCCCACATTATTATCTCCCGCTCCCGAGACATTCCAGTCACCGGGATGGCCTGAACTGGGATGTGTCTGGGGGACACTGTGGGTTTTGTGAGGGCGTCTTCAGGTCCCTGGTCACACCAGGGACCGTTCATTGTCCTCCCCGGCCACTTCTGGGACGCCCATCCCAAATCAAGCTGACCAGGAACAGGAATCTGAGCTTAAATCCAGCTCCTGGGATAATGGAGGGGAAGGTGGGCAGATGGTCAGGAAGGTGCAAAGCTAAGCAGGGGTTTTTAGGACAGACTCAGCCTCTCTGGAGATCTGACTTCACAGCCTGGTCACAGAACCTCAAAATAATTTAGGTTGGAAAAGACCCTTAAAATCCTCAGGACCAAACACTGCCAAGTGTTCTGAAGGATGGCTGAGAACCAAAGTGTCCCCCGGGCTTGCAGAACCACCTGATTTTTGCATTCCAGCTGCAAATTCCAGGCTCTGAATTCTCAGTCCTGACTTAGATGACTCTTAGCACTTCATCAGCTCCAAGAGCCCGGTTTGATGTGTCTACTCTGTTCCATCGTCCCTCCTGAAAACAAACCACGTAGGGGCAGAAGTTGAGGGCCTGATGGGACTCCCCAGTGCTGGGAGTGATGCCAGCTCTGCCAGAGGAGACTTTGGAAAACTCTGTGACCTCCCAGGGCCCTCAGGGATAAAGACTCCAACTTGAGCTTAATTAAACCTTTCGATCCGTTCATCTTTAGGGATGGAGTGGCTGTTTTTTCTGGCTGGGTTAAAAGTCCAGCCCTTGAATCTTGTTACATTCCTGTGTTAGTGCTCTCCGTGGTCCACTTCCAGAGCGTGTGGGAAAGCATTTCCTTCATCAAGTTTGGATTTCCACATCTTTTTGTTGTGTCACCGAGGTGTCCTTGCTGTGGGTCAATGTTCTGGTGCTGTGAATGTCTCATGAACAGGCCAAAATATGGCCCTGCCCAAGGGAGTTCACTCATTTCCACAGAATCCCAGAATTCCAGATGGGTTTGGGTTGGAAAGAACCTTAAGGATCTTCTCATTCCACCCCCTGCCATGGGCAGGGACACCTTCCAACTAGCCCAGGTTGCTCCAACCTGGCCTTGGACACTTCCAGGGATCCAGGGGCAGCCACAGCTTCTCTGGGCAACCTGTGCCAGGGCCTGCCCACTCTCACAGGGAAGAATTTCCTTCTGATATCCAACCTAAATCTCTCCTCTTTTAGTTTCAGCCCATTCCCCCTTGTCCTCTCACTGTCTGCCCACGCAAAAAAATCACTCCCCCTCTTTTCTATAAGTGCAGGAAGGCCACAAGTCTCCCTGGAGACTCCTGACTCCATCTGTCCCCTTCAGCTCTCAGATCTATTGAGAAGATCATTAACTCTGATATTTTTGATCTTCACTGACATTTTTATCCACGTGAGGAATTAGCACCCACCGAAATCCAGAGTCAGACAGAGAGAGGACTTTGCAGTTGACTCCAGGGGAATAAGAGGATGTCCAGCCCCTCTGCATGATCCAGGACCCTGGCAATTCCAGTAGCACTGGGCAGAGCCCCTCAGAAGTGGCAGATGGTGGGATGGGATTAATGAGATTAATGGGATAAATGGCAAGCAATATTTGCCTGTGTGGAGAACAAACCTCCACACAAAGCGACTCTTTCCAGGCCGGTGTTATTGAGGTTAAACCCACAGAACTTAATTAAAACTGAAGGTAATTAAAGCCAGATGCAAGGAAGCTTTTTCTTCCCCTGCATTCCACGGCGTGGGCTCACCGTGACTCATGGGAAGCAAGTCAGGGTGACTGGGAACATTCAGGGAGTGATTATTTGGGATCATTAGCGGGGCTGGAGCCATAAGGTGGGAGCAGGTTCTGATGAGGTGCTTTAACTCCTCTGGCAGGGAACGAGGCTGTAAATCTCCCTGTTATGGGAAGAGGTGATGCCAGAGGGATCCAGCCCTTTAATCTCCTCATGGCATCCAGGGAAGAGGAGGGGGGACCTGTGAGCCAGGACTGGAGCGACCCAAGCCTCTTGAAATGGGAATTAAGTGCCGGAATCCGAAGGCTGATAAGTCCAGTTCTGGTCTGAATAGCTTTGGAACGAGCCTTGAGGGATGGAAAAGGGTTTCCAGGGATTTACACCTCTCGGAGCAGAGCCTGGAGTTTGGTGGCTGAAATCCCTGAGCTTGTCCACAGCTCTTTCCTTTCCTTTCTGAGTATTCCAAGGGTTTCACAGCAGAGACAGGGGGGTCATGAGGTACCACCACACTGGTCTGGGGTGATCCAGGTGGGAAAACAGGGCTGGGATGACCTCTATGGGCAGAGAACCTGCCAGGGCTGGGATGATCTGGGTATGAAACCCAAGACTGGGATAAACCTCCACATGCAAAGAGTCCCATTCCAGGTCTGGGATGATCCAGGTGTGAAACCCAAGGCTGGAATAACCTCTACATGCAAAGAGTCCCCTTCCAGACTTGTGGTGACCCAGGTATGAAATCCAGAGCTGGGATGACCTCTACATGCACTGAGTCCAGTTCCAGGTTTGTGGGGATCCAGGTGTGAAATCCAGGGCTGGGAAAATCTCTACATGCAAAGAGTCCCCTGCCAGGCCTGGGATGATCCAGGCAGGAAACCCCAGGGGTGGAATGACCTCTACGTGAAAAGAGTCCCCTTCCAGGTCTGGGATGATCCAGGCAGGAAACCCAAAGTAGGAATAACCTGTACATGCAATAGGTCCACTTAGAGGTTTGTGATGATCCAGGTAGGAAACCCAAGTCTGGAATAACCTCTACAAGCAATGAGTCTCCATCCAGGTCTGGGGTGATCCAAGTAGGATGATTCCATGGCTGGAATAAATTCTATGTGTAAAGAGTCCCCTTCCTGATCTGTGGTGACCCAGGTATCAAATCCAAGGCTAGGAAAATCTCTGCATGCAAAGAGTCCCCTTCCAGGTCTGGGATGATCCAGGCATGAAATTCCAAGGCTGGAATGACCCCTACATGCATTGAATCCCCTGCCAGGTCCTGCCACAGAATTTTATGATGAGCTGGAGCAACACGTGTCTGTTGTCTGTGCCTCAGTGTCCCTGACTTCGAACTGGGGCTGCTCATCTTCTCCAGAAGGTGGTGGATTATAAAAACTAACTAAAATACGACTCACTGTACCTAATATTACATCAATATTGACCTACTATTAAATTAAACCACTCGGGGGAGACAAATTGGGTGGTGCGAAGCAACCGGGAGGTTGTCACCACCTTGAGGCAGGAATTGTTTGCAGACACTTCACTCCTTCCCCCGGATATTGTGGCTGAAATGTTTGTTAATCCTTAAAAATGATGGTTTAGACGCTCCTGTGATTATTTCAGCCCAGATTAATCGGGTTTAGCTTTTCAGTTAGTCTTGACTCACTTGTTGGGAGCAGCTAAAGATGTGACACGACCAGTGCCATCCACCTGGTTGGGGACAGGGATTTCCACCTGCCTCCAGCCCCCAGGGGAATTTGGACAGTTAAAAATCCCAGCTTTGAATCCCATCTCTCCTGGAGAGACAACTCTCCCTGCCCATTCCTGGGGGAGCAGTTTCTGCTCCTGGCCATGAGGGATCTTTTCCGTGCCGGGAAGGGATCGCCCACAGATCGTCGGTTTCCAACGGGCCCCATCCCTGCAAGGAATTCCCACGGCTTTCCTGGGCCCTGAGCACATGGATTGGAGCCATCTGAAGATCCAGGCTGACTCTGAGCTCCCCACCCATCATGGTCCAACCTTCTCCTTTCCAGACCCAGGTTTTCCCAGCTGTGGATTTGCCCCAGTTGTCCACATTCCCCCATGAGGGTCTCCGTGAGGAGGTTCATCCTTGGGATTCCATCGTTTCCTTCCTGTTCCCAAGTGATGGGAGCTCAACATCAATCTTCATCTGTCCTTCCACATGTCTATGAAATATTGAGCAGCCCATGTTTCCCCCAGTATTGACTTCAAAGCCCAGATAAGTTGCACTTAATGCCGGTTCCTCCAAATTTTTCCAGGCAAATTTCCCATCCAATCTTTCCCAGTTTATCCATTTGTCTCCTCATCAAACTGGGTGAATTATTCTCCACAAACACAGCAGACACAGAGGAGCAATCTTGGCAAATCTTATGTTTCTTTACACTGTTTTTTGAGGGGGGGAAATAAAAAGGTCTTTCTTGGTGGCCACTTTTCTGACTGTTCCCAAAATATTCCCATTAACTTCTGTTAAGTTTTATTATTTTCAAGCTCCCTTACATTTATTTTCACCCTTAAATGTATATTTTTTTCATGGTTCTCCCGAGCTGGCTCACACTGTTTTTCTTTCTGCAAAGCTTTGAGGCTTTTTCTCCTGGAGTTCTAATCCTCTTTTATAAAGTTTGGGATGTTTTCACATTCCCTGACTCGCACCATTATTTCCTCCCTGAAGAACAAGGCACAGTTTCCCTCTTTGGACACTGGAATTTTTCACGCTGAGGAACGAGCCAATATTTGGGATTTTGAGGAAATGAGCATCAGGTCCTGCAAGGATGAGAAGTGGGAGCCAACAAACTCAGCTCAGATTCCTTTGCTTAGAACGTGGCAGCAAAAGGGTCTTTTTCAAGGTTCAAAATCTCTGTCTAAATGGCCAAAATATTCTCCCATTTGGAGGTTTTTTTTCCTCTTAAAGGGATTTTTCTCTGGCTCCTTGGCATTTTTATCACCAAAAACTCAACGCTTTGATCTTCTTGATGGTTGAGACTTCCTTGGCAGTTCCACCGGGCAGGAACACTCTTCTGGCTCCCGAAATCTCCCAGGTTTCCCCCCCCACCCTCCCAAATCCCCAGATCCGGAGGAGCTGATGTTTTGACGTTTATCCCAGAAACCCAAAAGAACAAAAAAAGGGACATCAAATATTCCCGACCCCGTTTTCTGGAGTTGGGGGGATTTTGTTTACGGCGTGTCTGCTTTGTTGTGAGTCCCGGCTGTTTGAAGTGTTCAGACACTTCCTTATCTGGGAACATGTGGAATCCCATGGATTTCTGGGAGAGCGCCGGCGCTCTCCCGGGGTCCTGCACGTGCTTGGAAATGCTCTGTTGGAACAAAGATAAAGGGGGAAAAAGGCAAAGTTGAGTATAAATTCTGCTGTCTAACAAACTGCAGAACCCTCCCTCCCTCCCTCCCCCCTTGCCACCCACTGAAACTAAAATTTTTATTGGAATTTTCCACTTTTCATCCTCTTTTTCCTCTGCCAAGATGTTCTTTCTGCTTTTACCCCGTTGTTGCTATTTTTTTTTTTAATAATTATTTACTTCTTTTCTCCTTTTTTATTTTTTTTACCAGGTTAAACTGGAGTTTTTATAGCCTCAGATTAAGGAATTTTTAGTATTAATCAAAATTAATTATAATTTTTAATACATACACTATAAAAATAACAATAAATAATCATTTGATTGTAAGATTAAGGAATGTTGTTCCTGCCTTTTTGTTCTCAGGAAGCTGAAGCAAAATGAGCTGCAGAAGGGTTTGGATTAGACTGAGTTCCTGATGCCTGGGAGAGGGTGCTGGGACACTGGAATGGGTTCTCCAGGGAAGTGGAAATGGTCCCAAGGCTGCCAGAGCTCAGGGATTGTTTGGATAACGCTCTCAGGGACAGGGTGGGAATTACTGGGCCAGCAGTTGGACTGGATGACCTTCGTGGGTCCCTTCCAGCTCAGGACATTCCATAATCCCACCGTTCTCTGGCAATCACGTTTCCATTGAGCTGCTGGAGTTTCTGAATCAGTTTTGCAGCTCAGGATTGCTCATTTTTCAGTCCCCGTTGATGGATTGACTCGGTGGATTGTGCAAAGCAGGAATTTCACACTAAGCCAACGACTCTTCCCAGAAAAATTGTCCTTCTCTTATCCAGTGCCTTGCTGGGCCTGAAGGATTCTCCCCCTCCTTTAACTGCTTCCTTCCCTCCTGCTCAGGAAAACGATGGAGCTGCTGTTTGAGGTGGGTTTGTGTGTCCCTGCTGAGCATCCCTCTGGTGCTGCTGATGTGCCTCCAGCATTTCCCACCCACGTCCCACCTTTTCCTACCTCTGCCCCACGCTGGGATAGAGGAACAGAGCTCTTACCCCTCAGTGCATCTTCTGCACGCAAAGGGATCTGATTTGGGGTGTTCTGGAAGGATGAGAAGGCAAAGAAGAGCGGCCTCGGGAATTTAGGAAATAAGAACGGGGGGAATTCTCAGGTCTGGAGGGAATTTGCTGTGCAAACAGAACTTTAGGAGTTGGAATATGAGCTTTACACACAGAGATCTCCTGTGCAGCCACAAAGCAGGGGAGGGACATGAGTTACAGGGGATGGAACAATTCCAGGGGAGACCCCGGAGCTGCTCCCAGGGCTGGATGGAGCTCTGGAGGCAGGTCAGGAGAGCTGGGGGGGTTCCCCTGGAGAAGAGAAGGATCCAGGGAGACCTGAGAGCCCCTGGCAGGGCCTAAAGGGGC
>JAYRBT010000082.1:1007839-1020573 GCA_036023395.1 Myiotriccus ornatus | reverse complement strand
TTTGGCACTGGAACAGAAAGGCCACCTGCCCCCAAAGTGTGTGGATGGAGACACAAGGTAGGTGCCACCACTGGGAGATCCTTCAAACTGAAAGAGAGTAGGGATAGATGGGATATTGGGAAGGAATTCCTGTCTGGGAGGGTGGGGAGGGACTGGAATGGATTTCCCAGACAAGCTGTGGCTGCCCCTGGATCCCTGGGAGTGTCCAAGGCCAGGTTGGAGCAACCTGGGACAGTGGAAGGTGCCCCTGCCCATGGCAGGGGTGGCACTGGATGTCCTTCCCAGGAAAAGTAGGGAGGGAATGACAGAATTCCCTATGGCAACAGCCAGAGGAAGCTGTGTTTCTTATCAGCTGAGTGTCACCACGTGCTGATTAATTAATTAAAAACAATTAACCCATCCATCCATCTCCATCAACTGGAGGACAAAAAGAGGGGGATGAGGAAGGAGAGCTGGAATTTCCCAGCAGTTTTTTAGGGAGATATCGGATTAGAAGGCAGAAATATTTTAAAGAGCAATTTGGTTTCATTGGTGTTACTTCCAATGAAACAAAAAGTCACCAAAGCTCAGAACAAAGTGCTGGAAACTCCAAATAGAGTAAATTTGGGGATAAACAGGAAAAATTCAGCAGCTTCTAAAGGGATAAAAAAACCTGTGGATGCCAAAATTCAGCTACAGGACCCAGACAGCCCTAAATGGTTGTGCTGCAGAGGCACTGCAGGATTTTAATCCTGTTTTTTCAATCCTGGGAAGGTGCTGTCAGCCATTCCTGAGGGTGGAATTGCCTAAAAGCCAGATAAAATGGGATAAACCAAACCCCACTGCGCTGCCCTGAGCGTTTAAACACCCACATGTGTCCAAAAAAAGAAAAGAGGGGGGAGAAAAGAAGTGAAAATCCTTTCAGATAATCTGGGGTGTAGAAAACCCCTCAGGAATTCCTCTTCCAGGTGGAATTTTGCTAAAAATCTTAGGAAAAGGGGGGAGTTTTGGGGTATTTACGTGGGATATGCAGAACTTTAGGACTGGTGCAAACAGAGGCTCCAGGTGAGGTTGTGACAGCTGGGGGTAAAGAGGGCAAAATCCTTAATTTTAAGATGGATGGACCTGCCCTGCCAGGACATTTCTCCTACAGATCCCTAAATGAACTGATTATCTGAAAAAATACAGCTTTTTTCTGAAAAAAAACTGAGGTTTTGCCCCTCAGCTTTTAGGGAAAAGAAGAAAAAATTCGTATATCCATGGAAAATAAAAACTCCCGAGGTTCGAACACGGCCCGTGGGTGCCCCCTTGTGACAGCAGGAAAACCGGGATAAACTCCAGGGAAGGGACAAACAAGGGCTCTGGTGCAGCTGGAAAAGTCAGGATTTCCACCAGCCCCGGTTTTCATTCGTGCCCATTTCCAAAGGAACCAGGGGAAAGGCAGGAGGGAAGGAGCGATATCCCTCCTTCCCTGACTCACAGCGGTGGGAAAAACCCGGGAGGGCTGGGAAAAAAAAAAAAAAGAGGATTTTATATAACCAGCCTTGAGGCCCTCAGGAACTGGACTCCAATTTTGCTGGAATAATAACTCAAAGCAGGTTGTTTTTCCTCTAAGCTGTTGTTGGATTTTGAAGTGCCAGATGCCCCAAACTTCCTTCCTTACCAAATTAACAAGGTTTTTCCAAGCTTTTTCCCCTTCAAAATACCCTCCCCTGCTGAATTCCAGGATGTTTGGGGCATGGAAAGATGTTAATTTATTATTTTATCCTGTTTTCTGCTTGGTTTTAATATGCTGGGAATAAATCCAGGCCTTGAGTTGCTCTTTTGTCACTAAAAATTAGGGGGTGGGGGGGGGAAGAGGATTTAGGAGTGGTGATAGAAATGAATTCCTAAGTGACAAATATGAAATAAAGCCAGGGTTGGATTACAAAGGAAAAAAAACTAAGGAAAAACACTCCTTGGAATTTTAGGAGAATTAAGAGGAGTAAGGAATGTCAAGCTGATTGTTGGGAAAGGGTTTCAGTCTCTCTTGAAATCTTAAAATCAACAAATCTGAGGCCTAAAATCTCCCACATTTAAACACCTGAACTCCTCCAATGCCAAAGTTCAGGGTTTTTTAGGGGGGAAAAAAAAAATTTGGGAAATGATGTTTATCCCATGATTTACTGAATTCCTGGCATGGATATTTGGGTTAAACTTTCTGTATTTAACTAAAGGACAGGTTTAATATCACTGTAATTATTCCAGCCAGGAATGACAAAGGAAAAATAGCAGTGACAGAGGGTTTGAAGGCACCTGGAGGTTATTCCTTGGATTTTATCATCACCACTGTTGGCACAGGGAAGAGAGCATTTGCCTTGGAAGTTATTTTGGGGTTGGAAAACCCTTGGAACCCTTTGGAGCCAGTTCCTGCTCCCAGAGGGATTCCCTGTCCCACACACCTGCCTGCCAGAGAAAGGTCCTCAAATCCACTTCCTGGCCCCAATTCCTTGGATTTTATGCTCAGCACTGTTGGCACAGGGAGGAGAGGATTTGCCTTGGAAGTATTTTGGGGTTGGAAAACCCTTGGAAACCCTTGGAGTCAAAGCTGCTGCTCCCAGAGGGATTCCCTGTCCCACACACCTGCCTGCTGGATGGAGGTGCCCAAATCCACTTCCTGGCCCCAATTCCTTGGAATTTATCATCACCACTGTTAGGACAGGGAGGGGAGGATTCGTCTGGGAAATATTTTACACTATTTTGGGGTTTGGAAAACCCTTGGAAACCTTTGGAGTCAAAGCTGCTGCTCCCAGAGGGATCCCCTGTCCCACCCACCTGCCTGCCAGATGGAGGTGCCCAAATCCACCTGAGGAGACTTCCCGGCTCCAACAAACCCCAGGGCATCCTCTAGGAACTGCATCTTCTTGCTGAACTGCATCTCCAGGACGGGAATGACCTCTGGCATCCTGGCTGACAGGAGCCTGTAGGCCGTGTCGGGCTTCCCGATGAACCTCTGGCGGACGCTGATCTCGTAGGGCGAGTGCACCCGGATCTCATCCACATCCCTGCCCTCAAACCTGTGCATCACCCGCCCGCTGCACTCACTGATCTCCAGCCCAGAGGCAAAGAGAGTGAGTTTTCCCGGCTTGGCATTGGAGTCTGTCCTGTGGGTGACAATGACTGGGATTCTCAGGATGATTCCTTCCTGGCTCTTGGCCTCGGCAACTGGGGCCGCCTCCTTCGGCTTGGATTCCAGAGGGGCTTTCCAGAGTTTGCTGCTGAAGGGCCACCAGGAAGGAGATTCCAGCTCGGTCAACAACCTGGCAGGGAGAAGGGAAGGTTAGAACAGGGAAAAACAGTGGGAAGGTCCTGTTATCCCACCACTTCAAAGCAAACCCTTAATTCCCTAATCCTGAATCCAGCCTGCTGTTATTTCACCCCTCAAACCTATTCCCAGCTTCCCAGGATCCACCCGTTTCAAAGCCCAGCTTCTCCTCACCTGCTAAAACATTGGGAAGCACTGCTGGAATCTCCCTGTTGGGATGCAAGAAACTGAACTGCCAACTGGATTTTTCCAGGCTGTTCCTCAGCTCACGCCACCTTTTTCCTCAGTTTTCCACTCCTGCCCCTCACCCCTTCCACTGCCTTTTCCTGCTCCTTTATCCCTCAATCCCACAGTCTGATGCCCCCTTTTGCTTTGCCCCCACACCCAAATTCCCAGTTAAAATTCCCACTAAGGTTGAGGCTCAGAATCCAGCAGAGAATTCCCACCAGTGTCCAGAGTCCCCCTCACCCTCAGCGTTGCTGCAGCTCCCAAGGCAGACATTCCCTTTTCCTGGGGGCCTTTCCCAAAAAAGGATCATGAAAGAATCCCTGAGTTTTGAGTCTAAGCCTCACCAGGATTCTTTTCACCCCAAAAAACGGGAAGGAGAGGAAAAATGGTGGGTTTGGTTTGCTTTTCCACGTGCTGTGCTGTAGCATCCCTAGGGGTACACAGGGATCATGGAATGGGTGGGAAGGATCCTTAAGGATCATCCACTGCCACCCCCTGCCATGGGCAGGGACACGTCCCACTGTCCCAGGCTGCTCCAGCCCGGCCTTGGACACTTCCAGGGATCCAGGGGCAGCCACAGCTTCTCTGGGAAATCCATTCCAGCTGCTCACCCCCCTCCCAGCCAGGAATTCCTTCCCAATATCCCATCTAAATCTCCACTTTTCCAGTGGGAAGCCATTCCCTGTGTGCTGTCCCCCCATCCCTTGTCCCCAGTCCCTCTCCAGCTCTCCTGGAGCCCCTTTAGGCCCTGGGAGGGACTCCAAGGTCTCTCCAAAGCCTTTCCCTCCCTCTCCAGGAGCCAGAGGCAGCACTTTGGATGCTCCATTGCTCCCACTCTCATTCCCTGCCCATCTCCAAACCCATCCCGGGAATAGATGATCCCGTACTTCAGGATGACTGGAAAGAAATTTTGGGAACAACTCCACCTCCCCACACAGGCAACAGCAGCTTCAAATCCCCCTTTCCTGGGCATGGGAAGAGGCAAATCCATCCCCTGGGATGCATCCACTGCTCCAACCATCCTCCCCCCATTCCCACTGGACACTTCCAGCATCTCACAAACCCAACCAGCCTGGTTTCACTTGCTTTTAAGGATGCTTTTTGCAAGGCTTTGTTTTCCAGGAGAGGATCCCTGTGTTCCCACAGGAAACTTCCCAAATCCTGCAGTTTTTCAGTGCTGTTTAATTGGGTGAAGTCTGGGCTGAAGGAGGAAGCTCCAACTCAACAGGCTTTGTTTGCCAACCAAGTTTTCCAAACAGATCCACTGGTTGGAAAGGAATTCCTCTCCTAGGAAATGCCATATTGGGAGTCAACCACTGAATTCATGGATAGCAGAGGCAGAATTCCAGGAATCTCCTCCCAAATGACCTAAACCTCCCTTTATACTGTGGTGATTTATCTGGGTCACTTGAATCCTTAATTTTTATCACTTCATCCCTCTTTTCCCACAGATTGATATCCCTGTGGGATTTCCAGTCAAGAATCAGCCCTAAAAAACGCCTCCAGCCAATTTTTCCAGCATTCCAGGGTGGAATCACCCCCCTGGATCAACAAACCACCAATCCGTAGATACAAAGGAAAATCTGCACTGGAGCACTTTGGTTTTTAATAGGAATATATTAAAAAATATATTAAAAATACATTTAATAGGAATATATTAAACCAGGATCTGGATTCCTGCTTATTTTGGGGGGCTCTGACCACCACACTCAGCTCTGCTCATCCGGAAGCAGCTGGAAATATCCAGGAATACACAAACACAGAGTTAATAATCAAAAATGGGCCACACACAGAGGGAAGATAAAATTCATCCAAGCTTTAAACACATGGAAGCACATAAAGGGCCCTGGTTCTTTTCAGGAGAGACACCCCCCAAACTGGAAGGAGTAGTTTGTTCCCAAATTTCCTGCAATCAGAACTGTTCCCCAATTTCAGTGCAATCAGAACAGGTTTGTCCATAAAATCAGAGCTGATTTTCCCCCCTTGGAGCCGTGGCCGAACTCCTCAGCTCACGTTTGCTCCCTGCTTTCCTTTATTTTCCCATTTTTAAGTCCAAGACTCCCAAGTTTTCAGCTCCAGGAGGACAAACAACCCCTGCCCGTGCACCTTCAGCCCGAAGCAAAGCCCCTCTCCCAAAAACAAGGAGCAGGGGTTGCTTTCCCTGCCCTTTCTTTGCTGCCCCGGAGCTTCCCGAGCTCTTCCTGAAGCTTCCGAGTCTTTTGGCTTTCCATGAAAGGCCACGGAGAACATCCCCAAAACCACCGGGAAACCAGCACTTCCCTTTCCAGCTGATCCATCTGAAAGCAGCTGCTGCTTCCAAAAACAACCGAGTTCAGGCTTTGATTGTGTTTTGTTTCTCCCTGCAGGTGTCGGAGCTGCTCCAAAGGCACTCCAAGCCTGAAATGTTGCAACGCTTCTCTTGACCCTTCCTGGCCATTTGGGACCGGAATTGAACATGAAACACATCAAAGGATTCCCCTTGGAATGTTCATCAGCAGACAGCAAAGCCACAGGGTTCGGATTAACACCAAGTATTTACCATTCCCTCGAGTTCTGGAGCAGCTCCAGTTAAACAACGGATCTCCAACCGGCCCCAAACCTCTTCCTTCACTCATCCAAAGGCAGCAAAACGCCAGGATTTTGAGCTAGGAATATTCCAGGCCATCCAATAAAAGTGGGAATGTCGTATTAATGAACACCTGAATGCCAGCGGGGACATGACATTCCCATATTTCCCCTAATTAGTTGCCCATTCCCTGATAACTTCTAGGATGTGGATGTTTTGGAGATCTCCCTCGTTTCTGTCAGTTGGAGGGGAAATTCATAAGGGTTGGGAAAGTTATTTGAAGGAAAGAGGAGATTTATATATAAAATCATTGAGTTCCAGGATGGTTGGGGTTGGAAGGGACCTTAAGGATCATCCCATTCTACCCCCTGCCATGGGCAGGGACACCTCCCACTGTCCCAGGTTGCTCCAACCTGGCCTTGGACACTTCCAGGGATCCAGGGGCAGCCACAGCTTCTCTGGAAAATCCATTCCAGCCCCTCCTCACCCTCTCAGCCAGGAATTCCTTCCCAATATCCCACCTTAATCTCCAGTTTTTCAGTTTGAAGCCATTCCCCCTTTTCCTGCCCCTCCATCCCTCGTAAACAATCTCCCTCCATCTTTCCTGCAGCTCCTCCATGTCCTGGAAGGCCACAATTAATTCCCCCCCAAAAAAGCTTCTCTTCTCCAGGCTCCCAGTCCCAGCCTTTCCCTCCCAGCAGAGCTGCCCCGTCCCTCTGACCAAACCCCAGCCCTCGGGTTTCAGGGCGGATCCTCCGCAGGAATTCCCGGCAGGAGGAAGGAACACCCTCCCGGCACCCCCCGAGCCCGGGGGATGCTCCCAGTCCCGTTACCTGTCGGCCACATCCATGTCCCCCTCGATCTTGTCGAGCCCCTTGATGATGTTGTCAAACTGCTCCCCCTGGTAGTGCAGCACCTTGGCCGTGTCCTCCAGGCGTTTCTGGGATCCTGCCAACATTCCCGTCAGCTCCTTCCCCTTGCTGCTGCTCCCGGCCGCCCCCCGGCTCTCCAGCAGCTGCTCCCTCCAGAAGTGCTCCAGGACGTTGAACACCACGTTCCTGCTGGGCTGCAGGGAGCTGAACCAGTGCTTGGTGTTCTTCTCCAGGATGGTGAGGGAGCTGAAGATCAGGTTGGAAGATTCCTTCTTGATCTCGCTGATCCCGGACAGGTGGAAGTCGACCAAGAGCTCGCCCGTCTTGTCAGCTGTGAATTTGATCCCGACGGGAGTCAGGGAGAGTCTCCCAGACACCCATTGCTTCCCGCTGTCCAGGTAGTAGGAGCAAGGCCAGCTGTGGATACGGATGTCCTCGTTCATCAGCTCGCTGGGATGATCCCCCTCCCCAAGGGCAACGCTCTCAACGCCGGGAGAAACTACGGGAAAAGGGAAAACAACAAAAATAAAGCAGGAATCTTTAGGAACGTTAATGCCATCCATAGTTTGCTTCCAGTCCTCTCATATTCCAGGTGGATATCTGAGGTAGGTTTGGGAACAGCGGTGGGTGGATGTGGATGAGTTTTGACTCCCCTGAGAGCTCCAAGGCTTTACCCGACGCTCAGCTCCTGAAGGTGCCCGAGGGCCGATTTCCCAGGCAAAAACCTATTTGGGAATTCAATCCATCCACTGCTCCATAATAATTTCTGAGTATTTCCTTTGGAAAGGACTGTCAGTGTCATTGGCCACCCCATTCACAGCAGCACAAACTGCCTTAACGTCCTGGAATATTCCCATTCCCGCTTCATCCTCAGAAGATGCTTCCCACAGACCAGCAGGTCCCGGAGAGAATTCAGGATATCCCAAAACACATTCCATTAGTGAGTATCTACAAGGAATAACTGCTCCTTCCCCTTCCACTCTGATATCCCAACACTCAGGTGTGCTGGGAACGCTCCAGAACATCCACAGAATCCCAGGATGGTTTGGGATGGAAAGGACCTTAAAGACCTTCTAATCCAACCCCTGCCACGGGCAGGGACACTTTCTGAGCAGAATTCCCAAGGATTAAAGAGCAGAAACTCCCAGCCATAAATGGATCAATATTCTTCAGCAATTGTCACAATCTCTTGGATATTATTTTGGAATAACAACTTGGAAAAACTATCTTCAAGGGCAAACAAACTCCAGGTGGAAGAACCAGCCAAAGTATCTCCCAAATCCACAGTGTTTGTCCTGGGGAACGATCACAGCACTTCTGGATGGGTCATGTTTTCCTGGGAGCACGGGATGCTCTTGGATGACTCATTAATCCCACAGGGATTGCTCACTGGGATCTGGAATCCCAGCAGGAAAACAAAGAGCCATCACTTCCTTATACCCAAACAATCTGACCTTTGGGATGGGAGATTAAACAGAGCGCACTTGGAGTGGCTTCTGTCCACGCTTCCAGAGGTTTCTTGCTCCCAAGGGTGGGATTATTCCCTGTCACATCTCATTCCCCGCTGTTTGCAGCCCAGTGACGTCCCACAATTAATGTGGGAACACCCATCATGCTGCAGGGATTTAATCACTCAGCAGCTCATCATCTCCTCCGAGCTCGGATGGATCACGGCACAATTTAGGGATTAATCCCAGCACGTGAGCTCAGGGTGTCTGTCGGAAGTTGGATCCCTAAATCCCCACTTAGGCTGAGATTAATTACACCCCTGAATTCCACACAATCCGCTCCCTCAAGGAACTGTCTGGGAATCCCGATGCCAACAAAACAGCCCAGTCCTTTCCCAGGGATCCTTGGGGGAATTCCGGCAGCACCCACTGAGATCTCCCAGCTTGGGCATCATTAATATCCCTCAAAACCTCCAGTTCCAGGGATATTTTTAATTAAATACTCAAAATTCTGTATTCCTGAGAGAAGGACTAATCACAGGTTTTATACCCCCCAAAACCCCTTTAATTTTGGGTTTAAAATCTTATTTTCATGGCTTTTTAATACCTTATTTTCATTATTAATTGTAGAGATGAAATGGGGAAAACTAAATTAAAAAAAGGCCGTAAATTTACCAAGAAATTGGAGTTTAAAGTGAAAATTCCCAATAAAGCCACAGTCCTGGATTATTACATATAATAAACCCACTGTACTGGGAGCAAAGAGAGGGAGAAAAAGCCCCCAGAAATCGGATTTAAATGGGATTCCAGCCAACAAAACCAAATTCTGGGAAATATTATTTATTTCTCCATCATTTGCCACATAAAATTCCTAATTTAGAGCTAATTTTCCACGGAGAAAAACAAGGTTGTTCCTCCAACACAGGTTTGATCAGAAGGATCTGAGGGAGGGAATTTTGATTTTATAAAACTTTGGGAGCGTTATAATTCTTGTGTTTTATTATTTTATTTCCATTTATTTATTATTTTAATTTCCATTCCAAGGTTATTTCTCTTCCTGTCACAAAAAGGGAAAAGGGAAAATGCTTTTTTAAGGATCTTTAATTTAATGCTTTAATAACCAGCCAAACAACAGAGGAATCAACTGCGGGATTCCAAAAAAATCCTGGAAATATTTTTGATGGGATAATTGAAGTGGGAAATGTTCCTATTATGGGTTTGTAATTATTATAGTAATAATTTATTACTATAAATGACAAAGAAATCAATTTAAACAACCATTTTAGTGATGAAATCAATGAGAACTGAAGACAAATCATGTTAAGGGTTTATTAATCAGGAGTCATAAATTATAATTTATAAATTAGATACATTTTTAATATATATGTTTTAACTTAGAAATATATATAACATATATTTTATATTAGTAAGTTTTTAATTTATAAATATATATATTTTTTTAATCATTTATAGATCCCACTTAAGCTTAACTTAATGGACAGGGCCTAGATGTGAAATAATTACAGTAAAGATGATAAAAATTAACATTTTTTATCATTTTTCCTGTTTTCACTGGTTTTGGAAAATGTCAAATATCAGCACCCAGCTCACAACAACTTGTTGCCTTAATTCCATAATTATTTATATAAATTATTCATAGTATATACATTATTCTATTATTTTTTATTATTTTATATTGGTATTATGTTTTTAAATGTTATATATAAAGTATAAATAATGTGTATATATTAATATATATTATATGTTGATTATAATATAATATATGATAATACATTATTTATATGATAAATATTATACTTTTATATTTATTTATCATATGTGTTACATTATATACTATTAACATATATTATATATTTTATATTAATATATACAATATAATTATATTATATTAAAATATATATAAGTAGATATAAACAGATACATAGTATAATTATTACTTTATATTATATATTATATATATTTAAAACATATTATAAACAGTATACATAATACTATATAAAAATAAAATATATATAAAACTACATATTATATTTACTACTTTATATTATTTTATATTATATATTATTATAAACCATAATATAGACCAGAAAAATAGTATGATACATTATATATATAAAATGCAAGTATAAAAATATGTATCACATATATTAGTATATATTAATTTACATTATTTTACCTTCTACATTAATATATATACATAATACACATTATAACTAATATATATAAATAATAATGGAATTAAGACATTTTACGATCACAAGCAAAACTTGGAACCACTGGTTGGGACAGACCCCAAGGGACACAAAAATCCCCTGAAAAGCAGCTCCTAAACCTCCCTGGCAGCACCCCCCGCCTTCCCCTGGGCCCAGGCAGGCAAAACAATCCGAAATTAGCAAATAAATCCCATTTTTTTTAATAAAATCTCAGCCTGGAGCCCATTTTCACACCCCGGGAGCCGCCCCCGCCCTACAAAACCCCCACCAGCTCCTCAGCAGGACAACATTTCCCTCTCAAAACTGCAAAAACATCGGTATTTAATGCAGCCTCACAACAAACAGGATCATCCTAATCCATATCCCAGAGTCCTACCTGGATGTGCAGCCACGGAATTCCCGGGGAGCCTTTTGGGGCTGCTTTTTGGAGGTAGAATTTTGTTCCCCCGAGCGTTTCTTTCTCTTTCAATCCAAACCAACTCGAAGTTGAATCAAAAACACCGCTGTTCCTGTTCCCAAAAATCCCAAATCCATAAATAATAGCGCCTGGATATTTAACACCGAGGGAAAACAAGTGCTCTGAGCGCAGGAAAAGCAGAGCAGTCCCTGCCCTGGGCATTTATAGGTTTTCATACCTCAGGTCTCGTGACTTTTGACTCACCTGAGACCTCAAAGTATTTACCTGACACTCACTCAGCTCCTCAAGGTGTCTGAGGGCAAATTTTCCAAGCAAAAACCTCTTTGGGAATTCAATCCAGTCATTTTTCCAGCTTTTTTTTTTCCCCATCCCCCCAGTATAATGACATTTTCATCAGTGTCACATCTGGACGTTTCTTTTTCCTTTTATTCTCTCTCCCTCTGAGGAGAAATTTAAACTTCAAAAAGGCCACGAAAATAAGGTTTGAAACCCAAAATGAACGGGTTTTGTGATTAGTCCTTATCACAGAAATACGGAATTTTGAGTATTTAATTAAAAATATCCCTGGAACTGGAGGTTTTAAGGGATATTAATGATGCCCAAGCTGGGAGATCTCAGTGGGTGCTGCAGGAATTCCCCCAAGGATCCCTGGGAAAGGACTTGGCTGTTTTGTCGGCATCGGGATTCCCAGGAGGGAGCAGATTGTGTGGAATTCAGGGGTGTAATTAGTCTCAGCCTAAGTGGAAATCACAACTTTTTTTTAACAAATACTTTGACTTTCTGCCCCCCAAAATCTGCAGTTCCTTCCACAGCTCCCTCGGGAGCAGCACCTGGGACTGGGAACAGGGAGCTGGGATTGGCTTTCCTGCAGAGTCACCCCAATGTGGGAATTCTTTGGGTGAGACTCAACTGTGCTTCCATAAAAAGGAGGTGACTCATCTTGTGTGAGCTCCCCAGTTAACTGGGAGTGTTACTAATTATCCCAGGAGATGCTCCAAGCACCAGGACAAGGAGCTGCCACCTTCCCTTTGCAAGGATTCTTCTCTCCTGCCCTTGGGAATGATCTGCACAACATTTCTGCACATAATCCTGTATTTTTTGGGGTTTGGGGGTTATTTTTATCTCTTATCTGTTCTCTCTCCTCCCTCCTGGCTGGAGTTTTCACAGGGTGCTTTATTCCCAGTCTACCATCCGGGAAACGAGGAGTTGGAAGCTCCTGGGATCCCAACAACCTTCAATAAGGATGTTTCCAAGGCCTGACAAGTGTATCTTCTCGTTTTTTTTCACCAGGACACACTTCCATCAGGTTTTGAACTCTGGGATTCTCCAAAAGATGCTACAAGACACAAACTGCTCAGGGGTGACCCCCTGTTTCCTCCCAGAGCCCCTTCCTTCTCCTCTCCAGTGCCAATCCCAATCCTCTCCAGATATTTTCTTATCCCAAGCCAGAACTTCTCCATCCTGGAAAGGGATTTCCAGCCCTTCCTTTTCCTTTTTCCCCCTACAAACTCCCTCTCTTCCTCCTCACCCCAAACCCAACACAGTCACCTGCTACACCACAGAATTCCAGAACGGTTTGGGTTGGAAGGGACCTTAAAAATCATCCCATTCCACCCCCTGCCATGGGCAGAGACACCTTCCACTAGCCCAGGTTGCTCCAACCTGGCCTTGGACACTTCCAGGGA
>JAYRBT010000082.1:993283-1007739 GCA_036023395.1 Myiotriccus ornatus | reverse complement strand
ACCAGCCCAGGTTGCTCCAGCCTGGCCTTGGACACTTCCAGGGATCCAGGGGCAGCCACAGCTTCTCTGGGAAATCCTCCCAGCCAAGAATTCCTTCCCAGTATCCCACCTACTCCACGTCAGCTCAAACCATTCCCCCTTGTCCTGTCATTCCATGCCCTCTCAGCCAGTTCCTCGAGCACCAACTCTCCAGGCTTTGCTCCTCCTTTCCCGTTTTTCCCCGGGTTTAAAGATTTCCTGGTGCAAACGTGCCGTGTTGCTGCTGCTGAGGTGAATTCCCCGGAGTGAGTTTGAGCAGGAGAAGGGGGCCGGGTGGATGTTTGATTTGCATCCCACCCACCTCTTTTCGTGGATTTTCGAGTGTGCTTTTAATTCGCCTCGATTAGGAAGCAAAATATTTTAATTGGTCCCGGTGGGAGTAAAGACAAAGCCCTGATTTCATCCCAAACATCTTGATTTTTGTGGAAAATCAGGGTTAACATTTGCTCTGTTGCTGGTAGAATTTTTTGTGTTGTTGTTTGGGGGGGGCTATTTCTCAGCCTGAATAATGTTGGATTTGATTATTAGGGAGATATAAAATAGTGACAATAATGAAAATGGGCTAAAATCCAGAAAGGAACAAACCTCTTCCTTATTTTCCAACTCAGGGAAAACATATTTAATATATATTGAAGAACAAAAATATATCACATATTTATATATACATATATAAATATAATAACTTTTATCACCAAGGAGAGCAAAAAATCACCTCTTTTAAGAAAGCAGCACCAAGTATCTGTTTTCCCTCCTGGAAAATGACATTTCCCAGGCTCAGCCTGGCAGAGGAGCAACGATTTGATCCCTTGTCAGCTCCAACCTTCAAGCGTGGAAAGAGAACGTCCAGTGTGGGATCAGCCCTGACTGGTTAATTTAAACCAGAAACGTTCCTTTGGAAGGAGGGGCCTGAATTTTCAACCCTGTATTTTGTGTCCCCGAAAAGGGGGGAGGGGAAAAAAAAAATAGGTGAAAAAAAGTGATTTGTGGAAGCCAAAGAGCCAAAAAAATCCACAGGTGGTATTAAAAAAAAGGGAAAAAAAAAAAAAAGGTGTGTTTTAATTGTGCAGTTTATGGGAGGTGCTGATTAGGGTAAACTCGTGGATTATTGATACAGAAGAGCTGAGAAAATGCAGGGAATGGAACATTTCTCCATTACAATTTGTCTCTCAGGGTGTTTCTGCTGCTGCTTTCTGTGGTTTGACAGAGGGGAAACCATGAGTGTTTTTTAGTAAAATATAATAATTATTTTACTTACTATATTATATTTTATATATATATTTGTATTTATATTTATTTAGTTTTATTATTTTATATATACACTTTATTTATATTATATTTTTATATTTTATTATATATGTAATTTTATATTATATTTTATATATACTATATGAATATATATATTATATTATATATATTTATATTATATTTATATTTATATTATAGTTTATATAAACTATATTTAGATTAAACAACATCTGCAATATAAATATATATTTACATGAAAATATAAATATTTTAAACCTTGATGTTTTCACGGGGTTTCTGTGCAGTTATTTAGGGATTGATACACCTTCATGGAATCATGGAATGGTTGGGTGGGAAGGGACCTTAAAGCCCATCCCTGCCATAATTCCATAATTCCAGATGGGCTTTTCCCTTTCCTTTCCCTTTCCCTTTCCCTTCCCTTTCCTTCTGTAAGACAAGAAAATGCTCAATTCCCCTCAGGTTGTTGCTGACCCTCCTGGAACAAGGATAAAAGATCCTTGATTGCTTCCCAATTCCAGATTATTCCAACTCCATGTTGTTCTCAGCCTCAGAGGGAACATTCAGGTGGCCCCGGGGGTGATTCCACAGCAGCACCTCCACAGCAAACTGGAGTTTTTGGCCCAAGTCCCTTTATTTGCTCCTCTCAATTAATTAAGAAATCCCTTGGCAACAAGCCCGTGGCTTATTCTCTGATGTCATCTGGAAGTACTCAGGAACCCCATATCTAGATATTAAACTCATATATATATATTTATATATATATAAATATAAACTCTATGTCTAGATATTAAACTCCTGTATGTATATATAAACTCTATATCTAGATATTAAATTCATATATATATAAACTTTATAGCTAGATATTAAACTCATATATATATAAACTCTGTCTAGATAGTAAACTCCTATATATATATAAACTCTCTAGATATTAAACTAATATATATATAAACTCTATATCTAGATATTAAACTCCTATATATATATAAATAAACTCTCTTTCTAGATATTAAACTCCTATATATATATAAACTCTCTTTCTAGATATTAAACTCCTATGTATATATAAACTCTAGATATCAGACTCCTGTATACATATATATAAACTCTCTATCTAGATATTAGACTCATATATGTATATATATAAACTCTCTATCTCGATATTAAACTCCTATATATATAGGCTCTAGATATCAAACTCCTGTATAATATATATAAACTCTATATCTAGATATTAGACTCATATATGTATATATATGTAAACTCTCTATCTCGATATTAAACTCCTATATATATATAAACTCTCTATCTAGATATTAAACTCCTATATATATATATAAACTATCTCGATATTAAACTCCTATATATATATATAAACTCTCTATCTCGATATTAAACTCCTATATATATATATAAACTCCAGATATTAAACTCCTGGCTGAGCCCACGGGCCGGCAGCTCCCGGGGCTGGAGTCTTACAGCGGGTCAGGGGTGGGGTGAAGGTGAAGGGACAGTTTTGGGAGTGGGTGTAACAGCTGAGCTGATGCCCAAAATCGTCCCGAGGTGAGAGGATGAGGCCGTGACCCCTCTGCAGTTTGTGGGGTGCTCTGGGGATGATTCCGGTGCTCGCGCTGTCAGTAAATGAGGGGTTTCAACCAGAAAAAGCCCTGGAGAGTTCTCCTCTGGCTCGCAGGCGCCGGTCCCCGGTGTCAAAGGAGCGCCCTGACTAATCCACAGGCTCATTTCCCCGTCTCCCTTCCCAGTTATCACCCTGTGCTGCATCTTCAAGTGCCGGATCCCGCGCACCAGGAAGGAGATCGAGGCGCGCTACGCCCAGCGCCAGGCGGCCAAGAACTACGCGGACAAACTGGACACTGTGCCGCCCCTCAACGAGCTCACAGAGATCCCTGGAGGTACCTGCCGTGCCCACACCCTCCCCCTCCTCCGGGGTTCATTCCTGAGAAGGTCCTCCCGTGGTGGGGGTCTCTGTGGGTGGCCTCGGGTGCCGCCGTTGAGGTGAACCCTTCCCGTGTGAAGGCAGACCCCTCCCAACGTCAGGATAAACCTGAACCTGCGGCGCTGAGATGAGCCTAAAGCTGCAGGGTGCTTTCTGCACTGCATGCAAAGGCCCTCCCTCGGTGTAAGTCCCCGTGGATCCTCGGGTGCCACCTTTAAACCCGTCCTATCTGGAGGGAAACCCCCTCCCAGCGTTAAGATCAACCTGAACCTGCTGCATTTGGGGCAGAGCACACAGACATTTAGATAAAAAGGCCTTTCTCCATTGGTCCAAGTCCTTGGAAAGCATAAAAAGGTTGGAAAAGACCCCCAAGATCATCAAGTCCAACTTTTGGCCGATTCCCACCTTTAACCCGTAGTTTGAAGTGCCACAGCCACTCGTTTTCTGAACACTTCCAGGGACGGCAACTCCACCACCTCCCGTGGCAGCCTGTTCCAATGTTTAACCCCTCTCCAAGTGAAGAATTTTTTCCCAGTATCCAACCTGAACCTCCCCTGGCGCAACTCGAGGCCATTTCCCTTTGTCCTACCTGTTGTTTCCCGGGAGAAGAGCCCGACCTCCTCCCTGCTACCACCTCCTTCCAGGGAGCTGTAGAGTGCAACAAGGAATTCCATCTTTCAGTTTTCCAGGGGGGCTGATTAATTTTAAGGGCCAGCCCTTGGGTTTTAGGGGATGTCAGGAAAACAGAAATAAAAAGAAAGGAGTTGTTGGAGTTCCACATTCCCCGTGGGTGGTTTTCCCTGCTGGGCTGAGCAGGAGTGTTGCTGTCTGTGCTCGCTGTTGCTCTCACTCTCCTCTCCTGGTTCTGTGCCACAGGCTCTACTGAAACTCTCCTTGCTCTCTCTGGTCATGTCCAGCCCAGACCTCTCAACTCCCTGCCTGTGCTGAAAGAAGAGGATGAAATGGCCCTGCAAGGAAATTAGGGATCTGCCTTCCTGCCTGTCTGTCTGTGGCTTCTCTTTCCCGCTGGGATCCATCAGCCCTTGGACTCTCTGCTTCTCCTTTCTGCATTTGACCTCTGTTTTCTCCGGTTTTAGGACCTCTGTTTTCCTCTCTTTGCTGTGTCTCTGCAAACCCTGTGACCTGTTGCTCCCTATAAACTGCAAGTTTCCTTCGTTCAAAAATGGGATGTTTCGGTCCCTGGGTCGTGGGAAGAGGCAGATGAAATAACTGCAGCAGTTTAGTCCTACACCAGCAAAATGCACAACTAAAAGAGTTCACCAGTAGGAACTCGCCCAAAGCTCAGGATTTCAGAGGTGTCCTGACATCTGACCATGAACTGAGGGTGGTCAGACCCCTCTCTGGAGCAGAACCCAACCGGCCACTTGAATTTAACCTGCTTTAAAGTCCAAGGTCGCCCAAAGGTGTGGTTGGTTCAGTCTTACCCGTCTGAGCAATCCCACATGGAAAATGCCCACATTTGGGGCAGGAAATCAAAGTAGCCTTTGATTTACTGCCCCAAAAGTCCAAATTCTGAGTCCTTGAAGACCAGCTCTCAGCAGATCCCAGGGCTGGGAAGGAACATGCCTGTAAAGAGCAGGAATCCAAATTCCCTCATTTGCTGCCCCATCCTCTTCCTGCCGAGCTGTTACTTCTGGAAAACCGAAAAATAAGGAATAAGAATATCCAGAAGAGGCAGAGAGAGTTTTTGGGCAGCAAAATGGCTGTTTCTCCCCAGAATGCTGGTAAATGTTGACCTTTCCATCCCACAGACACATCCATGTGCTCCATCCAAGGGCTGGATATCGGGTGTGGATTTAATGAGATCAGGGTGAATTATTGCAGCAGGAGCTCCTGAAAAACAATGAGCCCAAGAAATCAATCAGCTGCACCATGAAACCTCCCTGAAAGACCTTTTATCCAGTGAAATGCTGGCCACCCTTTGGGAATTCCAGAGTTATGGTCCTGGTGCAGGGTGGGAGGCTGATGGATAACATGCTGCTGAGTGGCTGCTGATATTTGATAATAACTCACCAAGTTCCTGGTCCTCTTGGATCTGGCAGATCTAAATCCCCCCAAATTGCCCTGAGGGAGCTGGTCCTGGAATGGGAATCACCTCTCCATAAGTGTTTTATCCACATCCATGAGGATAGATGTGGGGTGAGAGTGTACCAGCACTGTTTGTCCAGACTTTATCCACGGTGGAAAATAAAAGTGGCTGTGATTCCTTTCAGGGCAGGGGAGGTGCTGAAGTGGGAGAGGGAAAATTTCCCTTAAAAATTCCCGCGTGGCTCCAGCTCGGGAGGCCCCAAAGGACTCGCTGAGCGAGGGCCCCTGACAGCTGCTGAGAGCCTTGTGTGATCAAAGCCCCCTGTCCCCCAAAAACCATTTCCCTGGGTGATTTCAGCCTCCCCTGGGGACTGTCAGAGCTCTGGGCTGTTCTTTCCCTCCCAGCAGAGGGTGATGCTCGGCCAGGAGGCCCCGCTGGCGTTGGCAACTCACCTTGATTCATGAGCTCCTCAAATCCAAACACTCCTCCAAAAACCCCGCTGTGACAACCCCTGCTCGAGGCCAGAGGGGGTGACTTGAGTGACTGGAATTCCTGAGTGGACATGGAATGTTTCCAGGCTTGCTGTGAGGGTCAGATGTCATCAGTCATGGGTATATTACAGTGCTGAAATACTCTCCTTTTCTTGGCACTATTTCCCCCCCACCCCAACACTTCCCATCTCTTAGGATGGAATATTTGGGGTGCCAACAACTGGCTCTCCATGGGCTTTTTTGGAGTGCCATACAGGAACAAGCCCTTTTACTGGGAGTAAATTAAACGGGCTTTTAGGGGTCGAGTGGATAAACTGCGGTATAAAATTGATTTGTCTGTGCTCTGTCTCCCAGCCTGGGGGAGAAGAACAAGCAGGACTTGGCCTTTGCTCTGGGTGGAGATTTACTGTCCAGGTCCTGGGAGATCTCCAAGCATTCCGCTCTGAGGCTGCTCCAGCTGATATTTTGGGAGTTCACCTGGTTTCTGTCACATTTATCCAGAAAGCAGAAAATGGGCTGGGTTGGTTCCATTTTTTTTTCCCTCCCCCTCTCCCTTTTTTTTTATTTTATAACATGAGATGCCAGGATTTCCCCTGGGATTGTAAGGGAGGGTCTGTGTTGTTCTTCTCCCATTTGGACACAGAATTGCCAGTTCCCAAGCTCAGAGGGTGACACTTCATTTTAATGTCCATATTAAAGGGATTTTTTAGGTAAATGTAAAATAAACCATGGAATTGCAGAATTATGGAGTGCTTTGGGTTGGAAGGGACCTTAAGGATCATCCAGTGCCACCCCCTGCCATGGGCAGGGACACCTTCCACTGTCCCAGGTTGCTCCAAGGTGCCCTTGGACACTTCCAGGGATGCAGGGGCAGCCACAGCTTCTCTGGGAAACCTGTGCCAGGGCCTGCCCACCTTTATAATAAAGAATTCCTTCTTAATATCCAGTTAAAGGAGACACAGCCCACAGACAGAGAACTAATTTTTAAAAAGCCCCAAAAAAACCCAAATCCAAGGCAGGTTTGTCCTGACTTGCATAAGAGATGTTTCTGTTCCTCCTTGTGGAAGGAGACAACTCCCAGTCGTTACTGGGAAGTGCTTATGGACTGTGTTTTAACATCCATGGATCAGTTCCTACCAAGGGGAGCCATTTCCTCCAATAAATCCACAAATCAGCCCTTGAAATGGTTATTATTTACCCCCTTATCTTCTCAAACCAAAGCCATGAAAAGCTGCCCATCAGTGAGCAAACAGGAGGAAAAAAGCCCCGGTAGAATATTTTCCCTTTGCCCAAGGTTTGTCCCAAGCAGGGAGCGGGAATTTTGAGCTTTTCCCAGCTGTTTTCGACCCAAGTTAACTCCTTTCCTGTTCTCTTTTTTTTTGTTTCCCCTCATCCTTCCAACAGCTCAGCCTGCAGAGGAAAAGAAGGAAGAAGTTCCCACCGTGTCTGGAAAAGTGGACACGGCTCAGGGGAAGAAAGATGGATCCAAGGGGAACAAGAAGAAGGATGGGGAGAAGGAGGAGAAAGAAGGATCCAAGAAAGAAGGGAAGGATGGGGCCAAAAAGAAAGAAGGAGAAAAGGGAGAAAAGGGAGAAAAAGGAGGAAAAGAAGAAAAGGGGGGAAAAGGAGAAAAAGGAGGAAAAGGAGAGAAAGGGGGAAAGGACACAACTGACAAGAAAGAAAGTGGTGGGAAGAAAGAAGGCGAAGCAGGAAAGGCAGGAGGAGGCAGCAAAAGCAACGGGAAGGCTGGTGGGAATGGCAAGGCCCCAGCAAAGAAGAAGTGACCTCGCTGGAAGACAGGGCTGGCACTTTTTTGGGAGGACAAATTGCTGCGGGAGGAGAGCTGGGAGCGGACAGGACACGGCTGTCCCTGTGCTCCAGCTGTTGAGTGCCACTGGATACGGATTTACTCCCCTTTGGAAGACCAAGTCACTGGGTTCTGGTCCACCAAAGGAAACTTTTATCTCGTAAATAAAGTCCAGAGCTCCGTGGGAGCAACAATTGGAACCAAAGTGCACCTGGAATGAGGATCAGGGCTTTGGAGCAACCTGGAAAGGCACAGAGGGGAAGCTCTGAAGTGCCAGGAGGACAAGACTGATCTCAAATTTGTGCTTCTTGAGGACCTTCAGGGCTTTGATCAAGATTTCCTCGCACTCCTCACCTCCTAAACAGGATTTGCATGGGGGTAATTTGAGGGATTAGGGAATTTCTGGATGCTCGAACTGAAGAGTGGAGTTCTCTGAGTGGTTTCTCACAGGTGGTTTGGACACTTGGGAGGAAGTTTTCCTTCCTTCTCAGATGCCTCTTTGCACTGGAGGGAACACGGAGAAATCATCTCTTCAGAAGATTTATCCACCTTTTCCCTTTTTTTTTTTTTGGCTGATGAAAGGCACAAATCAAAGCTCCAGGGGGATAAATAAACCTGCTGCTGCTGCTGCTGCTGCTGCTGCTGCAGGGAGTCCCTGCCCTCAGCTCATCACCCCCCTTGGGAAAGGCAGCAAGATGCCAGTGGGATGGAGGGGATGTGAAGATGCTCAGCGTGTTGCAGACTCGGTGTGTGAGTGGAGCAGGCCTGGCTGAATCCCTGGCTGAATCCCATGCTCTGAAAGCAGGGGTTTTGCTCTACTTGTGTGTGGCTGTTATTTCTCTCCCCTCCTGGAAACCTCTCCCGAGTGGTTTCCGCAGGAACAACGATTCCCTCGGTGTGGTTTTGTAAAAAATCTCAGCAATTCACGCCTTAAAATTAACAGCAATTGGGTAATTAGCTAAAAAGCTAATTGGGGATGGCTTGCAAGGTGTTGGGATGAGTAAAATTCCCCCTGGTGTCTCTGCTGGATACACCAGCTGTGAGTAATCCACTTACATGGATTTATCCACGGGGAAAGGAGAGAATTACCTCCAGTCCTTTATTCTTCTCAGGCCCCATGATTTGGATTTATTTTAATCCAAGTGTTTTCTGTCCCCCCTCTGGTTTCACCATGGACAGAGAGTTGATTTATCACTGCAAAGACATTTCTCACTTGTCCCAACTTTCCTCCCCCTTCTCTCCCATCCATCCCATCCTGGTAGAAGATGATCCCAAGAAAATAAAGAACGTATTCATGGGGCCATTCAGCTCAGAAAAAAGCCCCCAAACACCTGAGATCTTTAAGGGGTGGTGTCAGGCCTGAGGAGCCACAGGGATGTTTAGGAAGAGCAGCAGCAGTGCCAGTTCACTGCATGACCTGCCCTGGAAGAGGGAAATCAGGGTTGGGAATTCTGCCCCTGGGACAGAGAAGTGCTTGGAGCCCTAAATCTCCACCCCCAGCCACGACACCCAGTGATGAGTGGGAATATGGACATGCAGACATTGTATTTAATCCCAAATCTTAGCACAATCCCGATTTTCCAAAGGCTGAAGGTGAGTGGGAGTTGCAGCTTCCAGGTGGAATTTTAATCCCCTCCCAAACCTGAGAGGTCTCAGAAGGCCCATTTGTGGCTCAGAGCAGCTGCTGGGCTGCACATACAATAAGGAATTAATCCTAAATTAGAACCAATTTGGGATGTTCGGAGTGAGGTGTTGGCTCAGTTCGGTGAGAGGAGCGGGTTCATTCCCGACCCGAAATCTCCACAGAGGAAAATCCACCCTTTCCCTTGGTAAGCTCTTTATTCCAGAGTGAAATAGTTCTTCCCTCACCCCCCTCCTCCCTCGTACAAACACCCCCCATCTCCCACCGAAAACAAAATCATACAAATCGAAAATAAAACCCTGCTTTGGGATTGCCCTTTGCAATCCCCCGGGGATTCCTTCCTGCCAAAATCTCACGGGTCACATCACAGGGGCTCGGGGGGCCTTTTTTACTGATTAAAAAGAAAGATGTTCTGTTAAAAATATATGTATTTATCCTCTGGGAAGGGTCACCTGAGGGGTAAATGGACTTGTTGGTGAGTTCTCAGAGTGGCAGGGTGTGGGTGGGAAGCAGGGAATCCATCACAGGGGGTGGAAGGAAACCTACCCAACAACCCCTGCCCCTGTGCCTGAAGTGGACACGGAGGGAAGTGAATTTACAGTAAATTGGCAGCCCCAAATCCGTGGGTGTGTTTTCCCTTGGGTGGAACCTGAATCAGGCCAGAAGGTGTAAAAGGGGTGTAAACCAGGTGTAAAATCACAGCACCCGGAGCAGCAGCGGTTCGGGAGCTGCTTTTACACCACCAGGTGGAGAAATTGCACTGGGGAAAAACCAACAGAAAAGCAAAACGATCCGTGGTGCTGAAGCTTTTTTTAAGAGGAATCGCGGATGATTTAACTGACGGCATCAGTCCAGCCGCAAATTCCAGGGGGCCAAACGCAGGATTTCAGACCCAGGATATCCAGGTGGTCCTTTCGGTCTCCTGGCTTTGTTGGGATGAAGCCCATCCCTTTGTTGGGATGGTGCTCGCATGGCAAGGGTGGGAAACAACCCTGCGGGATCTCCTGCTCCGCGGAAATTCCATGGATTCCCACTAGAGGGGCCCGAGTTCTTCCTCTGCAGGATCAGCAGGCGGTTCTGGAGGGAGCTGGTGCTTGTTTGTGGTGTGAGATTAAGCCTGGCTTCGGTAACTCCTCTGCCTAAACAGGGCTTCTCGTGGCACTGGTTTATCCACCTGAGCCAGGACTTCTTCCAGGTGTTGTTCCCCCTCTGGATAAGGAAATAAAAGTTGAGTTGGGAGGGGTTGAAGTCGCCACTGATGGAAAAGACATCAAGGAAATAATCCTTGTCTTTGGTGGATCAAACTTTAAGCAGTCTAAGGGTCTGGTGGGAACCCAGACTGCATGAGCAGGTCAGTGGAAGCAGAGGCAGAGCTGATTATTTTTTAAATTTCATTCCTGCTTTATCTGGGAAAGAAGCCCCTAGAAAAGGGTTCTTTTATTTGCCCTTATTTTATTAGTTCCATTATTTTCTTCCTGCTCCCTTTTCCTCACTGGTTTTGCTTCCAGTGTTCAGTGAAAACCTCAGCACGGGCTCAGACACCACCCAGAGGTGCATCCATTGCTTGGGAATGCCAGGATAGCTCCCAGTAATAAAATCTGGAGCAATTACAGCTGCCCCAGAGGCTCTCCAGGAAAAACTAGGATCTTTTTCCCTCTCTCTTTTTAATTTCTTCCTTCCACAGTGGGATTTAACTAAGAATTCCTGGTTCTTATTGATTTCAGAACACCCTTTTAAATATTAGAGTTGTTTGGGTTGTGCCTTGGGAGGGTAAATTGTCCGTGCCCTGCTCCCTTTGGAAGAAATTGGGATCCCCTGTGCCCTTGGGATCACTTGGTTAAACCCATGGAGAGCCAACCAGTTCATCCCAAGGATTGGGACATCCCCCCTTCCACCAGGAGACACGTGGGGACCCAAACCTGAGGCACAGCTGGGAAAAACAGGGGAGTTTTCCCTTCCAGTGGCCAAAAAACAAGAAGGATCAACTCTCCAGTTATTTCCTGGACATGAAGATTTTCCTCTTTATTTCCTGGACTGGAGGTGGAGTTTGTCCTTTTTATTTCCTGGACTGGAGGTGGAGTTTTTCCTCTTTATTTCTTGGACTGGACATGGAGCTTTCCCTCTTTATTTCCTGACCTGGAGGTGCAACTTTTCCTCTTTATTTCCTGGACTTTTCATCAGTAGATCAGGTTGGGCTTTATGTTACTGGCACAGGTGGCAATTTTGAAAGAGGTTGGGCTTTTCAGGCTTAAAGAAAATACCTTTTTTTGCAGAAATAAAGAGCTGTGAAAGTTCTTTCCCTCTTTTTCTTCCCTCCTTTCTTCATTTTTTTGGCTGGAGGAGGTGTGGTGCTTTCAGCCCGTTCCTCCAGAAGCCCCACCCAGCTAAAAACCCCTTGACTGAGCACAACTCCCCGAATCCCTGCGGTGCCTCAGAGATGCCAGGGACAATAAGAGGGAGATAAACCGCGGCTCTCTATTATCCCCGATTTCCACGCGGCATTTTCCACCGCCCTGCCCTCGTTTCGTGGACTTTTACGGCCCCCTAATCTCTTCTGGCTGAACAAAAACCCACCTCCTTCGTGTGCTGGGAGTCCCCGCGGGCTCAGAAGTGTCACACAGCACAAAAGCTGCTCTTTTTTGGGGCACCAACCCCCCCTCTGCTTAATGTCACAGGCAAAGTAGGGGACAATAGATGGGACCTGAGCGCTGAGCTCGTGAAACAGGGCTGTGGGCACATTCCCCCTCCGAAAAGATGCTCCAGGGAGCTGGGCTAAAATAATAGTGGCGAGGCCTCCCTGAACTTCCCTATCTCCTCTTCCCAGAGAAGTGCCAGCCGGAGCAGAGGCACTGCAGGGAGGGCACATGGCACAGCGGGAATTCTGGGATGTAGGACACAATAGAAATGGGAGTTTGCAGCCCAGAAGTGCTGGTGAGGAACTCGAGGGGTGATCCAGGGCTGGGGGAGCTCGTTTGGCTCCAAGGAGAGGGGAGGGAAGAAGGAAAACAAGACAAACACTTTTGTCTTCTGATTTTATAGGATCGTGGAAGGGTTTGGGTTGGAAGGGACCTGAAGGATCATCCAGTTCCACCTCCTTCCATGGGCAGGGACACCTTCCAGGGTGCTCAGAGCCTCATCCAGCCTGGCCTTGGACACTTCCAGGGATCCAGGGGCAGCCACAGCTTCTCTGGGCAACCTGTGCCAGGGCCTGCCCACCCTCGCAGGGAGGAATTTCTGCTTAATATCTAAATCTAAATCTACTTTCCTTCAGCTTAAGGCCATTCCCCCTTTATTTGTCACTCCATCCCCTTGTCCAAAGTCCTTCTCCAGCTCCCTCGGAGCCCCTTTAGGCACTGGGAGGTCTCCCTGGAGCTTCTCTTCTCCAGCTGAAGGAAGGGATAATGCTGAAAAGATACTGGATTTTGGTGGACAGCCTGTTCCTGGGATCCTCTGCAGCCTTTTGGGACCATCCCTTCCAAGCCCTTCAGCGGCTGGTCCTGCTTTGCTGTGTCCCAAAAATAAAGACCCTTTTGTGGTGTCTCCACCTGACATCGTTTTTTAGCACCCAAGGGCCTCTTGCCACCTGCACAGTCTGTCTGAGGCGACCAAGGGAGCTCTGGGCTGTTTGTCCTTTGGAAAAAGGAGGGAGGGATTTGGGACAAAAGTCCCTGAAGCCGAAGGACAGCTCTGTGTTTGGGAAGGAGGGTCTGTCCCGTGCTGTTTGTCCCTCCTGCATAAGGAATTCTGCTCTCCCTCCATCCCAACCTCCCATTGCTCAGCTCTGCACCCCACTCCCACTCCCTTTTCCCTTGCTCCAGAGGTAGGGAGCAGCTCCTGGAAGGCTCTCTCCATAGGCAGTGCATTCAGGCTGGCAGTTTAATGAGGTTATTTTACAGGCTCTCCAGCATTCCCTGGCTCCACGCTGTCACACGGGGCTGTATCTCAGCGATGCCAATCCTGCCATCCGGGGGTTGGGATTTTTAAAAAATCTCATTTTAAACACCCCGGGGGACTTTATTAAGACTTCCTGTGAGAGGACAGGGAGGCTGACACAGAGGGAAAGGAACAGGAACTCCGATTTTCCCCAGAACAGGGCTTGACTTTGTCAGTGCAACGCACTCCTGCTCTCCCCCGTCCCGGTTCCCTCCTCCCCATCCCATAAAACCGCCCCCGGGATCAATGCCCCGTGTGTACCGAAATAAAGGCTGATCACTGCGTTTCTGGGGGGTTCTGCTGGATGCCTCTCTGGGCTGGGGGAGGGACAGAACTGCCGTGCAGGGCACGGGTCCCATCCCGGCTGGAACGTGAGCTTTGGGGATGGCAGAGACGTGGGTGATGGGGGGGACACTGAGGGACGTTTGTGTTGGGTGTTTGGGGCTGTCGGGGCTGAACAGACATTTGCACTTCTCGTTTTTCTCTCTCAGTCAGAACTGGGGGGGACTGGGCTGAGCTGGTTGGGAAGTGCCCTGGAAGTGTCCCAGGCCAGGTTGGACGGGGCTTGGAGCACCCTGGGCTGGTGGAAGGTGTCCCTGCCCGTGGCAGGGCGTGGCACTGGATGATTTTTAAGGTCCCTTCCAACCCAAACCTATAATTCTGTGTCCTGGGGAACACAAACTCTCAGGGAACAACAAAGTCAGCCTGAGGAGTTCCAGCCCTTCAGCTCCAGGGAGAACTTCCCAAGGGATGTGTGTTCCACGGGGATATCTCGCCCCATGCAAGAAACAGGCGTGGCTTTGACTGGCACAGAGTTTTTTTGGGGGGTCGAAAAGGTCAGTCTCACAAGTGAGTTTGGGAATATAATCCCAGAATCCCAGCTGGGTGAGGAGCATGAGACTGACCCTGGTTTGCCGAGAGGGGATGTGAGAGGGACAGGCAGGCAGAGCCCAAAGCCCTGATTTGCTCAGGTTTAGGGGTGGGGAAATAAAACTTCTTCTAGATCGGCTAAAAAATTGCATTTGCTTTTCACGGAACCACAGAATTATTTACGTGGGAAAAGACCTCCAAGACCATCAATCCAACCATTCCCAGCACTGCCAAGGCCACCACTGACCATGTCCCCAAGTGCCACATCCACAGGGCATTGGAATCCCTCCAGGGATGGGGACTCCAGGAGGAATTTTCCCAATATCCAACCTGCCCCTCCCCTGGCCCAGCCTGAGGCCGTTCCCTCTCCTCCTGTCCCTGTTCCCTGGGAGCAGAGCCCG
>JAYRBT010000082.1:972536-989634 GCA_036023395.1 Myiotriccus ornatus | reverse complement strand
AGGGCTGTCCAGCCCCGGCACAGGTGGAGTCCCCGTCCCTGGGGGCATTTCAAAGCCATGGGCATGTGGCACTTGGGGACATGGGTCAGTGGTGGCCTTGGCAGCCAATGGTTGGACTCAGAGGGCTTTTCCAACCTCAGTTCTATCGTTCCATGGATGGATGGGGTGGGCAAAGGGGGATATTCGAGGCTACTGAAGATGGTGTTCCCTAATCTTGGTGCTCTGTTATGGGCTTTAGAATATTTTACTGATAATCCCAACCCCTGGAATCCCAGACATTGAAGTTTTGTCCTTTTGGTTTTCCATTAGTTTATTTTCAGCTTTTTCTATTTTCCAGAGCACTTGTGTCCTGAACTGAAAAAGTGAAGGAATCAAATTCGTAGAATCATGGATTCCTGGGTTGATTTGGGTTGGAAAAGACCTCAAAGCTCATCTCATTCCAACCCCCTGCCATGGGCAGGGACACCTTCCACTAGAGCAGGTTGCTCCAAGCCTTGAACACTTCAATTAAATGATAATCAAATTAAATTACACTGGTTAAAGCATCACACTTCTCAAACCTGGGTCTAAAGGTGTGGCAAGGCCAGAGTTTTGCCCCTTCCAACAGGTCAGTGGATGACCAGTGATGGTCAGTGCGTCCTCAGGGTGGATTTCTAGGAGACATCAGAGCTCCTCCTGGTCTCAGAAGTACTGAACTTGAGACTGGGGAGCTCCAGGTCGTGTCCAGGGCTTGGCCATCACGACCTTTGTGGCCTTCTGGGAACGATTTCAACTCTTGTCCCTCTCAGCTCCCAGCAGAGGGATCTCAGCCCCCGGAGGTGGTTGTTGCAGCTGGCAGATGACTCAATGTTTTGTTACCTGGAGGACCTTCCCTGACTCAGCATCGTGGTTTCCACCCAGCTGGGACCTCCCTCGTGATGGGAGATGTGTGGGACCTGGGACAGCCTTTAGGGTTTTTATTTTTGCCCTGCAGGGCAGCTGAAGGGAAGCCCAGTCTTCACAGGCTGATTCCTCCAACCTCCCCACACCGCTGTTTTTGGGGCATCCAAAAACCCCTTTACCCCCCTAACTGTGCTTGGGTCTCCTCCCTCTCCCCACCCCTGCCAAGGGATGTAGATCCCTAAATACCTGGCTCAATCCAGGGCAAAATGGTGATTCCTGAGGACAAACCTCTGGGAACCTGCCCTGGGCAGCCCTTTGGAGAACCTCAACCCTTTGCTCCTGAGGCTTTTCCCTGAGGATCCGAGCCCTCCATCCAGAGAATCCCCTTTCCCAGAGTAATTCCTGGGCCTCGTCCCCGGGCAGGGTTGGACAGCACCGTGCTGCTCGCCGTGGATCTGTGTGCCTTGGCACTTCTGGCTCCTCAGCCTTCAAAGAGGGGCCCTGTGGTTAATCAGAGGGATTAACCACAGCCTCCCAAAACGGCTGCCAGCCAATCAGGAGGCTCTTCCCAAGGCCATTCCCGCTACAACGCCGCCGCTGTCCGACAGGAACGTGGAGCTTTCTGGTTCAGTTGCTCAGTGGGGCTCAGGGACCCTTCTGTCCTGTTGGGCGTAGGGGCTGCTGGATTCCCAGGAATCCTAAACGTGGAGCAGGATTTCATCATCATCATCATCATCATCATCATCATCATCATCATCATCATTATTATTATTATTTTCAACTCTGGAGGCAAATGTTTTCCAGTTCAGAGGGGATTCCAGCTTGGCAGCAGGAAAATTGCTGGTTTTCCCCCAAAGCTTTCAAATCTACTCCCACTGGCTTTTCAGTGCCTGCTGCCTGCACAGATATATAGACATACATATATAAAAATACAGATATAAATACACCCAGACACACACACACGAAATTAATATTGGCAAACACTCCACTCCACCAATGGAAACCGCAAAGAAACATTCCCATATCTGGGGATTCTGATGTAACAGGGCTGAGGTTTCACATTCCAGGCCAGCTTTTCAAGCCTCCGAGCCGAGTCAGGGCTGTCATTCAGAGCGCAGAGTTCCCGCTGCTCCCGCATCCCGGTGGGAGGGGTGAGGGAAAGGCGGGAGGCAGCGGAGGAGGGAGGAAGATGATGAATTGGTTGGTTTCTCTGGGGTTTATTTCTAATTTCAGGCAGTTAAAGGCAGTACGAAGGGGGCTGGTGGCAGGGATTTTAACCCTTTCCAGGTGGGGTATTCAGGAATCCCTGAGTGGACCTGCAGGGCCCAGCACAGGGAGAAGGAAAACATCCTGATATTTAATGGAAACCTCAGGGTTTCTGAGCCCAGCTTGAAAATACAGAGAGCCAAGAGAACTCAAACCTCTTAGAGGATTAATTACTACGAGCTCTCCTGTGACAGGACCTTTTCCAACGGGACTTTGGCAAGCTCAAGTTGTGTCTGGGTCGGATAACCACAGGCAGAGGCTGCTTGGGATTCGAGAAAGGGAAAAATAAATGCAGGTGATTCATTTTTTTCCCCCCCTCGTATCCCAGAGCCAAAGTTTATCCTCCCCGTGTTTCCTGGGGTGGGTGACGCTCCACCAGGCTAGACAAGCATCAGTCAGCCATGGCTAAAGTGTACAATTCCAGCAGGAACCCCAGGCTAATGGGCAGTTTGTTCCAGCCAAGGCTTTGTCCTCGTGGAGATCCAAGAGATCCCTGGATCGGGCTGAGAGTTTGTAAAGCGCTTTGGGTTCCTTTGGGATGAAAACGCCGCAGAACTCCCAGGTGTGGGATCAACCCACCCCTACCCCTAACCCCCCCTTCAGCAATCCCACATCAGGAAATGCAGAAAGGATGTGATTCCCAAGGATTCCCAGCCCCAGGGGTGCCCGAGAGCCCGTGTCCCCACGGCGGGAGGACGCGTTCTAATGTGACGCTATTTTTTCCATCATTTCTGCTGCAGGAGGTCTTTGATCGCCTCTATTTGATTTATACTGTTGGATACTCCATCTCTCTGGGATCCCTCACAGTTGCTGTCCTTATCCTGGGATACTTCAGGTAGGCGGCTCTGGTTTTACCTAAGGGAAAAGCCTCGGGCTCTCCCCCAGGATCAGTGTGGGGTGGCAATCCACGAGCGGTTCCGGCTGGGATTCGGGCTGTGTTAGCGTCTCTTAGCTCACCCTTCCTGGGGGATGGTGGGTGGGGTGTTTGAACTCCCTCCTCTTCCCCGCAGAGGAGTTTCCCAGACGCTCTGTAGCAAATGGGAAGAAGGGAATCTCCAGGAAGAGGTTGGTCCCCCTTGGAAAGCCCTCCGGGGTTTTCTGCCCCAGTTCCCCAGCTGGCTCAGATTTAGATGGTTCTTTTTTGAGACAGTTCAGGTTTCATGAGGGAGGTTCCACTCCAAACCCAAAGGATAGACCAGCTGCAGGGAACCCCCACCATCCCAGGCTGATTCCTCCAACCTCCCCCTGCTGCTGTTCCCAGGGATCCAAAAATCCCCGTTCACCCTCCTAACCTTGGTGGTCTCCCCTCCCTTTCCACCACCCTCTGCCAAGGCATGTAGACCCCTAAACACCACTTTGAACCCACAGCATGCATTCCTCAGAGCTCAGGTTGCATCTCCCATCCCTGGAAGCGTCCAAGGCCAGGTTGGAGCAACCTGGGATAGTGAATAGGGAATAGTGATAGGGAATCTGAGAGCATTCCCAGTTTCAGGAGTTCAAGAGTATTCCTGGTTTCGCTCTTTGTTCCTGTTCTCAGAGCACTTCATTTACAGCCCAGACCACTTGGACAACTGTGCTAGAACATCTTTATCCCAGGGATCAAAGCAGGAGCAGGGATCAGGCTAGGTTTTATCCCAGATCACACACAATCCAGAGATTCACTGACTCCACTGCAAATGCAGGGAACAAAGCCCATCTTCCTTCCTACCTCATCAGTCCCACTTGGTGTAATTTGGATTATAATAGCCCAGAGAACAACTGTCATTACTGTCATAATATCCTCCAAAGGAGACAAAACCACAGCTTTTAATTTTTATTTCCATCATTGGAGTGGAGATTTAAGAGGATGTTCATCCATCCATAAATCCATGCATGGCCAGCCAGGCAACAGAGCTCTAGAGGACAGAGGGGACCCCAAGAGATCAGTTAGTTCCTCCTTCTCCCCAAATCCATGATCCCTGGTTCCCAAATGCACCTCTCATATGTGGGTCCAACCCCACTGACCTCTCACCATCCAGCTTTTCCCCCAAAAAGGATCTTAAAGCGCTTTACAATCAGCATTTGTGGGGTCGTTGCTGCCGTGGCTGGGGTGGAGCCCCAAACCCGCTCAACAGGAACAAGCAAAGGATAATGATTCCAGCAGGGAACAGGGACAACAGGGGAACACCCAACACACTTGAGTTACTCCTGTGGTTATTGCTAAATTTGCACAAAAATCAGCACTTCACAGGAACCTCTGCGAGGTTTGCAGTGGCCACAGGGTCTGGGAGGGATGGGAAAGGGGGAATGGCTTCCAACTGGAGCAGGGTTGGTTTAGAGTAGATTTTAGGAAGGAATTCTTCCTGTGAGGGTGGGGAGGCCCTGGAACAGATTTCCCAGAGGAGCTGTGGCTGCCCCATCCCTGGAAGTGTCCAAGGCCAGGCTGGAGCAACCTGGGCTAGTGGAAGGTGTCCCTGCCCACGGCAGGGTGGTGGAACGAAATCACCTTTAATGTCCCTTCCAACCCAGCCCATCCCACGATCCCATGATTCCAGGAGCCCCCTGGAGCAGGAGTTGACCGGGGTACAGGATGGGCAGTGCAGGGCAGCGGCGGTGGCACCGCGGTGCTCAGAGGAGCTGGGGCTCTTTGGGGGCACAGACGACCCCGAGAACGTCCCCCAGATGGGCTAAACTTCCCCTTCCCCCCTCTGTCTCCCCCTGCAGACGTTTGCACTGCACTAGAAACTACATCCACATGCACCTGTTCGTGTCCTTCATGCTGAGGGCCGTGAGCATCTTCGTGAAGGACGCTGTCCTGTACTCGGGCTCAGCCCTGGAGGAGATGGAGAGGATCTCAGAGGAAGACTTGAAATCCATCACCGAAGCCCCTCCAGCGGATAAGTCCCAGTTTGTGAGTACCCCCGGAGCAGGTGGCTCTCTGATCTTCGTGCCTCTGTCCTGTCTGGTCAGCACTTTGGGTTTTTTCAGGGGGATTTTCCACCCTGCCGAGGTGGAAGCGCTCCCCTTCCTCAGCCTTGTCCCACCCCTTCCCAATCCTGCTCAATCCAGAGGGATTTCCCGACCCCTGAGATAAGGAAGAGCTGTTCCGCATGGATGATGTTTTGACTCCCATCTACAGCCCCTCCTGTCAACACTCCCCTGCTGTGCCCTGAATTTTATGGCTCCGGGAACATTCCTGGCTATCCCAGGAGTGCTTGTGCTCCACCGTGTTCTTCTCCCACCACAACTGGCTGATTTTCCACTGGGAGCTCCTCTCTGGATGCCCCACGGAGGCTTCACTGGGCTGGGACATCTGTGCCACCAAAGTGACAGCCCAGATGTAGCAAAGCCACTGCGTCATGGGAGGGTCTGAGCCCTGACTGCTTCTCCTGAGGAAGAAGCTCACCAGAGGACATCTTACCTCACTGGAATTTTGGGGCAAACCACAGCTGGTTGTTCCTGTTGTGATTTATCATGGAATCGTGCAATGGTTTGGGTTGGAAAAGATTTTAGGGATCATCCAGTGCCACCCCCTGCCATGGGCAGGGACACCTTCCACCAGCCCAGGTTGCTCCAAGCCTCATCCAACCTGGCCTGGGACACTTCCAGGGATGGGGAATGCACAATTTTTATCACTCCCATATGAAAAAAAAAGGCATTTTAGGTGGGAAAATGGAGGGGTTATGTACCCACAGGAAAGGGTGGGGCTCTTCTGCAAAAGGCAGATGTGTGCAAGAGAGGGGCCTTGGAACCACAGGATCACTGGGGCTGGAAAAGACCTCCAAGAGCATCCAGTGCCCAATCCCTGCCTGTCTCCCAGCCCAGAGCCCTGAATGCCATGGCCAGTGGTTCTTTGTGGACCCTGGAGGGCTTTTCCAACCTCAGGGATTCTGGGATAAACTTCCTGCCTGCACATTTATTTGGCTTCTCAAGTCTTTCGCAGCTTCTGCCCCCGCCAGGGACCCGCCAGCAACCCCCTGAGCAGTCAGTGCATGTGGAGTGTCCCAGCGGGCATCCAAGTCATCCCAAATGCAAATCCGTTGTTGTGTTTCCTTCCCATTCCAACACCCATCTCATTAACGGGCTGAGAACTCAGCACACTTCAAAACACTCACTTTTTGGGAAGCACCCCAAAGTTTCACTGCATTGTGTTCTGTTTCTCCTTGGGCTGGACTCATTCAGAGGAATAATTGGGATAATAAATGGCATTCTCTGAATATTAGCATTTTAATGACATCTCCCATTCTTCTGGATTGAAAGGCAAATAAGTGATGAAGGCAACAATTAGTGTATTTCTTTTGTTTCCAAGAGAAGTGGGAACTTTGCAATTATTGCCTGGTGCTCCCTGTGTGGGGGTCCGTGGTGTATTTTTAAAAATATAAAATAGAAATACAGAATATACCATTTACCACATATAAAACATAAATATATAAATATAAAAATTATTATTAATCCCACTTAGAAGGGGATTTTTAATTGGTCTTCTATTTTAACTCACTTTGTAAAAGAAAATGAGTGTAATGTGTCCCTATCTTATTGACATACAAATATATGGATATATGGATATAGGATGTGCATATTCATTTTGATTTACAAAGGATTAGCATAAGAGCCATGCCAGGATAAAAAAATCCCTTTTTTATTTACAAGGGACGTAGTATTGACATTTTCTGCCAGTCATTGGTGATCCTCTCAAAGGAAGGGACATCCTGGAGATGTGATGCTGCCACAGGACGCGTTTGGTAGTCACAGGATTCCCGTGAAATCCGAATTCCCAGGCTCCCAGAATGTCCACATTGGCAGGGGATGGCTTTACACGTCCCTTTGTGCCATTTAACCCCACGTGGCATCAGCACTGCCCAACCTTTCTGTGCCAGAGCTCTTTGGAGGACGGGTGGCTTTGCCCACTCTGCCTCGAGGACTGTTGGGGTCCCCGTTTTCTGCCCTTGTGATGATTTTTCCCCCTTCTAAAAGCCACCAGAATTGTCTGATTTGATTTTTAACTCTCTCCACCTCGTTTCCCACCCCGTGCTGGTTAATTCTGCCTCTGTGTAGAACAGGAGTTTCACCCCCACGTTCCTCACACACGCTCCTGTCCTTCTCTGGTCGTTGCAGGTGGGCTGCAAAGTAGCTGTTACCTTCTTCCTCTACTTCCTGGCAACCAATTACTACTGGATCCTGGTGGAAGGGCTCTATCTCCACAGCCTCATCTTCATGGCATTTTTCTCAGAGAAGAAATATCTTTGGGGATTCACATTATTTGGCTGGGGTAAGTCGTGCCTGCTCCTCATAGCTCCCCTGGGAGACGCCTCTTGGAGGTGGTTTTTGCAACTGCTCGTGGATATAAATAAATGCAGGAGAAGGGATGTTGTAGATAAATACAGGATGAGCCCCAGTGACTCTTCAAGGACAGGTTTTCCCTGCCGTGAAAGCTCTACCCCTTCTGAATTGTGGGATTTACACTGTGGCACCTCCAGGGTCTCTGGAAAGGATCAGCCCAGGCTCGGACAGACAGCACATGGAGTCAGGGAATCCCAGACTGGCTTGGGTTGGAAGGGACCTTAAAGACCATCCATTTCCATGGGCTGGGACACCTTCCACTAGCCCAGGTTGCTCCAAGCCCCATCCAAGCCTTGGACACTTCCAGGGATGGGGCAGCCACAGCTCCTCTGGCAGTGCCTCCCCACCCTCCCATCCTGCCATCCCTCCAGGGCAGGAGATGGGAAGGCTCCATTTGGCCCTTCAGGATCCTCTGAGCTCTCCCATCTCTTCCCGGTGCTCCTGTGGGGCAGAAAGTTGCCTGAGGCTTTGAGCAGCTGCTCCCAAGCTCTGATTTCCTCCCTCCAACCTCAGCTGCTGTAAAAAGCTCCCTGAGGTTTCATGGAACACCGGTGGAAACCTGCAATTTGAGGGCAAGGCTTATTTTTTGCCTTCCTTTCCTTTCAACTTGGGCACCTCCTCGGCGAGGACGGAGCAAGGGGCGGGATGTGGGCGCAGGGACGGCGACCAGCAGGAGGAGGCCTTGTGGGCACCCACATTTCAGACAGAAATGTGATTTTCTGTTCCCTTCTGGCCTTAATTTCGGCTTCCAAGGAGTTATGAGGTGCTGGGAGACTCAGGACAATAAACCAAGTGCCCACAGTCGTCCTGGAGCCCGTGGAGCAGGAGGCAGAACAGGAAGTGTTTGGGATGGTCCTTGAGGACATAACGAAGAGGAAGGGGCTGTGGCTCCACACAGGAGATCCCAGCAGGAAAAACCTGCTCAGGGCAGTCTGTGGTTACCCTAAACTGTGTGGCCCAGGACTGCTTCCCAGATTCCAGGTTTCACATGCACCTGGCCACATCCTGAGTGCAGTTTGGGACAGGGGTCACGTTGCACCACGCCATCCCCAGCCCACAGCTGGATTCCTTGGGGAAAATGGCTGGTGGTTCTAAGCAAGCCACGTGGTGCAGGATCAAGTTTATGAAGGATTGGAGGGTTCTGGGATTCAGGCCAGCCTGCAGGAGTCTCCCCAGCTTTCATCCTTCCCAGGTTGCTCCAGCTTGGGAAGGAAAAGCTCCCTGCAGACCTCATGTTCGGTTGGTGATGAGGTCAGAAACTGCTGGTGCTGCCACAGCATAAAGATGGGAGGTGTTAATATGAGTCTCAAACTGGGAATCCATCTCCCAGGAAAAGTCTAGACCTGGACAGCTGGAATGTTTTGAGGGAAATAAATAAATAAATAAATAGCCAGGGCTTGGAGCAACCTGGGCTAGTGGAAGGTGTCCAGGGGGTGGAATGAGATGACCTTTAAGGTCCCTTCCAACCCAAACCATTCTGGGATTCTGCTTTGTGGATGGGGCATTTCCTACCTCAGCTGCTGTGGGACACAGAGGACTTCAGGTGTCACCTCTTTTTTAAAACAAGTGGACAAACCCCTGATACCAATTAAATTAATTTAAAAAAAAAAAAAAGAAAAAAAGAAAAAACCCTCTTCTTCCAAACCTTCAAGTAAAATCTACTTCTCAGAAAATGCCATTAAACTGCACAGAGCAGACTTAAAGAAGCGATTCCCCAGAGGGAATTCGGGAAGAGAGGGAAGCAGGAGGAAAATAATGCCATATGTTTCCCAAGAAAACCCAACTGTGTGCTGCTCACAGCTCAGCCAAAGGAAACCAGGCCAAGAGCCATGAGCTGCCCTCATTAATTCCCCCAACCACTGCCAGGGAATAATCATTTTATCAGAGCGACCACAGAGCCCGAGTCCCACCTGTCACAACACCCACCGTGGATGTGCTTCCAGGAGTTTGAGGCTGCTCCGTTTAAATTCCTCTGGAATGAGAACACAGGATCCCTCCGGTGGCATTTGGGCTGCCTGTGTTTGGATTAGCATGATAACGTTCACACACGCATTGTTTGGATAGTTTTTGGGCACTGGAAAGGGCAAAGCGGTCCAGGAGCCACTGGAATCGGTGGAAAAACTGCAGCTCCCTGCAGTGGGCACTGGATCCTGCCCACACCGCACCGTGACTGCCACGGAATGGGGGAGCAACAACGATGCCATTCCACGTAGGACACAAAAGATGGGTTTGCCCTGAAAGCTGGGACATCAGAACAATAAAAAGGGTTGCATTTATCCCCCCTGGAAATCTCCAAAAATCCAAAATCACCCTGCGAGGTCTTATTTCCAGACTGTTGAGGAAGCCAGGATGTTTAGTTAACTCTTTGAGGTGAAATCCAAGGATTTCTGTCAGGTCTTTTCAATCCACGTCCTCACTGGCACAAGGGAGCTCAGCTCCATCAACAGTCCTCATTCCCTTCTTCCCAGGGAGACCCTGATGGCAGAGCAGGCCCCCAGAAAAATGAATAAATAATGACATTATGGGCACCAATAAATTCCCCAGCAGACCTGAAGTTGCCCCTGCAGCTGTTTTTGGGGGGAAGTCCAAGAGCCACGAGCAGTAACTGGGAAACCCAAGCTGATCCCAGTGGAATTTTCCCTTCATGCCCTGTTAATTCCCTGCAGCTGGAATGCACTGGATTTCAGCTCCAGGGGAGTGGAGAAGATAAATGGCATGGTGTGAGACTGTTAGAGGCGCTCAGGTCCCAAAATCCCTGTTTATCTGAGCAGGAATCATCCTTCCCTGAGGGAATTTGTACCCAGCAGGAGCAGAGGCATCAGGGGGTGTTATTAACAGCAGGAATATCGGTGGTACCAACCCTCTCCCTCCCTTTCCTCTGCCTCAGGTTGTGTTTCTGTGTCACTGTAACTCCACCTGGGCTCTCAGGGAATTAATCCCTGGAGTTCCATCCTTCCCTTTCTCCCGCCACTTAAACTTCCCACGGGAAAAGTCACGGAACGGCGGAACCGTCGAGGTTGGGAAAGCCCTCCCAGACCGTTTAACATCAGGAAACCACGACACAGAGAGGCTGATCAAAGCCAGGCATCGTCCCTCAGAGAGGAGCAATCCCAGGGAGCTGAGACCAGAGTTCCCCGGAGGTTTATCCATAAACCCTCACCCTCCCTCCCACCCTGATCCCACATTTCCAGCCCCTGGAGACAAGGCCGCAGGGAAAGGCTGGAGCAGAGCAGGGGTTGGGGTGGCCCGTGTGCAGCTGCTGGGCAGACACCTGACTTTGCAGCAGCTGCATTGTACACACTGTGTGTGGGACTGCAACGCACAGCGCATGCAATGTGGACGCTGGGCAAGTCGCTCACGGCAGCGCCGCCTGGGCCGTGGCACGGGAGGGGTGGGACAGCCCTGCCTCCACCTATCCCCCATCCACTCATCCATCCATCCATCCACCCATCCATCCATCCATCCACCCATCCACCCATCCAGCCACCCATCCAGCCACTCATCCATCCATCCATCCATCCATCCTTCCATCCATCCATCCACCCATCCATCCATCCATCCATCCCTCCATCCATCCCTCCATCCATCCATCCCTCCATCCCTCCATCCATCCCTCCATCCATTCCTCCATCCATCCATCCATCCATCCCTCCCTCCCTCCATCCATCACAGCGCTAAAAACATCCAAACATGGATCTCGGACCCTCTCGACGTCCTCCACACCCTCCTGCCCTTACTGGGACTCAGCACCACCCACGGGTGGGGCCTCCAGTGGACCCACGAACCCAGAGGGGTCATGGGGGAACCCCAAAATTTTGAGGGGGAGGGGATGGCAGGAGGCCGGGGAGGTAAAGCGGCTCCTCCTCCCCTAATTAAGGCGCGATGAACATTAATTGACCATTACAGGGGGCTAGTGCACTTGGGGAGGGGGCAGGAGGGGAGCCGGGCCCTGCCATGTCTGGCACGGATTTTTGCACTTTAATTAGCTGGAAAGATGCTCTGGGCGATGCTTTTAAAGCGACGCCGAAACCCAGACACGCTGAAATGCCCAAAGAAATAAAACCAGCCACCGTTGGGGAATAATTACGGATGACTCGAGTAACAATTCCCGCTGTTCTCCCCGTCCCTCCCCTCCCCGCCGAAAAATTAACCAGAATAACGATGTGTCTGGGCTGAAACTCGGCCCATGAGTTCTGGGGAGCCACCTCGGTGCACCTCCACCTCTTCAGTTTATCGCTGTTTTCTCCGCTTTGGTTGTTTTATTTTTCTCTTTTCTTTTTCCCCTTGAGGTTTTTTTCCAGCAAAGGCCTAATTTCCCCCGTGGTTCTGGCGTTTCTGGGCATCCCCCTGATCTCTATTCTCATTTCTTTCGCTTACAAAATTGCGGGACAAAAAATAAATCTCATTCCCCTCATAAGTTTTTAGGGTTTTTTCCTTACTGTTTTTAAACTGAGTTAATTTAGTCATTTCCTTCTTCCCCTCGTCCTTCTCCTTCTTCTACTTTCCTTGCTTTTTCCTTCCTTTATTATTATTATTATTATTATTTTTAAAAACCAAATCACTTGTTTTCTGAGCAGAATATCGTGGGCTATCGATGCTCCCCCCCAAAAAAAAACCCAACCACCTCCCTTAGACGGGCCTTTAACGCCACTTTGGGCTCGGGAAATGCGCAAAAATATGTGAAAATGAGCAAAACTGAGAAGCCATCAGCCTCCAAAATCCCACCACGCAGTGTCCGGAGTGGTTTTTCCTCACCCGATGCTCCCCCGGGGGTGATTTCTGCAGGTTTGTCTTCGAAAAATTAAGATCACTTAAATAACTTCATCAGAAATAACATGGAAAAAGGGAACAAGCCCCGAAATATCTGGTTTTTTGACTGAATTTCTCGGTTTTTTCCGTACAGAAAGCTCCTTCTTAAACTTACAGATTAACCACCTGAGGGCAAATATTGCAAGAAGGGGGGAAAGCTCAGAAAATAAGAAACTCCCTTTTTAAAAAGCTCAAAAAACCAAGTCGTTGAAAAGGTCCTCAAGGCTGGAAGTTGTGGGTTTCCGTGAGGACACAAACCGCACCAACTCTTACGTAAAAAATCGTTATTTAATTTTTTTTCCACGGCGTGCTCACGTATCCTTTTCCTTCGGGAATTTCAAGTTAGGATACGACCCTGGAAATGCCCGCTCCTGAGCCAACACTCGCTCCTTCCTCCTACTCGCTCGTTTTCCCCCACTCTTAATTTAAACACCAATTAATTTAAGGGGAAAAAAAAAAAAAAAAAGGCACGACTCGATTTTTATCAGTCGTGAAAACCGCGATAATTTATTTAAGGAAGGGAATAACTTCTTCGAGCTGGATTTTTTTTTTCCCTTCCCCCTTTTAAATGCTCAGCTCTTTCCTTTCCCCTCCCCAGGCGGGTCCTTTTAAAACCCATCGACGGGCGATTTTCCGAGGCGGGGGGGAGAGGGAGACGATTTTGGATCTACCCTATCAGGAGGGGAAAAGAGCAATAATTACCAGGGCAAAAATACAAGGAGTGCAAGAATAAAAAGGCAGGGAAGCAGCGGCGCGCGGGTGGGTCGCTGCCAGCTCGCTCCCGTGGGAATGGGAAGAGATTTCCATGATGATTTGTGCGTGTCTTAACTCGGAGCCTTCCCGGTGACTAATGCCGTGAGCCCTCCCAGGCTCAGCCCCCGGGGAGCAGGAGGGGGCACCCCCAGCCGCCGAAATTCCTGGTTTTTCCAGGATTAAAAGAAACAAACCCGCAGCTTGGCGGATGGGAAGCTCCAGGCGCAAAAAGCGGCGCATCTTCCTCCTCTCCCAGCGCGGGAATTGCGGATCCTTCCACCTGGACGGCCCCGATTCCTTCTTTTTTTTTGCTTTTCTTATTGCCCCCAAGCCACGCAGGTTTTTGTTCAAGGAATTAATAGGTCAGGTAAATAAGTCAATAGGAGATAACACCGAAAAACCCGGAGATAGGGTCGAAAAATACAGGAGAAAGCAAAGCTTTGTGGGTTTGTTTTGCTGCACTTTTTTTGTTTTCTTCGAGAAACGGAGGCGGAAAAAAGCACAGAGTCACTTCTTCCACTCTCATTTCTCTCCTTTTTTTTTTTTTTTTCTGTCTCTCGGGTATTTTTGGGTTTTTTTGTGATGCCAAACTTTGGTCAAGTCCCTTCTAAGCCAGGAGCGGCTCTGCCCTGGTGGGGTCGGTCCCTCCTGGGTGGGGGAAGCCAAGCTGAGTTTGTCACCTCTGAACCCGCGGGGTTGTGCCTGGAACTCTGCAGGGAGGTTTTTAGGGGGGTGTAGAGGTGATGTCTGGGTTCGTCCCCTCTTCAGATGGAGGTGGTGTCTCCGAAATGTCACCTGCAGGTGGGTGTGTCCCACCTGCTGCCCATCTCTTGGTGTTCCTGTTGTGTTTCTGCCACACACAGGTGATGTTTTGGGTAGAGATGTTATTTTTTATTGAAAAGACTGAATTTCTCTCTTTGGGGCAAAGCTGTCGAGCTATTTAAAATCTGGGGTGCTCTCCTGAAAACCAGGAGTCTCCAGAGGAAATTATGAGTAGGAATGAAAAAGAACGGGAAGGTCCACTTAGGGCTGTGTGTCCATCCATCCATCCTTCCATCATCCATCCATCCATCCATCCATCCATCCATCCATCCATCCCTCCATCCTTCCATCCACCCCTCCATCCACCACAGTCCACAACAAGTCCAAATGTGCATCTTGGACCCTCTTGATGTTCTCCACCACCTCCCACACGTGCCTGGTCAGAGAAAAGGGGACAGCAACATCCCGATCCCGCTGCACCTACTCCCTGAAATGCTTTCCCAGGTTGGGTTTTTGTGTTCCCAGGATATTTTGCCCCTGGCTGCGAACGGGACACTGAGCTGAGCCTGAAGTCTGAAGGCACCTGAGCCCAGCCAGGACCTCCTGGACACACAACTGGCCTCCACCCTCTTGGTTTCCGCTGCCTCCGAGGCGCCACACGAGGATTTCATTTGCTTTCCAGGGAGTTTTCTGTGCTGGTTTTTCCTTTGCCTCGTCCGGCAGCTTTTATGGACTTTTAACTGTTTTTATAAGAGGCCTTTTCCTCTCCTCTCAGTTATGTATTTTGCTTTTCCTCTAGCTAGAGGGGGTGGTTCAATAAATAATGGTAATGAGCCTCCTGTAATTGCTTTTGGATGTGCCTGCAGATGAAATCTTGGATAAATTATTTCTCGGTGGGAAGATTTCACTTGACTTTTTGTTGTTGTTCTTTTTGCCCCCCCCCCCTCCTCTTTCTTGCCAGAAAACCTGATTTCCTAAACAAAACAAAACAAGAAGTCTCAATCTCAGGGACTTTGAGGATTTTTTTTTTTTTAAATCCAACAACTTCACATTTTACCACCTTACAGGGCTGTTTGGATGGGTTTTTTGCCCCCCTCCATGTGTTTCCCTGGGATTTATTCTGCTTTGAATGCCTCACCACAGCCCTCTGTGAAAAATCACCACCCTTACGAGATGTTCAGGCTCGTTCTTTGCCCCCTCAATTTATCAGGTGCAAATTCAACAAAATAAAACACGTCGACAGGAGGAGGAATGACCAAACTTGCACAAAATTCTCCTCTTGGTAGGAAAACGGTGGGTTTACTGGGTTTAAACAAACTTCCCTTTTGATCTGGACTGGGATTAGGATTAAAATTCGAGGTCTGGAGGTGACCTCAAATTCCTCACAAAATCTGCAGCAAGAGGAGCGGTTTTGGTAAAAAAAACCCCAACAAAAGAGTGAAGGGAGAGCTGGAAAAGCAGAGTGTTGGAAGCAGCAGAGAGAGGAAAGAGGGATGAGGGGACGGTTGGAGGGGTGAAAACACCCTGGGAGCCCTCGGAGAGGTTCAGTTGGATGTGACAGGGTGGATAACGGGATAGGGCACCGTTATGTGAACTGATTTACACAAGTTAAAAAAAAACAAACACTCCCTCCATCAAAAAAAGACTAAATATTCCTTTGCTTGGCCGAGCTGGAGAAACCTTCCCACTCTGCCGTGTCTCGCACGGTTAAAAATCTGTTTTCCAGTCAAACAGCGGATTTTTTCCCATGACTTGCAGCCTCTGGAAATATTCCTCTCCCAGGCTTTTCTCCCCTCCCCCAAATGTGTGGGGTGGTTTGGTTTTTTCCTTTTTTTTCCTATTCTCTTGGACCTTTTAGTCTCATTTATTTCCGTCACTAGGACAGAACTTTCCCAGTCAGCAGGGGGATAAATGGCAGGGAATGGCCAAGGGATTTCAAACCCTGGGGATGCCACTTGGGAAGGTTTGGAAAATCACCAGGGGAACAGAAGGGCCTGTTCTTTTCAGGAGCTTCAGAAGTGCCCAAGTCAAGAAGGAATTAACTCTTTGCCCCCCTTAACTCCTCAGATGGAAGGCAGGAAGAGCTCCTTTCCCTTTGCCTCCCATCCCAACCTATTTCAGGGTGTGAAATTCGGGGAGGATCGTTGGAAAATCGCTCCTTGGGGAGACTGGTGGAAAATGGGAAATGTGGATTTGGGGGGGTGGGCAAAGCTCTCCTGCCTGTTGCACCCCGGCATTTGCCATCAAATCTGCCCAAAGGAAGGAGGAAAAGGTTTTGTTGTGTGGTTCTTTTGCTTTCTCTCCTTCCTTTAAACGCTTTTGGGGGGCAGGATGTGTGATCCTTCTGCTCCCTCCCCACCTGAGTGTTTCATTCCCTACCACACGGCCAAGCCGCTCGGTCCAAGCGGGATCCGCGAAGGAACCATCCCAAACCCCACAGTGGTGGGGAAGGGGGTAAAAGTGGGGGGGGTCACTGCACGCCATCCCACTTCCCATTCGATCTGCTCTTCCTGCTGAGTTCCAGCAGCAGTAAAAAAACAAAAACCTGCCCAGATAAGTCCCGACTTGCTGCAGGGACTCCGATTTGCACGAGCCAGGACGGGAGCGGCCGGGGGAATAAAAGGGCGAATCCCCTCCGTAATCCCGCAGTTTAAAGCCACTGGATCCTCCAGGATTAACGGCAGAGCCAGGAGAAGGGCTCCTGCTGGCTTCACTGAGCCGAGAGCCGACCCCCTGTGCACACACTCGCCCCCCTCGCCCACCCGAACCCCAACGTGATCCCCCTCCCGGGGTGTCATTCCGGCTCCTGGATAATTAACGTATCCGTTTCCAAGGCGTGTGAGGAGCCAGGTGAGCCCGGCCTGGGCCGGCTGGAGCTGTTTGCCGGCTCGTCCCAAACTTTCATCAGAGCACCAGGGCGAGCTGAGCCCTGGCGTGGCTGCGAGCGCCAACTGCCAAGAAAAAGTCTTCCTTGGGCCAAATGTGTTGGTGGTGGAAGGCAAGGCTGGCTCCTTTGAAGTGTCTGGGGCAGAGCCAATTTACGCCCAGTTGGGTTTGGCCCATGGTTCATGTTTAGCAATAATATTTTCAAAAACAAACACTGGCGAGGGAACTTGTGGGTATTTTTTCCTCCAGGGCATTCAATTTATTAGCATTAGAGGAAGTATTCCTTTTCCTTTTTCTTTTTTCTTTTTCCTTTTTCCTTTTTCCTTTTTCCTTTTTCCTTTTTCCTTTTTCCTTTCCTTTCCTTTCCTTTCCTTTCCTTTCCTTTCCTTTCCTTTCCTTTCCTTTCCTTTCCTTTCCTTTC
>JAYRBT010000082.1:888216-900415 GCA_036023395.1 Myiotriccus ornatus | reverse complement strand
ATTCCCGTGTCCCCGTGTCCCCCACGCCCCTGTCCCCATTCCCATGTCCCCATTCCCCCCTTCCCGTGTCCCCGTGTCCCCCATTCCCATGTCCCCGTGTCCCCCATTCCCGTGTCCCCGTGTCCCACCTTGCGTGCGAGGTGTTTGAAGTCCTCGGTGGTGGTGATCCTGCCCACCTTGCAGTCGGGTTTGCGATAGGGGTTCAGGCACTGCACGATGAACTGGGACATCTGCGGACACACGGCGTGATCAGCTCCCCGCTCCCGCCATCCCGGCCCCTCCTGGCCCATCCCGGCCCATCCCGGCCCATCCCGCTGCCCTGGGACATCTGCGGACACACGGCGGGATCAGCTCCCCGCTCCCGCCATCCCGGCCCATCCCGCTGCCCCGGGAACACCCACCTCCTTCCGGAACACCTCCTTGCTCTTCTTGGCCAGCTCGCTGGACGTGTCGGCTTCCGCCGTCTTGGGCTTCTTGGAAGACTGGGAAAGGAAATGGAGGGATGTCAGCGCTTCCCGGGCCCTCTTCCCACCTTGGGAATTGCCCTTCCCACCCCATAGCCCGGTGGCCAGTGTGTGCTTCCCAGCCCATTCCCAGTGTGTGCTTCCCAGCGCATTCCCAGTGAGCTTCCCAGCCCATTCCCAGTGAGCTTCCCAACCCATTCCCAGTGTGTGCTTCCCAGCCCATTCCCAGTGTGTGCTTCCCAGTGCATTCCCAGTGAGCTTCCCAACCCATTCCCAGTGTGTGTTTCCCAGCCCATTCCCAGTGTGTGCTTCCCAGCCCATTCCCAGTGTGTGCTTCCCAGCCCGTTCCCAGTGAGCTTCCCAGTCCAGTATCAGCACACTCCCCAGTCCATTCCCTGCACACTTCCCAGCCCATTCCCAGTGTGTGCTTCCCAGCCCGTTCCCAGTGAGCTTCCCAGTCCAGTATCAGCACACTCCCCAGTCCATTCCCTGCACACTTCCCAGCCCATTCCCAGGGACTTTCCCAGCCTGATGTGGCTCTCCAGCCCAATCCAGGCACTTCCCAGCCTGGTCCCAGTGAGCTTCCCAGCCCAGTGCTGGTCTCTTCCCAGTCTGATCCTGGTAGTCCCACTGAGCTTCCCAGCCTGATCCCAGTGTGCCCCCCAAATCATTCCCAATATCCTTCCGAGGCCAGGCCCAGTGCTCTCCCCAAGCCATTCCCAATATCCTTCCCAGGCCGGGCTCAGCACTCTCCCCAAGCCATTCCCAACCCTTTCCCAGCCCAGTCCCGGGACACCTCCCAGCCCAGTGCCAGCACATTTCCCAGCCTGATCCAGGCACGTTTCCCAGCCCATTCCTGGTGAGTTTCCCAGCCTAATCTCGGCAGCTCCACACCCCAAACCACGCATCTCCCAGCCCATTCCTGGTGAGCTCCCCATCCCTATTCCAGCACCCTCCTCACCCCAATCCAGGCACAATTCCCAGTTTGATCCCAGCACAACCCCAGCTCAGTCCCAGCATTTCCCACCCCTGATCCTGGCACTCCCCAGCTCGGTCCTGACACATTTCCCAGCCCAATCCTGGCACAATTCCCAGTCACACTCCTGGGCTGGGAGCACAGCCCTCAGGACCACTCCTTGAGCTTGTTTTCCTTGGAAAAAAACCTGGAAAAAGCGCAGGAGCAGGTCCTGGGGTAGCTGGGCTGATCCAAAGTGGGAGCAATTCCTGCAATGGGGGGGGAAGGCAGTTTCCTTCAGGAATTCCCTGCAAGGGCTGGGACCCTCCACAAGCATTCACAGGGATTATCTTCAGCTACAGCCAGGATAAAGTGGATTTTCTAGGGATTCCTGGCTGCTTCCCTGCGTGCTGATCCCTGATTTACTGTGCTGCCTGTACTAACAGAGCTCATCCCTTGTGCTCCACACCCACCTCCCACACGCGCCCATCCCAAGCTCTGTGACATCCTCAGAGTCCAGGGAAGGGAAAAGCAGCATCCCTCCACCAGCAGCATTTTCTGGGAGAGCTGGGGGAACTGCAGGTCACCACAGCTGGGATTTTAAGGAAGGGACCAAAAGGACTTGGGAAGCCGGAGGAGGTTTCCCTTCTCCCTCTGCTCTTTGATGATGTTCCGACGGTTGTTTTAATTAAAAAAATCCCGATTTTTTATAAGTATTTAACACTGAAAAAAGCAGGAGCCATCCCATTCCTTTCAATCCCTAAAAAACGTGCCTGGCTGGAGGGAGGAGCTGCAAAATCCCGGGAACAGAGGGACGTGGGATGTAAATCAACCTTTCCGGGGCCATTTTATGGCCGAGGGACATCAAAGCTCTGCAGTCCCTGCCCGGGGCTCCGCTGCCACTTCAAAGGGCCGGGAATGGGGAGCAGATGGATCCCGGATGGATCCCGGAGCGGCTCTGGCACAGCGGCGGCACCAAACCCTGTAACGCTCCATCAACAAACCCTTCTCCAGCCCCACATCCTTCTCCATCACCAGCACCTCCTTCCTCCCCAAATCCTTCTCCATCAAACTCTTCTCCACCCCCAAATCCTCCTCCATCACCAATCCCTTCTCCACCCTCAATCCCTTCTCCACCCCTACCTACACCCTTCTCCACCCCCACACCCTTCTCCATCACCAGAACCTTCTCCATCACCAGAACCTCTCCACCACCAAATCCCTCTCTCCCATCAACTGTTCACCACCAGGCCCTTCTCCATCACCAGAACCTTCTCCACCAAACCCTTCTCCCCCAACAAACTCTTCTCCACCCCCAAATCCTTTTCCATCCTCAAACCCTTCTCCATTAAACCCTTCCATCCCCAAACCCTTTTTTCCACCCCCAAATCCTTCTCCATGACCAAACTCTTCTCCACCCCCAATCCCTTCTCCATTAAACCCTTCTCCATCACTGGAACCTTCATCCCCAAACCCTTCACCACCCCCTTCTCCAGCTTCAAATCCTTCCCCACCCCCAAGTTCTTTTCCATCCCCAAATCCTTCTCCACCATGAAATCCTTCTCCATCACTGAACTCTTCCCCACCTTTAAATTCTTCTCCATCCCCTTCTCCACCACCAAACCCTTCTCCTCCCCCAAAACCTTCTCCACCCTCTAAACCTCCACCTTCTCCATGTGGGATGAGGGGAAAAATCTGTGCCAAAATCTGCAGAGAAAGATGAGGAGGAGAAATAGAAACTCCCTTTCCAAGCTCCTCCTCATGCAAAGGCACCAATTTTTCCTTAGGGAATTTCTCCTAATTTTAGGCCAAAATTCACCTTTACTTTAATAATTAAACCTCCTTAACAAGGGCTTTCTCTGCTGCCCTTCCAAAGCATTCCCATAATCCAAAGCTGTGCTGCCCACCAGGAAAACCATCACAGGAAAAGCCCCCAAAATGTGGTGTCCTGATTTATCAGCCCCTGGAGGAGACAGGGATGGAAAAGCCACAAAGATGCTCTTGGGGGAAAACCAGGAATGGGATCGAGAAGCCAAATGTGTGGGGAATTCTGGAGGAGCCTGAGTGGGATTGTCTCCTCCAGGAACTGGGATCTGCTCCACTGACACCTTTCTTTCCATGGAGAACCAACCAGCAGGGACACAAACACATCCTGCCACACATCCAGGCCTAAAGGATGGAAAACCTCCGGATCCAGCCCGGTGTCAGTGCCAGCATTCCCCAGCGCTCCGCCAGGACATTCCCTCACAAAACCCCTTTTCCAAGGGGAAAAACGGGATTTAAGATGTGCTTTAAAGGGAAGTGGTGCTGGGGGCTTCCCACACCTCTTGTGCCTTTCCATCAAAATCATCCCCCATGGAAAGGGAACACCAGGAATAGCAGCAGCAGCTGTTGGCTGGAGCCACAATGCCCGTGGGTTTAATCCCTCTTGGAAAAGGTGTGGGGTGGGGAGGAGGGCAAAAAAATCCAAGGAATGTGGTGGGAGGAGGGAGCTATGACCATGGGAATTCAATGCCAGGAAAAACCCGACCTTCTGGCTCTCCTGGCCCAGAAGAAAAGGATTTAAAGCTTTGGAAGGAGTAGGAATCACCTCACCAGGAGGTCACCTTTAGGAAGGAGGGATTGATGGATTTAGGGAATTCCTGCACCTAAAAACTGGGATTTTGGGGCTTGAGAGAGCAGCAAAACCTGGAAGGAGCAGCCAAGTCATGTCTATCCCAAAGTGAAGCCCTTGGATCATCACCCCAGTCCTCAGCTCCTTTTTATCCCAATTTATGGACAAAAGCCACCACCATTTATGGGATCAAAACCATCAACCCTCACTCAGAGGAAGCCCCGAGACCCTCACAATTCCATATGGAAATGACTCCCAGGCTGGAAAGCAGCAGCACAGCTCTATTTCCTTGCTCAAAAGATCCCAACCTTCTCCTCAGCACCTTGTTCTCACCACAGGGATGTTCCCAAATATCCCCAGGCTGCTCCACACCACTCAGCTCCAGCTCATCCCTCCGCAGGGATGAGTTTTCCAGCTATTCCAGCTTGATAAAACCTCACCCAAAGCCTAAAATTAACATTTCCTTGAGAAATCCCAATATCCTTCTACAATATTTGCAACCACAAGAAACACAAGATCCCAGATCCGCAGGGAATGGCACAGGGTACGTGTGACACTGATCCAGGGATAAAAAAACCCCTTGGAAAGGCTCTTCTGGAAACAACCACCCCTTGGCTGAGCAGCAAATTCCAGGTCTGAGCTCATTTGCTAATTAACTGTTTTACAGGGAGACAAATATTTGCCAGTAATTTCCTTGGAGTGAACTCGCCAGGAAGCACTCGGAGGCATTCCGGGAATGGGATTAACCCTTGGGATCCTGGCAGCACATGGAAAGGCAACCAGAGGCCAGTGGGATGTTCCTGGGTGTGCCAGGGTGGACAGCACCTCCAGGAAAATCCCTCCCAGCTGTGGGAGCACCGGAGCAGCGAGAGAATTACTCCTTTCTTTCCATGGATCTCTGCTTTTTAGGGAATTTTAGGGGAAAAGGCTTCTAAGCTACATCCTTAGTTTTTCCTCTTTCAGTGTTATTCCCTCTCATTCCCCTTTTTTGGGGGATGGGGTCAGCTTCCCACAGGGATGGAATCCAGGGAAGAACATCCCACAGGGAATTCTGGCGCCCACCAGAAGAGCCGAGAACTGAGAGCACAGTCAGTACGAGAGATCTGGGGTCACTCCTGTCCCTGTCACCCCCCAAATCCTCATGGACCCCCCACCCTGTGGTCCATCCCAGGGAAGTGTCTCCCTCACCTTCATGGGGTTCTCGTCGTACGTGGGGGTCCCCAGGTCCATCTCGGCCTCGTGCTCCAGGCTGGCATCGTCCCCGGGGCTGTCCCACGTCGGAGGATCCCACTGGGTTTGTCTGGAGGAAGGAGGACACACAGAGACCACTGTCACCCCCTGAAGTACCTGGGACCTGCTCCTCGATTGTCCCACCAAGTGGGACACCTGGACTCCACCACCCGTCGGAGATCTTGGCCTCGCCTTGCTCTTCACGAGGAGTTTGAAGGTCTCCAAGTTGGAGAAGGTTAAAACCCAGCAGGAAGAACTTAAACAAGGGAATTTGCACCGTTTCCTATCGCTGGTGACACTGTGGGATCAAGGGATGTTCATCACCGGGATGAAATTCACGGCATGGAAAGGTGGGAACATCCCAGCGGAGAGCCCGGGGAAGGTACGGCCACGGGAGCAGCAAAGCTCTGCTGGGTCTCCTCATCTCACCCCAAGACTTCCAAGCCATGGACAAATCACTAATTCCTGCTGGAGTGTTTGTTACTGTGAGTGTTTGAAGGCCTCCTGCTCTGCTGTTGGTGTGTCAAGAGATCCAGAAGGGAGATGGAAAGGATTCACGGATGCAGAGACGTGTGTGGCAACAAGAACCGGCATCAGAACACTCCAGACACGGAAGAAAATATTCCAGCTTATCCCTTTAGTGAGGTGGGTCTCCACACACACCTCCAATGGAGCTGGAAATCTACAAAATCCTTTTAAAAAGCTAAAATTCCTTAAAATTTTAGATAAATTCACAGGGATTGATCCAACGACTTGGTAGCTTCCAAAACTAATCCCAAAGGTGTGGGGAAAACATTGGGAAAGTTGTATTTCCTGCTCCAGAGGTGGGGGTTGGGCTCTTCTCCCAAAAAACAAGCGACAGGACAAGAGGGAACGGCCTCAAGTTGTGCCAGGGGTGGTTTAGATTGGATATGGGGAAAAACTCCTCGTGGACAGGGTTGTCCCAGGGCACTGGTGGCCTCCCCATCCCAGGAGGGATTTAAAATCCATGTGGATGTGGAATCTGGGGATGTGGGTCAGTGATCCTCACTCACCTGGTCACCACGTGGTAGTAGTAGATCTTTCCCTCGGGATCTCGGGCCGTTTTCCAGTTGGGTGGGAGGACGATGGTCTTGGGCTTGGGAGGAGAAGGTGGAGGCAGGTCCAGGAGGTTGTTGGTCACCACGAGCTCTGGCTGGAAAGAGGAACAGGACAGAAGGGGGGAGGAGAAGGATGTGAGGGGTCATGAGAGAGGTCAGAGGGGTCCTGACAGCTCCATATCCCACGGGAGAACAGCTCTTTGTCCCCTGGGAACCACCAGTGCTCACCTGCTGGATGGGCTGGGGCTGCCCGGCCGCCACGATGGTGGTCACGGCTGTGGGGGGCTGGACAATGACTCCCTGGGGATGAGCCGTGTAGATCTGCTGGCCCTGGATGTACTGCAGACCTGGCTGGGCATAACTCTGCAACAGAGCACAGGCAACTGCTCAGCTGGCTCTCCCAAAAAAACCCTCCACTGGACGGCACAGAGCAGCTCCACCGCCCCAGGCCGCTCCAAGTCGTGTCCAACCTGGCCTTGGACACTTCCAGGGACGGGGCAGCCACCGCTTCTCTGGGAAATCCAGTCCCTGTCCACCCTGCTAATTCCTGCTTGGCCCCAACAGCTATGGACTCATCATCGCTGGAGGTGCCCAATATCCCCCTGGAGACATCCAATATCTCCCATCCCGCAGGTATCCAATATTCCCCATCCCTGGAATTGTCCAATACCCCCCATCCCTGGAGGTGTCCAGTATTCCCCACCCCTGGAAGTGTCCAAGGTCAGGCTGGACAGGGTTGTCTCCTGGAGCAGCCTGGGACAGTGAGATGTGTCCCTGCCCATCGCAGGGGGTGGGGCTGGGTGATCCTTAAGGTCCTTCCAACCCAAACCATTCCACGATTCCACGATTCTACAATTTACAGCGTTTGTAGACAGAAAACACACCCAAAAGTGCTTTTCTCCTCTTTTTGGGTGGGAAGCTGCTGAAGAAGAGCCGAGTAGATGCTCCACCACTAGGGGAAGTTGTGAGGAGCGAGTTAACCCCGTTCCCGCAGGGAACTTACCTGGACGATGGGCGGGGTGGTCTGCGAGTAGGGCGAGGTGACGCCGTAGACGGTCTGGCAGGCCTGGCCCTGGTAGTAGATGGCGGGCTGGGACTGGGCGGGCGAGTAGGGCTGCTGGACGGCCACCGCCTGCTGGCCCGAGTCCCACACGCCGTAGCCCTGGCCCTGCACGGCCCCCGGCGCCGGCACCGGCAGCACGGCCACGCCGGGCTCCTGGTGCACCACGGCGTCGGCCGGCGCCACGTACTGCGGCGGCGGCACCTCCACCGCGCCGCCCACGTGCTGCACCACCGGCACCGGCTGCGCCGCGCCCAGCGCCGGCTCCGCCGCCGGCCCCGCCAGCGGCTGCGGGTGCTCGTAGCCCGCCGGGGAGCACAGCGAGTCCAGCGACGGCGTGGGCAGCAGCACCTTGCCCGCGTTGGGGTTGCTGGGGTCCACGTAGGCCTGCATGGGGTACCCGGGGGGGTACCCCAGGAAGCTGTGGTGGGGGGTCCCGTAGCCCATGGAGTCGTAGGGGAGCGGGGACGTCATTCCCAGGTTTTGGAGCTGCTGCTGCTGTTTCTGGGCCTCCCTCTGGGCCACCTCCTGCTCGAAGAGCTTCCGGCGCTCCTCCGTCGACAGCTTGTTGCGGTCCTTGGGCCGCACCTTCTTCTTGGAAGACGCCGGTGTGTCATACCTGGGAGAGGAGGGAGAGGGAAAGGGCTTGGGAGACCTCGGGAGGCTGCAGGTCCGAGGCTCCAGCAGAAAAAGGACCAGGAAAAACCACCAGGAAAACCCAACAGCAGCAGCAATTCCTAAAAACGCTCCTTTTTTCCCAGCTGTTTGACCAACTGTGGGAACTCAGGAGAAGCACCCACCGGTCCTGCCCATTCACGAGGAATGAGCCAGGGCCCAGGATGAGTGATCCCAACGGATCGAGCAGCTGCAGTCTGTGCTGCTGGAGAGGTGAAGATGCCATAGGAATTGTCTGGAGGAGCTGCTGGGCAGCACCAGGATGTCTGGAGAGGGAGGGAACACCTCCAAAGCCAACAGAGCCAAGGAAAGGGCAGAATCAGGAGACCCTCAGGCACTTTTTCCCAAAGCAGGGCCAACAAGGAGCTTGGAAGAGGCTCCCAAACAGAAGGAGCAGCTCAAACCACAGCATCTCCACTCCCAAATTCCAGCATTGGCGCAGCATCCCATCTTTCCTACCTCAGGAACCCCCACTTTCCAGGGCCTAAAGTGGCTCCAGGAGAGCTGTAGAGGGACTCTGGACAAGGGGTGGAGGGACAGGACAAGGGGTAATGGCTTCCCAGTGCCAGAGGGCAGGGATAGATGGGATATTGGGAAGGAATTCTTCCGACTTGGCAGCTGCGGACAGGACAAAGAACAAGGGAATCACAAGCAGCACATTCCTGTTTGGAGTTCTGCTCGTTCCCAGACCACTTCAGCCTCAATAATTAACAGTGTGGATGGATTTTTTTAATTCTTTCGGAGTTTTCATCCCAAAACACGGAGCAGCTGCAGGGGTTTTTCCAAGGAATTAAAGAAGGGGGGGGAAGCCGAAGGACTTTGATCAAAGCTCAGCCAAGGAAAGTTTCAGATCAAAGGTGGCAACTCTGAGACGTTCCAAGTGAGGCAAAACAGGGATTACAGGGAAGAACGTCTGCAGCCTTCACATGACGGATCCTACAAAGCATCCGGGATATTCTCCACATATCCTGTGATCCATTTCCATATCAAAAGCACATTGCTACCAACAGATCCACTTAAGCTGTTTCCTGGCACTCCCAGGATCCGCTAATCTGAACCTCATTGACGTGAAGGGTTTGATTTCCATAATTAAAGTCTTTCCTGGCCCCGCCTGGAATGTTTAGAGGAGGAGCAGCCGAGGAGAAAACCGAGGGTTTCATGTTGCTCTCCCCACCTATGTTGTTATTTTGCCTCATTAAATCCTCGGGATAACTAAGTCAGAGTGGGGAGAATGTTCCCAGAGCAGGATGTTGGTCCTTCACTGCTCATGGACACACACAGGGAAGAGCCAGAACAGGCCACTCCTCCCCCCAAAACCCCCTTTTTTGTTCTGTTAAAACAACCAAAAAAATCCATTATTTATTTACTTCCCAGTGTGCTGCCACCCTTCCAATGCCTCATTCCAGGGGGATAGATTTCCCTCTGTTTCCTATCCAGATGTTTCCAACTCTCCCAGCACAGCTCCACGTGAGGGAAGTTCCCTGGTCTGGCTGACTCGGCACCGATTGTTCCCTAATTACTGAGTGCCTTTGGATCCTATTTAATAGGGACAGCAGAAAACTCAACTTCTGTAAAGGAAATTCCATGGGACTTTTCCTGCCTGGAAGATGATCTCAGGTCTCTCTAAACTGCAAGACATGGAATGTTTTCCTTCTCTTAATCACGAGTCGTCTCCTCAGCCACGGAGCGGTGCCACCATTCCCAAGGGAAGGCAGGAGACACAGCACCAGCCTGGTGGGATCACACCTGCTGTCCTTACAGGAATATTTAGGGAATAATCCCTCGGTCAAGGAAGTTTTAGAATTCCTGCCTGGCCTGGGCTTTGCTCCCTCCTGTACAGGCAGGGCTTGTTCCAAGCTCAGGATACTGGGAAGAGGAGAAGGAGGAGAAGGGAATGAGTTTCAAGGGGCTCAGAAGACCTCTTAGCATTAGGAGGGCTACACCCTGGAATTCCTGGATTCCCCATCCCCAGAAAGGTTCATAGCCAGGTTGGATGAGGTTTGGAGCAACCTGGGCTAGTGGAAGGCATCCCTGCCCACGGCAGGGGGTGGCACTGGGAGACCTGTAAGATCCCTTCCAATCCAAACCATGCCATGATCCCTAATTTCCGTGCAAGAGCTGGCACAGCTTCCCTGGTCACCCAGCCCTCATTCCCAAAACGTGCCTGAAGATGAAGGTGCAGGTTATCCCAGAGGGAAAGGCCAGCCAAGCCCGAGGAACCACCCAGCGGCAGGCAGGGGATGAACACCACGCACACGGGACTCCTCCGGGAGGAGATTCCCTTCCCCGGCCCTGGATCACTTTTCCAGGAGATGTGACCCGGGAACAGGACAGATCCCTGCCAGCCACTCACCTGTCCTCCGGCCTCTTGGTGCCGCGCTCGTAGCCCGAGGGCGGGGGGGACAGGGAGTCCCTGCGCCTCTTCCTCTCCTTGCTCTGGCTCTGCCGCTCGGGATCGCGCTCCCGGCTCAGCGCGGCGTTCTTGGGGGTCGGGGTCTGATCCCGCAGCCCGGCTGGGTCCCTCCCACGGTCACCTGTGGGGAACAGCGGGGACAAAGGGGGAAGTTCGGTCATTCGGAGCATCACCGGCGCCCCTCTCCGCAGGAAGCGGCACCGGGATGTGCCAGCAGAGGGTTAGGTTGGATACTGGGGAAAATTCCCTCGTGGAAAGGGCTGTCCAGCCCTGGCACGGGCTGCAGTCCCCACCCCTGGCGGGATTTAGAAGCCCCGTGGCTGTGGCACTCGGGGACACGGTTTGGGGTGGCCTTGGCAGGGCTGGGGGACGGTTGGATGTGATGGTCTTGGAGGGCTCTTCCAACCGCAGTGATTCCGCGATTGTCCCACACCACCCTCAGGGCTCCATCCCCCACCACCCCCTGCTCAGATGATCCCTCCCGTTCCCAAGGAGCAGGAATGCCGAGCTCTGTCGGCAGAACATCCCTTGGCATCCCAGCCTGGCAAAATGAAGTGGTTGGAGGGGAGCAGAGCGATGGCGGAAGGTGGGATGGGAAAGGACGTACCACTGCTCTCCTTCTCCGCTTGGCTCTTCTTGGGGATGCGATACACCTCCTGTGGGAAAGCCACAAGCAGGGTCACGGCTCCAGCCACTCCCAAAAGCCACCCAAATATCTACAGGGCTACAAACATCATCACATGAACCATAAATTTATGAGAAACCATCCAAAAAGTGTCTCTGGAAGGAAAGTTCTCATTTTAGGCCAATTATCCTGGTGCTTTCTATATATTTCCTCTTTTTCCATGTATTTCCTCTGCTCAGTGTCTGATATTTGATCGATTTAGGTGGAAATTTGGAACAAGGACTCTGGGAGGAGCTGCAGGACCCCCATTGGTCACATCCCACCATGGGATACAAACCCCTGGACTTGCAGCTCTGCTGGAACAGCAAAGAAATGATTTTTCCAACTAAAATTGGGCTTTTCTGCCTCCCATTTGCCAGCCCTGGTGTTCCCACAGTGACTCTGGCCACCAATCCCTGCCCTGAGCTGCACACTGTCCCCAAACACCACCGTGGTGACACCAGGCTCTTCCCCCAGCTCCTGCCCTGCTCTTCCAGGCACTTCTAACTGCATGGACCAGGGAGCTGGATGGATAATCCCTATGGGACCATTCCAGTGGAGATATTCCATGGCTCTGTGACAGTGCAGGTTCATCAGCTTGGAGAGAGACACAGTGCTGGTGGCTTTGTCATCTGCTGACCCTTCTCCCATGGAGCACCCCTGGGCTTCTCCCACTTCCCTCCTCGCTGGGACAGGGTCCACCACGATTCCAGAATGTTCCCAAGATCCAGTGTGTCCCATGGGAGGAAAACTCCCAGCTCAGAGCAACCCCTTGGACGAAGCTCCTGCTGAAGCTGCTGAGATCAGACACCAACACCCACCACTCCTCCCACAGCAGCAAATTCCACCCCCTCTGCTCATCCAGCTCCAGGATCCTCAGCACGGGAAGGACATGGAGCTGCTGCAGAGAGTCCAGAGGAGGCCCCGGAGCTGCTCCCAGGGCTGGATCCCTCTGCTCTGGAGCCAGACTGGGACAGCTGGGGGGATCACCTGGAGAAGAGAAGGATCCAGGGAGACCTGAGAGCCCCTGGCAGGGCCTAAAGGG
>JAYRBT010000082.1:865831-888116 GCA_036023395.1 Myiotriccus ornatus | reverse complement strand
GATCCCTGGAAGTGTCCAAGGCCAGGTTGGAGCAACCTGGGCTGGTGGAAGGTGTCCCTGCCCATGGCAGGGGGTGGGAATGAGATGATCCTTAAGGTCCCTTCCCACCCAAACTCTTCTGGGATTCTAAGAACAGGGAAGAAAGGGAAAAAAAGCTGGGAATGAAGATTAAAACCTCCCTAAGGTCCAGTTTAACATCCTTGTTAAACCCCACTGGATTATGCAGCAACAGCGATTCCAAGGCCATTTTAACCACCTGTGTCTCCCTACAATTAAGAAATGAGTTTATCAGCACCTTTCCATGCTCAGCTGGATTTTCCATTGGAATACTCCAGCACTCACAGTGTAAATCCCATTTTCTTAGTGATGCCCATGGTGCCCAGTCTGGATCCCGAGGTTTTACAACATTAGTGACTCTCCAAGCACTGGGAGCTCGGAATAAAAAGCTCATTTTTGTTCAATTCCAGCTTTTACCAAACCCTTGCTCTGTTCCCTTCCCGAGGGAAGACAGCAATTCCCAAGAATTCCCAGTTATTTGAGGCAGAACACGATGAACCAGCAGGAAAAAGGAATTCAACTCAAATAAATCAACCCTGAGCAATCCCAGGGAGAAAATGGGGAGGATCCCTGAGGGAGCAGCAGCTGCTTCCCAAAAAACCACCACTAAATCCTAAAAGAGAAGCTCAGTGTTCTACAAATGAGGTGTTTTGTGTTGTGTCCTGAGATTCCAGGTTTCCCAGGGCAGGATTTAGGGACCTTCCCTAAAATATCCTTTAATTTAGGGCACGGATGAGGCAGAGGAGGGAAAAAACATGGAATAAACTGTTTTGGGGGGTGAAATGTGCTCCTAGTTGGGTGTTTAAAGCTTTACCTCAACTTGACTCCCAGATTTTATATAATATCCTGGGGGCTTTAAATTCCTTGATTTTTTTGGGGATAAATTAATTTTTTGGGGTGTCCACTGGGCTCATCAACAACGTGTCCACCCCCAGCACTGGATTTCATGGCACTCCAGCTTTGAGAATCCCACTTTTTTAGGGAAAAATACCCCTCCCCAAGGGCTCAGAAATTCCATTTTCCTTGAGTGAAATAAAAGAAAGGATCAAAAACCCCGTTGTGGTTTGTTCTCGAGGCAAAACCACTTCAAAAGTGCTGCTGAAAGTTTAAAAAAAAAGGGATTTTGGCCAAGATTTTGTTTTATAAAAAGGATTTTTTGCTTTTCCGTGGAGCCTGAAAAGCCCCACGTGAGGTTTGAAGCATCTCCAAAGATGAGAGGCTTTAAAATGGTGTAAAAAAGCCTTTTTTTGGTTGTTCTCATTTACTGAAGTTTGCTGTGGATTAAAAGACCCCAAATCCAGAGGGGGTTTTAATGAAATGCAGAGAAATGAGGGAGCAGCTCCGTGTTTGGGGTGGAAAGGGATGCAGGAGCCTATAATTGTATATTTAGTAATTATATATTAAATTCTATATAAATTATATATAAAATTACACACAAAACTGTGGAATGGTTTGGGTTGGAAAGGACCTTAAAGCCCACCCAGTGCCACCTCTGCCCTGGGCAGGGACACCTTCCACTAGCCCAGGTTGCTCCAAGCCCCATCCAGCCATAATCTATCTATTTATTCTTATTTTTCCATATAACTCCAGAGGCTCTGGATGGTGGGGATGATTTCCCCTCCTGTGGGAAGGAGGTGACCACAGGGGCAGGTTCTGAAGCCCCCAAATCGCCCCCCAGCAATGGGGTCTCTCTGTTTTTTTCTCTCTTTCCTACATCATCCCCCCAAAAAAATCATTCCCAGAGCAGCACATCCATGAAAACCTCCCTGGGGCTTCCCAAGTGCTGCTCCCAGGAGGAAAGGGGGGATGAGGAGCCATGAGGTGGTGGAGGAACAGCCAAACAGCTGAAGGACAACGGAAGGGAGATAAACTACACCAGCCTTCCCAGCTCCTAGAAAGGATTTGTCCCAGTAAATAGCAGGATGGGGAATGGGAAATGACTGGGCAAAGGGTCAGTGGGAATGGAGGAGGAGAAGGAGCACTGGAGTAAGTGGAACTGGGAATCTCGGAGCTGCTGTCCTGCCACACCTCGCTGTAGGTTCACCACGACACTGGGGGAGCCCATTCCAGGATCCATCCCAACAAACTGGCCAGTCCCAAGCAAGGCCCAGGAAGCCCAAAATCCAAGAGAATTATGAACAGGGAGTCAGCTCCGTCCCGCTGGGGAGCAATTCCAGCTGCACTCAACGGCTCCGGAGCCTCCGGTGTCCGTGTGGGAAGACGGAGCAGCAGAGCCTTTGAACCAGCAATAAACACGGGAATGTGGCAGGATTGCTCCATGAAAACCAGATGCTGGTCAAGCCAGGCCGGGGGAAGTCCCAAGAAAAGCCTGGTTTATTTCTGGAAACGGAAGCTGCTGGCTCGGAGCTGCCCAGCTCCCAGAGCAATCCCAACGGGCTCCAAGCGGCTCCCGAGACTCCAGCCCGGCTTTGAAGGGACTGCACGGAGAATGAGAGGCAGAACGCGAAGTGACACGAGTCTGGCAGGAACAGAAAGGGGGGAAAGTGGGATTTGGGCTCTCCAGCTGCAGGGATGAACCACCCTTGGGCTGGGAAAGGGAAAAGAGCAGCAGGATGGACTCAAGACTCAAGGGATGCAGCAGAAGGAAAGGAAGTTGTGCCTCCAAGGAACCTTCTCCACAAATCTGTCCCTTAGCTGCCAATTATTCCTGATTTAACGGTTGGAGTTAATGACCCTAGAGGTCTTTTCCAACCTTAAGGATTTCATGATTCCATCCCACGATTCTATGAACTTCTGTTGACTTTTGAAGGAACACCATGTGACAGAATCCATCCCCTTCCAGGCTGGATCCTTTTCCTTCCCTTCCTCCCTCCTCTCCTGTCCTCTCTTCCCTCTGCAGCTCCAGCAGAATCCCAAGGGATGGTGGAGAGCAAGAGAAAGGACTTAAGCCAGGAGATCCCTGCTTGGAGGCCAAAGAATCCCACCACAACCAAGGGCCTGGCCGCTCCCCAATCCCATTGTTTCCCAAACTATTCCTTGCTCTAAGTCATAACGAACCGTAAGATTCCCAATTAAAACACGGGATGTGCGTGCCGGAGTCACAGCCAGGAACTGCAGGATGGCTTCCCCGGGAAGAGGACGGGCAAGAGGAGCTCCACAGGACTGTCCTACCACGAGAAGTCGGGATGTGACTTGGGAGGATCGTGTCGGGGGAAGATGGATCTTGGTTGGCCTGGACCACCCCAAGCCTGCTGTCCGTTTCCAGACTGAAACGGCCTCCAGGGGAGGATGAGGTTGGATATGGGGAAGATTCCTTCATGGAAAAAGCTTGTCCAGCCCTGGCACAGGCTGGAATCCCCATCCCTGGAGGGATTTCAAAGCCCTGTGGATGTGGCACTTGGGGACATGGGTTAGTGGCGGCCTTGGCAGCGCTGGGGGACCAGTTGGACTTGACGGTCCAAGAGGGCTTTTCTAGCCTTAGCAATTCCCATGATTCTTAAGCTCTCAGGTGGGTGTTTTCATGGCAAAGAGAAGGCCCACCTTGGCCCAAGTCAGGGTGACAACTCAGCCTCGACCTCCAGGTCACTGCAGAACACGAGGCCAGAAGTGTCCAACTGAAACCTTCGGAGCCCAAGCTTGGCTCTCCCACAAGGTTTTTCCTAAAATCAACACCTTCTCCACCTCCTAAGGACAGGGGCTGTGGATCCTCAGATCCACAACTCCTCCCTGCCTTCCCAGCAGGTGAGGGGCCTCTGCAGGGGCGGGAGAAGATTCCCAGAGCTCGGTCCCCCCTGTGGCAGAGCCCAAACGTGTCCTCCTGTCCCAAACTCCTGTCCCTCAACCTCAGCTGCTCCAACCTCAGCCACCAAAAGGACGTGGAGAGAACCTCCCCAGACTCGGCCCTACAGCTCATTCCAAGAGGGTGGAGAGGCAGGTCTGGTGGCCACGCGTCACCTCCACCACGGATGTGTCCGCACGGATCGGTCCCTGGAGCCTTACCTGAGCGCAATCCTCCGGCTGGAGCGGCCTAAGGGACCTGGAAGAACCACGTGGAACCACCACCTGTGCCCTCGCCGGGCTGGCCCCTGCTGGGAGTGAGTTTTGAGCCTGGGAGAAGCCGTGTGGCGCTTCCCTGAACAGCGGGAACGGCGCCCACGAGCCCGGGCTGGAAACTCATCCCGCTGGGAATGTCAGTGTGTGTCGTGCCGGGTGTGTGGGAACGGCCAACACTCCTCACTGCGGAGTGTTGGAGCCCTGGAAGGACTTACAAGTCCTGTGTGTAAGAGGTAGAGAAAAAAAGAGCTCACTTAATCCTTTCATGCCAGGAGTCGGGATTTTCCCGGAGCGACGTCCATTGCCGGCAATGGACGCACCAAAATAACGTCGGCATCCCCGAGTTAACCACCTCTGTCCTCCTTGCACCTATCACACTGCCATGCATCAGCCAGCTTCCCAACCATCTTCCCGGTTCTTCACGCTAGGGCCTCTCCCTTCTTCCACACGGACTTGAGGAAAGGAGGCACATGGGAGCTCCAGGCTGCCCTGAGAAGCTGGATGGAAACGGTGGAAATTACAAGGGGATCATCAGCAAGACTGGAGAGGACGTTTCAGACCCCCCCACCCCGCCCCAGCCAATGGCAGATGTTCCACCACTGCAGGGAAACCAAGCTTTGGAAAAGCTTGGATGTGCTGGAAAAGGCACCTGGGGGTGGGTTATCCATCCCCCCTCCGCCTAAAGTGCTTCCAGCTCGGTCTCGTCTTTGAGACATCAGCCACCTGCAGGTGGCCCCTGGATCTCATCAGGTGAGAGTTGGACAGAAGCAGTTAACTCTTAGAGCCACGAGAAAATGCAGGACACAATAAATTCCCAGCTCACAGAGACCCTACAAGTGTTTTACAGGACACACAGGAGTTGCCACAACCCCGTGTCAGGACGCTGCGGGTTCTTTCAGGATGGACTTGCTGGGATCGTTGAAGCTCACGAGATCCAACCCCATCCCTACAACCAGACCATCACTGCAACGACCCAAATTAATTAACCACCCAGAGAGGACGGGAATCCACATTTAAAACTGGGAACGTGTGGGGATTCCACAGCCCACTCATGGCCCCCAGCAAAGCCCTGCAGACACCAAGGCTGAGCTTCCCCAAGCTCAAGAGAAAACCCAAATCTTGGGGTTCTACCATCAGGTTCAACTTGGTCTCCACGACCAACGTTTTGGAGGAGTTTTGTGAAACTTCCCCCATTTTATCAGTGGTTTTTAGCAGCATTTCCCTGCTGAGTCTGGATACCCACAACAAGTCTGAGTAGGCCTGACTTAACTCTAAAACAGGCTGCACTTGATGACCTCAGAGGTCTTTTCCAACCCTTGGCAAGGGATGGAAAAGGACTTTTTCCAGTTTATCCATAAATTCAACCTGACAGCGTCGCTTTGATGAGAAAACCACATGAATGTTAAAGAGTCTAAAAATTAAAACCTAGGAAATGATCCACTTGGAAGAAAAAGGGGGGGAAAGAACCAAAGCACAACCCAACTTCTCTACAGGAACACATTTTAGCGGTCTCCCTTCCTCCCCCGCTGAGATTCGGGGCCCAAACAATGGCACCCAAAATGCTCAAGAGTCTCTGATTCCTCTGGAAAATACAGATTAAGGCAAAATTTCCCTTTAAGTCTCCCCATTTGTAAATCCTGATGTTTGGAGCTCCAAAACAGAGGTCCAGGAGCTCAGAGCTCCCGAGGTCTCCTCCGTCTGTTAATAACAATTAACACCCGTTATTGCAATTAACCTCTTTGAATCAATACTCATTATCAAACTCCAGGGGTAAATGGACTCTTCAGCTCTGTGATGCTCCATTTGATGCTTTAAACTCCTCCCAGTAATTGAAAGTGGGCTGATGGTTGATTAGGAGAAGGCCTGTGCCGAGCCCACGCGATGACGGAAGCGCGGCAGCACCTTTGATTCCCGCTGGATCCTCAGCAACCACACTTGCTAAAGAGCTCCCACCCCTCGTGCTCTTGGATACAAGGAATTTAAGATAATATATGGAATATAATCCTACAGAAGCAGCAGGTGGGTGAAGAGTTTCCAAAGATCTAAAGGAATCCAGGAAATGAGGGAAGCTTTGAGTGGAACTTTGATCCACAGAGCCATGGAATGGTTTGGGTTGGGAGAGACCTTAAGGATCGTCCAGTGCCACCCCCTGCCATGGGCAGGGACACCTTCCACCAGCCCAGGTTGCTCCAACCTGGCCTTGGACACTTCCAGGGATGGGGCAGCCACAGCTTCTCTGGGAAATCCATTCTAGTCCTTCCCCACCCTCCCAGCCAACAATTCCTTCCCCATATCCCATCTAAACTAAATCCCTCATTTCTTAGTTTAAAACTGTAACTGGAACCTCATCCTAAAAGCTGTTGGCTGAAGATCAAGTGGCCAAGTTGGCCACCTCCAGGACAGGGACGCGATTCCAGAGGAGCCACCAAGCCCTCCTCTTAAGAGGTTTCTGCTCAAGGAAGACTTTGATGGGAATGAAACCACTCAAGTCTCCAATAACACCCCAAATCCGGGTGTTTCCCTGATGATCTAAACACCAACTGCAAACACCCAGAGGTCGCCCCAGCACGGCCTTGGAGGGAACACAACGTGGCCAAGAGACCCATTTCTGGAGGCTCCACATTTGCAGATGGAAAGCAGATGTTAAGAGGACAAGAAATGCTGAGAATGTTCAGATCATGGAATTGAGAGAGTCCTGGAATTGTTCAGATTGGGAGGGACCTTAAGGATTATCTCGTTCCACCCCCTGCCATGGGCAGGGACACCTTCCACCAGCCCAGCTTGCTGCAAGCCCTGTCCAACCTGCCCTTGGACACTTCCAGAGATTGGGCATTTGGGAGGAGCCTTGAACACTTCCAGGGATGGAATTCAGGAGCAGACAGTCCATCCATTTACTTCAACATTGAGGGATTTGGCCACTGCCACCCAAAATGCTCGTGGCGCTGTCTCCAGCCTCTTTTCCCGATGGGATGAGAAGGGAATCTCAATCCCTCAGACTGCCCAATCCCTGCCCTTTCCCTGCACAGCCTAACAAACAACGGGATGAGTGAGGTGTCTCTGTGTTCCCAAACCAAACTACCTCCTGATTCCAGCACCCAACACCTGGAATTGTACTGCAAGTCACACACTGAGCAAGCAGAGGACCTATATAGAAAGCACTTTTTGTGTAGAAAAGGCAATTCTAGTTGTCAAACATTTACCAAAAGACATAAAATTCACCCCAATTTCACCAAACCACCAAAACTCCGCGTTTTCCTCAGGAAGAGGTGTTGGAGCCGGAGGTGCCTCTTACCTTGAGCTCCTTCCAGCTGTCGAGCAGCCTGGTGGCCAAGTCGCTCACATCCACGATTTTATCCGTCTGCTCCTGGCTCCTCTCGCTCTCCACGTCGGACACGCCCTCCTCCTCGTCCTGGGACGGCGTCTCCATGGCCATGGGCTCCTCCAGCTTGGCCCCGCTGCTCTCCTTGGCCTCGGCTTCGGGCTCAGCCTCCAGCTCCGCAGGCTGGGCTTTGCTGCTCTCCACGGGCGCGTCCACGGCGGCTTTGACCTCCTGCTGCTGCTGCTGCTGCTGCTGCTGCTGCTGCTGCTCCTCCGGCGCCTCCACGGGGGTTCCCTCCAGCTGCTCCAGGTCCTCCTTGCCCTCCTTGCCTTCCAGCTCGCTGGTTGTGTCCGAGATGGCGCTGTCCATGCTGTTCTCGCTGATGATCTTCAGCCTGCGGAACACCAGCTTCTTGGGGGTGTCGGTGTCCCCCTCGGAGCTCTGCTTGGCGGAGAGCTCGGGGGTGTTGAGGGGGGTGTGGGCGCGGGATGTGTTCTCGCTGGAGTAGCCGTCGCCCTCGCTGAGCTGCGGCACCGCCGTCTTGGTCTGAGCCCAGCGCTGGATGATGGGCAGCACCTTGCTCTCCTCCAGCATGTTCTTGGTGGGGATGGGCAGCAGCTCCAGGGTCTTCATGATCTAATGGCAAAGGCAGGAGGAACATTGTTAAAACCATCGGGAGTCAAAGCTCTGTCCAACCTGGAATGATTTCCTGTTCTCAACAGGAATTGACCAAGATTATCACAGAACAATTGACCAAGATTATCACAGAACCCCACCATGGGCTGGGCTGGATGGATCTGAGAGCTCTTCTCATTCCAGCCCCTAGATGGAACCTTCCACTAGCCCAGGTTGCTCCAAGACCCATCCACCTGGCCTTGGACACTTCCAGGGATGGGGCAGCCACAGCTGCTCTGGGAACTCCATTCCAGTCCCTCCCCACCCTCACAGGGAAGAAGGTCATGCTAACATCCAATCCAAAATCTAAACATCCCATCTAATCTATCCAATGATGGTCACAGGCCATGGGTGGGGGATTTCAGTAGAGCTTCTCCCTGCAAAGGGTGGTCAGGCCTTGGCAGGGGCTGCCCAGGGAGGTTTGCAGTGCCCACCCTGGAGGTGTCCAAGGCAGGCCTGGAGTGGCACTCAGTGCTCTGGGCTGGGGACAAGGTGGGCATCGGGCACAGGGGGGACTCGGTGACCTTGGAGGGCTTTTCCAACCTTCCAGGGATGGGGCAGCCACAGCTTCCCTGGGCAACAAGGACCTGGATTTTAAAGGAATACATCCAACCCTCAAAACCCCACCAAAGCTGAACACCGTGACCTCAGAGCAAGTTTCAACATGCCTAAAGTTGGGATGGATCCCACCTATCTCAAAAAAAGAAATCACAGCAGTCACAGCCTCAGACTGCTTTGGGCTGGAAGGGACCTTAAGGATCATCCAGTGCCACCCCCTGCCATGGGCAGGGACACCTTCCACCATCCCAGCTTGCTCCAAGCCCTGTCCAAACTGCCCAGAACCTTCTTGTAGAATCATCTTTAAGAAAGCAACTTCCAGGTTGGGACTGTGGGGTTTTTGCCACACAATCCCAAATTTGTTATGGAAAACAAACATTCCAGTTCCACTTCAGACCATCAATATCTCCAATTGCCTGTGCTTTGGCACAGGGACATAAAGGAAATAAAGCACAGGGAATAAACAGCAACAGCAACAATCTTTAAGTCTGGCTTATGAAATCCAACTCAGGAATCTAAAAAAACCACAGGAGCAAATTCCTTCCACTAATTACGGATGTGCCTTAGGGCAGAAGTTCCAGGGCTGCAGTTCTGAGGTACCTGAGCTTGTTTCCATGAACACTTGGCATAAATTTGCATTTCAAACTACAAAAGGAAAAGAAAATCCTTGTGGTTCTGAGCTGCTAAAAACCTTCTCCCTGGAAAGGGCTGTCCAGCCCTGGCACAGCTGGAGTGCCCATTCCAGGAGGGATTTAACAGCCCTGTGCACGTGGGACACGGGTCAGTGGTGGCCCTGGCAGTGCTGGGGGAGGGTTGGACTCGACGTTAAAGGGCTTTTCCCACCTCAGTGTTCTATGTAAGCTCCAAATCCCACGGAATTACCGACCTCCAGCTGCAGCTTCAGGTTGTTGGCGGTGCTGCCTCTGCCATCGCCCAGCTCCGTCATCCAGATCCAGAGCAGGGACAGGCCGTGGCACTCCAGGAACGACTTCAGGCAGGACTGGGAGTGCGTGTTCTGGGGGAGCCAAAGTTAGAGAGAGGCCATGGGAATGTTCAGAGATTTCCAGGAAAAAAACCCCTTCCATGGGATAACATGGCAAACTGCTCCACTGGAATGGAAGCCAGTGCAGAGCCAGAACTCGGCACGTCCAGCCCAATTGAAGGGGCCGAAACTGCTGGACTTGGAGCAGGAACACAACAGCAGGATCATTACAACCATTATCTGGGGAACGAACTTCAGGATAACGGATTGTGGAGCCGCTCGGCCAAGCCTGGGATGCTGAGCAAGGGCGAGACCCTCATCCCACCTGCCCCTGCTCCGAGGATGTGGCTTTCCCAGGACACGGATCCGGCTTTCCCAGGACACGGATCCTGCTTTCCCAGGACACGGATCCGGCTTTCCTAGGACACGGATCCCTCCCTCCCCGGGGCTGCTGCTCACCTGGATGAGTTTGAGGCAGGTGAGTTTCTGCTCCAGGGTCTCGATGCGGACCATGAGGCGGGACAAGCTGAGCACCTGGTTTTTGTCGGACAGACCCTCCCCGTTCTCCAGCAGCGCCTCCAGCTCCCCATCCACCTGCCCAGGCAAAGGGAACACCCTCAGGCCTCCTGCCACCCCCAGATGGAACTCCTGCCATCCCCAGATGGAACTCCTGCCATCCCTGGGATGGAACTCCTGCCATCCCCAGATGGAACTCCTGCCATCCCTGGGATGGAACTCCTGCCATCCCTGGGATGGAACTCCTGCCATCCCTGGGATGGAACTCCTGCCATCCCGGGATGGAACTCCTGCCATCCCCGGATGGAACTCCTGCCATCCCTGGGATGGAATTCCTTCCACCCCCAGATGGAACTCCTGCCACCCCCAGATGGAACTCCTGCCACCCCCAGATGGAACTCCTGCCACCTCCAGATGGAACTCCTGCCTCCAGATTCCATCCTCCCCAGGGAAGGGCACTGTTTAGCTCTGTAAATCCAATGCTCCCTGGAGGAAATTCCAGGTGGCTGCACCAACACGCTCCCAAAAATGAGTTTATCTTTTTAGGCAGGAACACAAATGTGCACTGAGAAATTATCCTTAATTACAGATTAAATTTACTTTTTATAAGCTTTGTGGACTGTATAAATTCTTTACAAATTATCTTTAATTGCAGATCAAATGTTCTTCTTTATAATCCTTACGAATTGTATCAATTCTTTATAAATTACCTTTAATTGCAGATCAAATTTACCTCTTTATAATCTCTATTTATTGTATAAACTCTTTATAAACCTACATAAATTTATAGATAAACTATAATAGATTTATGATCTTTAGAACCAGAGGAGAATCCCTTTCCATGTGGATAACCTTCATTATTTAGCCCCTAATCAGTGTTTTAAAACACCTGATATTTATATAACAATCCATAATAATACTTATTTTTATAATTATATAATTCTTTTATATTACATTCATGTTATATTGACATATTACCATTATGTATTATAGTTATATATTTATAAATTTGAAATCTAATAATACTAATAATACCAGTAATAATAATAAAAAATTCAAATTTATAAATTATTTCTTGGCTTCCCTCACTCCCTGGTCCAGTAAATAAAAATAAAACTGCCTTTCTTAAACAGAGCTTCTTCCCCCAAAAAACTGGGAATAAATCTTATCCATAGGAATAGGGGCTTATATCTTCCAGGAGAGAATAATTAAAACTTGGAGGAATTAAAAAAGAGACAGTGCAGGTTCTTTCAGGAATTTTCACCCAAAAAAACCTCCTTTTGAGTGCTTTGCTCTGGATTCTCCACAGTTTTTCCACATCCTGGGAACCCATCCCTGCAATTCCATGTGTTGCCTTTAAACCAAAGGAATTCAGAGACTCAGATTCCACCTGGAAAAGGGAAAACTTTGTGGCCTTCCAGCTGCCAAATTTCAGGGAAGGTCCTGAATCTTGAAGCCAAGGTTGTTCATCTTTCCCTGATGTTAAAAAATCATGGAAAACAAACGGAATGTTTAAAAGCACGTGGAATTTAGTGGATTTTAGTTAGGGATGAGCAGATACTGGACCTGTGGATGCCCCTCTTGGGTGGGACTTCGGGATAAATAACAGAGGGAAAGAAAATGTGGATTTAACTAAAGATCCAAGAAAAGACCCAAGTGTTGAGGGGCCTCAGGAAATAAAACCCCTGAAGTTGGAAAAGAGCTCCAAGAGCATCAAGTCCAACCTGCACTGGCACATCCCTGGAAAAGCCTGAGCCCTGAGGTCCTCAGGAGTCCTGTTTTCCCAGGGAACAGGGGAAGGACGAGAGGAAACAGCCTCAAGCTGCACCAGGGGAGGCTTCAGTCGGATATTGGGAAAAGTCCTTCATGGAAAGGGTTGTGCAGTAGCAATCCCGCCATTCCTGGTGGGATTAAACAGCCACGTGGACGTGGCCCCTGGGCCACGGTTCAGGAATGGCCTTGCCAGGGCTGGCTTTGGTGACCTGGGAGGGTATTCCCAGGCTCAGGGATTCCCGGGAGCCCCAGACTCGCCAGGGCTGGCTTTGGTGACCTGGGAAGGTATTCCCAGGCTCAGGGATTCCCGGGAGCCCCAGACTCACCAGGGCTGGCTTTGGTGAGCTGGGAAGGTATTCCCAGGCTCAGGGATTCCCGGGAGCCCCAGACTCACCGAGTCCTTTTTCCGGGAGCGTTCCTTCTTCATCTTCCCTCCGGCCGCGCGGATGCTCACCCTGTTCTCCCCTCCCAGGTACCCCCGGCAGTTGGAGGAGCCACAGAAACATTTCTGAGCCTCTTTGCTGGGGGGGACACAAAACTCACTTTAATCCCGGCTCAGCTCCACCCCCAGCCAGTTTTCCACCCCGTTTTCAGCGAATCCTCAGGAGAAATGGGAATGTCTCTGCACGGAAAAGCCTTTCAGGCCGCTGGATATTCAAATGCAGCCGTTATTCCTGACAGAACTCCCACCATCCCCTGCTGTTTCAGCTGGAAAACAAAGCCTGGGGCACTTGCAGGCCAAGATCCAAGAACCACAAAGGAAAAGGTGGAGCTAGGGGGTCTGAAAACTTCTTATCCCACATGGAAATCAATATATTCCTTCCCCTAAGGAATACATTATCAGGATTATATAAGACTTGCAATTTATAGCCCTTTATAGTTATTTTTGAGCTCATTTCTTACATTTTCTAGCTCAAAACTACACAAAATATAGAATAAAGAATGAGCTGAGAATTCATGGAAGCAGCCAAATTCACATGGAATTTTTTTTTTACATGGATGTACAGCCAGGGAGAATAAATATAATAATCATAAATACAATTAAACTACTTACATAAATTGATATATAACTATATGTTATTTATATATTAATATCTTATATATTAAATTATGTAATAATTATAAATATAAATATAATAAATTCTGTTATCTTCAGGCAATATTTCTCCCTGACCTCTGTAATTCCTACTTGAAATACCACCCATTTCAAACTACATTCCACAATTCCTTGGGAGAATCTGTAGAATCCACTGGAGGAACAGCACAAGAAGAAAGAACCAGGAAAGCTCAACTCCACGATCTTCCAGGAAGGAGGAATTATTTTAAAATGCAACTAAAAATTCCTTTCTGATTCTCCTGCTTCCAGGAAGAGCCTGAAGAAGGATCCAGAGGGGAAAGGAAGGGATGACCCTTAAGTTCTACTCCACCATACAGCTGGAAAAACCGTAAGATGGGAATATTTGGCTCAGGTTTAGCCAAGGGATCCAAATGCCAGCCCAGGAAAACGGGATGCGTTACCTGGGAGGCTCTTACAGCTCCTCAGGTATTTGCAAAGTCATAAAACAGGGATGGGAGGGGAAGAAGAGGGATTATTAAGGAATGTTGCAAAGACTGGAGCTTGGCTGATGAGTCATCAGCCGGGGAAGGGGCAGGAAGGGAGCGATGCGGGGGTTTCCCGGAGCAGGGACGTACCCGTATCTCTGGAACTGGTAATCGAACGTCAGCTCCGAGCCCGACGGCACCAGCTTGGTGGTGAAAAATCCCACCCGGAGCTGCCCATTCACAGTCCACTGCGGAAAAGCCAAGATCCAAGAGTTACTGCCCCACAAAACCCAGGAGCTGCCCCCAGGGCTCGTCCTGGGAACGGCATCGCTGCGTGGCATCGCTCCCATAGCCCTCACCTCAGCCACGCCAAGGACTGAATCCCAAATTACAGAGGCGGGAAGGAGAAACGCTCCCCACGGGCGGTGGGAATGGGAAGCCCCTGGATCTGCTCCGGGTTTTTACCTTTTGTGTCTCACAGTTGGGTTCACAGCTGTGGTTCATGAAGCGGGAGCAGTTCCCCTTCTGCGTTGCGTCGATTATCTGGGAAGGAAGAAGAAATCCAGGGAAACAGGCTCATTGCCGGGAATAGGAACGGGAACAGCTACAAACACAACCCACGTAGGAATAATCCCCTCTTCCTGCTCTTTAGCTGGGGTGGAGAATGGGGTTTATTGGGATTTTATTACAATTTAATGCCCCCCAGAAAGGAGCACTAAAGGAACGCGGTTCTTAATTTTCCTGGCAGAGTTCTCCAGCTGGATGGGAATCCTGGATTTTTAATGTTCCTGACCCTTGGATATGCAGCACAAGAGATTTCTGGAAGATTTTTTGCCATATGCACTGTACTCCTGGGGAAAAGTCATCTGCTGTATCACTTCCAGTAACAACAACTTCCATAAGCATCTTTCATAGAGGAAAACCCTCCTTTGTGCCCGTTATTATCACAGAACAAACCCTAAAATGATTATCTGGGGAAAAAAAAGAGGAAAAACAGGGCAAAAAAAGGGAAAAACAAGGGGGAAAAGAAGGGGAAAGAGGGGTAAAAAAAGAGGAAGAAAAAAGAGGGGTAAAAAAAAGAGTATTTTTAGCTCATTTATTCTCAAACTCCTCAGACCCAAAAAGCCCTGAAAAGAGAGAAGTGGAATAGGAGATTAATTCCTATTTATCCAGGGAGGGCCCAATGCAACAGCTCCACATCCCACAGAGTTTAAATTATGATAAATAATTAGAAATATCCCAGATACAAATATTCCAGTGACATTCCTGCCCGTAGGGATTTTGCCAGCTAAAAATATCCCAATTTAATGGGGTTTAATGTAAAAGGAAATGTGGTTTCCTGATGGACTTTGGGCATCCAAGAAGGTTGAGTTGTGCTTGGAGCATCTCCCCAAGGACACAGTTTCTCCTCCTCGTGTGGAAGGGATGATCCATCCTTTCCTCTGGGATGACCATTTCTCCTCCCTAAGGACACTGGGATACAGCTGAGCTGCTGGAATTTTGTTGGGACAGGTTGAAAATTGAGGAATGGGTTGAAAAAGGAAGGCATGAAGCCTCCTTTCCTTAGGCAAACACGTCTAATGGATGCAGGATGTTGCTCCATGCATTCCCAAGCAGCTGCTGTTGCCCACGAGGCCCAAGAAGACTCTCCCAAATCCAAGCTCAGCAATCCCTGTCTCACCTCATCATTCTTCAGGGCCATGAAATAATAGTGGATGTTCTTGTTCCGGGCATATTCCTTCACCCGGGCCTTGAACTCCTTGTGATCCAGCACTTCCCCGCAGTATTCCAGGACAAAGGTGTTGCTGCAAGAGGGAAAAACACCACTTGGCTTAGGACAAACCCACCAACAAACACAGAACAACCCTCAGCTAATCCAGCGCCAGGGAAACCAGGAAGCCACAGGCCACGTTTGTTCCCGTGGGAGGGAGCAAAGGAGCGGGAAAAGGCCGCGGGAAGAGCTTACGATGGCAGGTCTTTGGCAGCTCGGAGCCCCCAGCCCTTCTTCTCGGTGAGGATCACCTCCACATCCGCGTGCTGCTTCTTCTGGAAGCGTCTGTTGGAGCAGTAGTCCCCGTTGGGACACCGGGAAGAGCTGTGGGAAGGAAACGGGAGCAAGTCGATTCCAAGCGGGACAGCGGCAACGACAGGAAGGGCTCAGATGGGAAACAGATCCCAGGGAATCGTAATAGACTCGGTGTGAAACCTTGGAATCTGCTTGGCTATCGAAAGCACAGCCCTGGGAGTGTCAATTCAAAGGCAGACAATTTATTTCTGGAATATCTGGAATGCTAATCCTGCTGTGCTTCCATGTCAGACCATCACAGTGGGACGAACTGGGATCTCCTCCCCATGTTTTCGGGCTTCTTCCTCCAAGATATTCCCTGTCTGGGCTACGTGATAAAAACTAAGTGTGGGATTCTGGCAGGTAATTCCAATCCTTCCACCCCAGCTGGGGACAATCCTCATGCCAGGGGCAATCCCTGCTCCCAGCCTCCAGCTCCCACGGAGCGGCAAAACCTTCCAGGAGGGAGAAGGGGACAACAGCCAAGGGCTGCTGAGCTCTGGGAAGAGCAGATCCCAGAGACTGGGAGCACTGAGCTCCTGCAGACCATCTAAAGATTGAAATCGTGGAATGGTCTGGGTTGGAAGGGACCTCAAGGATCACCCATTTCTACCTTGCACTAGCCCAGGTTGCTCCAAGCCTTGTCCAGCCTGGCCTTGGACACTTCCAGGGCCGGGGCAGCCGCAGCTCCTCCGGGCAGCGCTGCGGCGGCTCCGAAGGTCACTGCGCGCCAGCGCTGCCCCTTCCCAGGAATCTCCGAGTTGACTTCAGGGATTGCCAAGTCACCTGCAGGACATCCCCCAGCCCGTGGAACGGCACTCACCACTCGATCATGAGCAGGCGGTTGAGACAATCCTCCCCACAGGCCACCTCGCCCTGCGCCCGCTCCTCCTTGGACAGGGGCGGGCACTCGCACAGCATCCGCTTGATGTCCCGGTGGGACTTGTTCTTCTTCCTGGGCAAGGCCGGGCGTGGAAACACAAGGTGAGACAGCAGCTGGGCACAGAAATTCCTCCTCAACCCTAAGTGGGTTACTGGAGGCCATTAATCTCTCCTCCAGGAACGGGATATACGGAATGGCCTCGGGATAGCCACCGGATAGTTCAGGGGTAACCGAGGACACTGGGCTTGTTTTGAGAGGGAGGTGAAGATTTGGTGATCATAAAAATGATTCCTCAAAAAGAATTCCCAGGATATTTAACTTTTTTCCTTCTCCTCCATATCCACATTTATTTGGACATCCATTTGTAAATGGTGTTATTTTAATAAAGGAAATTGGAGGGTTTAGTTACTTCAACCTCTGGTTTAGGATGAACAAGACAAGGAAATCAGAGCTACAGGGAAAGCAGGGCAGGAAAGGCATCCACTAATTAATATTTTAACTTCCATGAGATAATTTTAGGAATTTTTTGGAGTGTGGATCTCAAGACATAAGAAAAAAATGTGGGATTTCAAATTATGGTCGTTGGAGCTAAAAAAACTCATCTGAGATGATAAAGAAAGACTTGGAATAATGAAAACCTTTGGAAACACGTGCTGTGTGTCCAAGATCTTTCCCACACCTAGACAGAACTCCCTGTGCCAACAGAGAGGGAGCTGGCACCTGGGGACACTAAACAGGCTGGATCTGAATAAATAAATCAACCTTCCCTTAATATCCTCCCATTTTCAAACTATTCCCATCACCTGGGAATGTCTGGGACAGCCAGGGGATTCTCTTTAGGAACAGGGATGCAGGGCAGTTAAACACTTCCCAGGGTTGTCTCCTCTGCCTTTGCCAGACATCGGGAATGCAAAATCCCTCCCCCTCCCTCCAAATTATGCTGATTTGGCCATAAAACCACAACTATCACCGAAGCGAAGGGGAGTTAAAATCCAAAACTGCTCCAGGAAGCAAAACAAGGACAGAACGAGCCGTTACCTCTCTGTCAAGTAGACGTTCTCCTCGATGAGGTCGAAGTAACAGGGCATCTTGCCCTGCTTGGCGAACTCCTTCCAGCGCTGGGGGTCTCGGAAGTCGTCCATGATGCACGGCCGGCCCACCATGGAGGAATCCTGCGGCGCCGGCTCCCCCTCCGCCTTGCCCTTCCTCTTGTCCCTCGAGTCCCCGTCGCTCTCCGAGTCGCTCTCCACCTCCGGCCGTCTTTTCTTCGGTGGCCCTCGTTCCTTCACGTCATTTTTCTCCAGAACCTTCCCCTCCTCCTTCTTCTCCGCGCCAGGCCCCGGCTCCTTGGTGGAATTGCTGCTGATCTCGTGTGCCTGCACCGAGCCCTCTTCCTTCTGCCCGGGCAGCTGGGATTTACTGGAGGGGCTGGGATGATCCCAACGATCATCCTCTTCGTACTCCTCGTGATCCTCCGTCAGGGAATCCGGCACCTGCCCTTGGATCCGCTCGTAGTTGACCACGGAGGGTCTGCTGGCAGACCTCGCATCCCAGTAACCGTTGCCTTGCCAGTAACTCTGGGAAGTGCCGTAGGCTCCGGAGCCCGGCTGGTAAACGTATCCCGAGTACATCCCGAAGCTGCTGTCCGGCTGCTGGTACGTGCTGCTAGGCTTCTCTGTCTGGGAATAGTCCCAGCCCAAAGCACTCATCTCCTCTGTCGTATGGAAACCATCCAGCCTGGGATAGTCTCCGAGGCTGGACTGGTTGAGGCCACCCTGCCCTTGCCGACTGTCCGGCTTGGAGCAGCTCATCTGGTGTTGGGACGCGTCGGTGCCTTCAAAACTCTCAGGAAGACAGAAGGGCTGCCCATCCGTCCGGCCCACGGGCCTTCCCATGGCCACCATCTCCGTCAGCATCATCCTGTCCCCCACGCTGGGCTTCCCGTGGGAATCCGTGGTCAGATCCGCCTGGCTCGTGCTGTCCACGCCGTCGCTCTGCGCCTGGCACGGATCTGCCCGCAGCTCCTCTGCCTCCTTCCTGCTCACCTCTGTAGATGTCGCCAGGCTCTTCTCCATCCCTCTGGGAGAACTCCTGCTCTCCACCTGAGATCCACCTTTACTCTCCGGCCTCTCCTCGTAGTAGGGCCTGCTGGGCTCGGGCCGCTCGTCGTCCCAGTGGTCGGAGAAGCGCCGGTTGCCTTGGCTGCTCCGGGAGGAGACCGGGCTGTTCTCCTCCATGGCGATGGTCGAGTTCTTGGGAACCACCACGACGGATTGCAGCCGCTTCCGTGGTGTGCCATCGTCGGAATCTGAGTCGTCTGTGTCGCTGTCGTCGCTGCCGCCCTCACTGTCGCTCTCCCCCGTGTCCGAGTAGTCGTCGTGCCCAGCGGGAACGAATTCCACAGCATTGCCGCTGCTGTCGCACGTCGGGGCCTGAGTCACCACATCCGTGTCCTCTGACGTGACAATGACGTCGGAAGAGGGATACAGGACGTCCGGAAAAGCCGAAGCCACTGACGGCCCGTTTCCCTCGTCCCTCTCAGCCAGTACGCCGGGACACGGAACCCTCAACTCCTCCGGTTCAGCTCCCTCGGTGGAAACAGCCCTTTCCTCCACGACCCGGCTACCGCGCTGCTCCAGCGGCACTTCCGAATAGTACGAATGTTCATCTTGGAACGCCTGTTTGCTCTTTGCTGAACCAAGGTCAACGTGCTGAGCGTCCAACTCCAGCACCTCTTCGGCTTCCGAATGCTGGAGCAGCTCCTGGTGCCCAGGCGGTGGCACATCCCATTTGGAAGAGACGCTTTCCTCCGGCACGGGATGATCCGACACGAGCCGCTGGGAACAGCCATCCTGGGAGGAATCCCTGCTTGAGCTCTCCACTGCCAGGCTAATTTTATGGGAAGGATGGCCGTGCTCATCCTCGCAGGCAGACTTGGGATGGGGATCCTCTACGCTCTCGTAGTCACACGTCACCGTCTGCGGCTCCACCTGCACATCCAGGAAAGCCTCGGATGGAACTTTCAAATCCGCTGGTTCTGCCTCAATTTCCACTTCTGAATGGTACAAAGCAGGGGCGGCATCATCAGAAATGTAGCAAAAAACGGGTTCTTTGGTTTTGTCACACGGAGTCGCCCCCTCATCCACCTTCTCCAGGGCAGCTTTAGTGGGATCTACATTCATGGCGGGGAAAGGGGCGGCTTCCTCCTGCTGCTGCGGCACCGGAGCCTCCGCTTCCCAGAACAGGCTGTTGCACTCGCTGGACTGGACCCGGGAGTCATCCGGCTCTTGCTCTTGAGACACAACCGTGCCCTCAAACCCACTGGATGGCAACGGATACGACGGGCTCGTCTTCACGACAGGCGACGCTTCCGACCGGCACGGGCCGTCGTCAGAGGACGCGGGAACATCCTCTGCTTTGGAGGCACTGGAAGTCGCCAGACCATCATCCCGACCCTCCGGGGAGCCGTTGACGCTCAGTTCCGTGGGGAAACACGTTCTTACCGGATCGTGCTTCACCTTTAATGACGTTTCTGGTTCCTTAACACTGTCGTGGCTTCCGCTTCCCGCAGGTTCCTCGGAGTTGGAGTTGGCAAAACCCGCTGTCGACTCGTCCGCCTTCGGCAGCGCGGGCGAATCGCTGAGCTGCTTTAACGGAGAAAGCGTCTTTTCCCTTTCCAGCTTTTTGGCAATGGACACCCTGATCTCATTGCTCTTCAGACACGAGCTCTCTAAATCTAGAGAATTACACTGCGGCTTGATTTCCTCGAGTGATTCTGTACAACAGAAAGAACTCTTAAATTTATCAGGCTTTGGCGCGGGGGTCTTGGAGGGGGTGGATTTATAGCGGGAGGAATTCACATTACTGTCGGGCTTGGAATGGGAAGTCCCCTTCCGATAGCCCAGTTCATCGAGGGGAGAGCACCTTTTGGATACTTCACTTTCGGAAGTCCTTTTGGAATCTCGATCCGCTTTGGACGACGACCTTCCTCTCCTCTCCAGGTCGGCGTGAGACGACTCCACTTTGCTGTCCCGATCCGACTTGGAGTAGGAAGATCTCGAGTCTCTGTAGGAGGAGGAGGAGTGGGAGGACGTCCGCCGGGAGTCGCTCGACCTGGAATGTGTCCTCCTGTACTCGTCCTCCGAGTCCGAGCTCTCCCGGCCCCTGTCTGTGTAGGAACGGGAATACCTGGACCTCTCCCTGTACGGGGAGCTCCGGTGGTACCGCCGCTCGGACTCGTAGTAATGCGAGCGCTCCGACCTCGAGTAGGAGGAGCTTGTGCGGGAGCTGCGGTCGGAGCGGGAGCGGGAATGAGACCGGCTTCGCCTCCTGTCCCTGTCGGAGCGCGAGCGGGAGGACGAGTACCGCGAGTCTCTGTCCGACTTCGAGTAGCTCGAGTACTTCTCATCCCTGTCCGACTTGGAGCGCGATGAGGATTTGCCCAGGTCGTCACCTCGGAGGGACGCGGAGCTCCGTCTGGAATCTCGCTCCTTCTCCGTGCTGGAGACCTTCAGCTCGTGGGAGCGCTGGCTGGACGAGGTCCTCACCGAATCCTCGTCGGACTCGGAGCCCTGCGGCGCGCCATCGGATTGGGAGAACTTCCTCTTCGCCCCCGGCCTCCGGGAGCACGCGGGAGCACCCTTGGAGCCGTCGGAAACCTCCTCCTCTTTCCCAATATGGGAATCTTCCTTCTGCGGGGTCATTTCCGGCTGCTCAGGCGCGTTGCGGTCGACGCGTTCCTCCGCTCCGCGCGATCCCGTGTCCTGCCTGGCCTCGGGCTCCGGGGCCTCCTTGGGCACCGCATGGATCGGCTCCTTCGGCGCGGGGGCTTCGGCTTCCACGGGCGGCGACAGCAGCAGCGTCGACATCGGCGTCACCGGCGGCTGCGGCGGCGCCGCGGCCACAGGGACCGGCGGCGGAGGAGGAGGCGGCGGAGGCGGCGGCGTGGGCGGGAATTCCACGGCCAAGCCCACCTGCTCCGCTGCCGGCGGCGGGGCCGTCGCTGCCAGAGCCGGTTTGGCTGTGACACTGAGCAAGTGTTTCTTAAAATGAATCTTCCCCAGTTCTACCTTCGGTTTCGGAGGAGAGGATTCCTCGGATGAAGCGGCGGCATCACCCAGGTCCGGTTTGGTTTTGGGGTTAAAATCAGCGGGAAGGGGAACTGGAGGGTTGGGAGCTTCATTTTGTTTCTCGTTTCCGAGTCCGCTCAGGAATCGATTGGGCAAAGTTTTCTTGGTTAAACTGAAGCTGAAAGACACTTTTTGCCGTCCCTGCTCCTCCAGGTTGACCTTGGTTTTGGTGCCTTTGGGCAGAAAGCGACTGGAAGCGACGCCTTTGAACACGGGGCCTTTGATAAAACCAGCTCTCGGTGCCGTTTCGGGTTTGCCCTGCGGGAGGAAGAGCAGACGGAGTTGGAGGAATTGAGGGGTTTTTTGGTTTTAACAGTATTTCCTTTCACCTGCTGAATTTTTCATGCTGATCAGAGAGAAATGGACACCCCGGCACTGCCTTCGGCGCCCGGATCTGCCCCGGACACAATCGATTCCTCGGGCACTTCCAGCTGGAACAAAACCTCCTCTGGGGTTTGGGCTGAGGCTTTTTAACTGACTCATTAACGACCAAAGTGAAAGTCCTTCTATCATTTAGTTCTTATTTTTTAAAAAAAGAGACAGAGTTCAACACATCAGCTAACTGAGGACAAAATGCTGCTTTTTGTGCAGTTTTTGTGCTCCTGGATCACAAAATACCCTGAATTTTAAATTTTAGATACGTTTGTTTCCAGTTTCAGGGGACTCCACCTGGATGCAGCCTCCTGGTACTGGAAAAGGATCCAGGGAGACCTGAGAGCCCCTGGCAGGGCCTAAAGGGGCTCCAGGAGAGCTGGAGAGGGACTGGGGACAA
>JAYRBT010000082.1:751343-762706 GCA_036023395.1 Myiotriccus ornatus | reverse complement strand
GGCACAGGTTGCCCAGAGAAACTGTGGCTGCCCCTGGATCCCTGGAAGTGTCCAAGGCCAGGTTGGAGCAACCTGGGGTAGTGAAAGGTGTTGCTGCCCATGGAACTGGATGATCTTTAAGATCCCTTCCTACCCAAACCATTCTGGAATTCTGTAAGAGCAGGACATTTTCTGGGATAAAGATGCAAGATTGCAGCTGCATAAAGCAGTGGAGGGACACTTGCAATTCCCTTGTGACAGAACATCCTGAATCTAGTCAGGATCACTCCAGCAGCACTCCTGAACTGTTCTACAAACAACCAGAGGTGCCTTTTCTGGGCTGTTTCTGTATTTTGTGTTTCATCACTCCTTGAAGCCGCCTTTGATACCCCAGGTGACGCACAGTGAGTCACCATTTCCCTATTCCAGCCCATCTCTCCTGAATTTCAGAGACAAATATGTGTATTTATACCAAATCTCGGAGCTATTCTGTGATTTGTGCTGTTTGAGTTGCAAAACTGAACCCTGATTTCAAGATAAAATGTGAAGTGGCACAGAAATGTGCTGCTTTTCCAAGACTGAGAGGAAGAGGAGAAATGGTCCCTGTGCATGGGTAGAGTGATGCTGACAGGAATCACAGAATCAGGGACTTGTTGAGGTTTGAAAAGACCTTGGAGACCATCAAATCCAACTGTTCCCCCAGCACTGCCAAGGCCACCGCTGACCATGTCCCCAAGTGCCACATCCACACAGCTTTTAAATCCCTCCTTGGCATATTAGTGGAGCAGGGCTGAGGAGATTCCAAGTCTGCACGGCCCTGAGGGGATCCCAAGTCCCCACAGCTCTGAGAGGAGCCCAAACCCTCACACCTCTGAGGGGATCCCGATTCCCCATGGCTATGAGGACCCTGTGTTTCCATGGCTTCAGGGAATCCTGCACCCTCACGGCTCTGAGGGGATCCCCAAGCCCCTCATGGCTCTGAGTGGAGCCAGACCCCAATTGTTATGAGAGGATTCCAGGTCCCTCGTGGCTCTGAGGGGACCCCGATCCCTCACAGCTGTGAGAGGATCCCAGCTCCCTCACAGCCCTGAGGGACCGATCCCAGCTCCCTCACAGCCCTGAGGGGACCGATCCCAGCTCCCTCACAGCCCTGAGGGGATCGATCCCAGCTCCCTCACAGCCCTGAGGGACCGATCCCAGCTCCCTCACAGCCCTGAGGGGACCCCGCGGGGCTCCCGCCCCGGCCGCCCCCCTCACCCGCTGCCCCCGCAGGCCCGGACGGTGCCGGACACAGCGGCCAGGCCCCGGAGGACGGCGGGGACCGGGACGGGAACGGGGATCCCGCGGAGAACGGCAGCGGTGAGTGGGGACGGGGCGGGTGAGGGAGGGACGTGAGGCACCCGCCGGGTTTGGGGGGTGTCCGCGGTTCGGGTGGGTTTTGTAGCCTGGAGAAAAGGAGGCTCAGCGGGGACCTGGAGCTCTCCGCAACTCCCTGACAGGAGGGGAGGGCGGGGGGGTCGGGCTCTGCTCCCAGGGAACAGGGACAGGAGGAGAGGGAACGGCCTCAGGCTGTGCCAGGGGAGGCTCAGGTTGGATAGTGGGACAATTTCTTCCTGGAAGGGGCTGCCCAGCCCTGGCACAGCTGCCCTCCCCATCCCTGCAGGGATTTCAAAGCCATGTGAATGTGGCACTTGGGGACATGGGTTAGTGGTGGCCTTGGCAGTGCTGGGGGAGTGGTTGGACTTGATAATCTCCAAGGCCTTTTCCAGCCTCAACAATTCTGTGATTCGATGACCAGCCTGTCTCCAAGGTACTCGCTGTGCTGAGTGTGATCCTCCAAACGTAGCTGTCAGGCATCCCCCTGCCTTCCCAGGGCGCTCCATCATTCCCTTCTTTTCCCCTCTCCTGGTTGCTGAGCTGCACTCCCTCAGTCCCCTTGGATTGGGCCTGGGCTGGGTCTGCACCACCAGGCAAAGCAGGATGGATTTTGGTTTTCCAGTCCGGCAAGAGGATTTTTCATTCCAATGTGCACAAGTATGCACAATGCAGTTGGTTTTAAACATGTGTGAAGTGGTCCCCCAAGTCATCCACCAGGTTATGGAAGTGTCCAAGGCCAGGCTGGACGGGGCTTGGAGCAACCTGGGCTAGTGCAAGGTGTCCCTGCCCATGGCAGGAGGTGGAATTAGATGAGCTTTAAGGTCCCTTCCAACCCAAACCATTCTGGGATTCTGTAAAGGTGCAGAGCACTGGCCCTTCTGCTTTCCCTTAATAACTCTACAGACTTTAGTTTTCTTTTTCCCATAAATTTCATTACTTATTCTCTAAGAACACTCTTCTCACGAGTGTTTCTGTGATGGGTTTCACTGAGAGGGACTGAAAAGGAAATGACAGAACTCCAGTGGTGCCAAGAGAGAAACAAAACTTAAGAACAAGAATTGCAGTGGCTCCATCCTCTCCCGGGGCCCTGGAGAACATGTTTTCACTTGCATGACAGTTTTATGTGTTTCTGAGGCTCAAATATCTGCTGAGGGGTTTGTAGCCAACATTTTAGGTCTGTTCAAGAGACCTTGGTCAGCGGGAACTGGAACTGGAGTGAGGTGTTCTCTGGAATGTGTTCTCTAGAACAGAGCAGCTCTGCCTGGGATGGGCCGAGAATTGAAATTAATTAGGCGTGGAATTAAAATAACAGTGGTTCCCATTGACAGAAGACAGCATAATCCAGATTAAGCAAGAGGAAGAGTTGTGCACTGCAGTTCAGGAGGAGGAGGAGGCTGGAGAAGCTCCTGGAGAGCCCTGCCCAGGTGAGTAACTGCATACCTGGGAGAGAAAATGAACCAGAGGGATTAAATTCCAAGTTGTGTGGTTTTTTTTCCCCCACCTCTTTTCATATATTCCAGATCTTTTAGAAGTGTTGAGCAGACTTGCCAGCAGCCCCGACAGGTGAGGGCTGGTGTTGCGTCTTTCCTTTCTCGCAGCCCTTTTGGAGTTTGGCTGGGTTTTATCCAAGCAGGAGATGTTTCATTCTCCCCTAAATTCTTTACTTTGCTTCCCTCAAGTCGATAAATCCAAACTGGTTAAATATTTAGTGCAAATTAGTCACTTTTTGGGGACAATGGATTAACTTGGAGGAGGCAAAGTCAGTGTTCCAGTGTGTGGTTGGAGCGTGGAGGCAGGATCTGGCTGTTCTGGGGAATTGGAGCAGCTGCAGCAGCTCCTCAGCTCCACTCCTCTGGCAGTGCCTCTATTCCTGCAGATCCAGAGCCTTCAGGTGCCCTTTCCCTCCTCCCTTCCCTTCTGGGGTTTTCCTGGTTACAGGAGTGAGCACATGGAGCCCTCGGGGAGGCCACCCAGCCCAGGGCCCTGTTCTTTGCCCTTTCACTTGGAACCTCTTTGTTTTACAAACAAACTGCTCTGCTTTGCAGATTTTCCTCACTCTTCACAAAGGGTATCAATGCTGCCTGTTGGCTCCACTGGAATTGTATGGATTTTTAGACTTTTCCATCAGGTTTCCTTAAGAAACTGGGCTTATGGGAGCTTGGCTTGAGGGAAAACCAAGCCCAAACCCAGAGCAGGTTTCAGCCTTGTGAAATCCTGAGTTTACGGAGGTACAACACACTTTTCCTGGATTTTCTCCTTTAGCAGAGCAAATGTTTTGTGATCCTGAGGCATCCAGTCAGAGCAGAAAAGGCAACGAGGTGGATGCCAGGGAGCTGCCAGGCGCCGAGGGTGAGGACACACCAAGACACCCTGCCACAGGTGAGGAGGAGTCCGTGGCAAAAACTCCCGCTGCAGGAATTACCCCTCTTCATGTTGTGTCTTCCCTGATGTGCCTGAATTCCAGAATCTTCCCTGGAGTTTCTCAGTTGTGCAAATTCTCCCCAACAAACAGGATTTCAGACTTATGCAATGGATGTTTCATCGTGGATTAAACGAGAGGAGGAGCCACGCTGCCCTGGACAGCAGCACTTGGAGAGGGAGGAAATCTCTGCAGATCCAAGTACAGGTCAGTAATGGATTTCAGCTGGGATTTCAGGGACAGTAAATCTAGTTTAGAGTATTTTTTTTAATGCTATATAAGATGTTACAGCCCTGTGGTGTAAGCAACAAAAAAAAATGGCACTAACCTCAGTCTGTTGGTTAATATTTGGGCACAAAAATGTCGGGTTCTGTTGGCTGAAGAGGCTCCTTCCTCCTTGAGCCGGCCTAAAGCTGTTGAGGTGCTGGTTTGGGCTTGTGTTCAGGCAAGCCCAGAGCTGTGCTCAGGCAGCACAGGATCAAGTTTGTGCTGCTTTCACCTGGATAAAAATCTGGCTGAGGGCTGGGCCCAGAGCGTGGTGGGGAAGGGAGTGACATCAGCTGGTGGCTGGTCCCCAGTGGTGTCCCCAGGGCTCAATGCTGGGGCCAGCTCTGTTTAATGTCTTTATCAACTATCTGGACAAGGGAATTAAGGCCACCCTCAGGCAGTTTGGAGAGGACACCAGCTTGGGTGGGATGTTGATCTGCTGGAGGGCAGGAAGGCTCCACAGGGGGATCTGGACAGGCTGGATCCATGGGATTGATGGGCCAAGGCCAACAGGGATTTCAAAGCCCTGTGGATGTGGCACTTGGGGACATGGGCAGTGGTGGCCCATCTCCTGATGGGTTTCTCACTTTCCATTCAAATTAGTTCTCATGCACAGTCCATTTTTTTCAAGCTTTTCTGGAAATGGATCAGAGGCTTTGGGGGGCTTTGGATATCTTGATCCCCCTTTACAGTCCATGCCCATTCCTTGGCTTCATTCCTGCTGTGCTTATCTCCAGGAACTACAAGGATGTTTGTCCCAGAAAAGTGCTGCCCTATCTCTGCAAGGCCCCTTCTGCAGCCAGATCCTGTTCTTTCTCACAGGGTGCTAATCAACAGTCCTTGGTTGGCTCCATGGCCATCCAGCTATGGGTGTTTGGGACACACACATTCCCCGATCTTCTGGGAGCTGGGAGCTCCAAGGGTCTCACTTTGCACTGTTGTTTATAAAGTCACAGGAGAGTGGCCTTTAGTCACGGTAATTTTCTATCCTGGACACAATTCCAGTCAGTAACTTTCTTTGAAGGTTCAATAACAAAAATATTACTCCACTTGGGTTGTTGTTCAGGCAAGAAAAATGAGTTTCCAAGGCTGTTCATTAAAAAGCAGTTGCTGGGGTCAGGCAGTATTTCTGATAAGCTCAACAGGGGAGGTTTAGGTTGGATATTAAGGCAAGGTCCTTCACCCAGAGGGTGATTTAGCAGCAGTACAGGGAGTACCAAGGTGTGACAGTGTCCTCTCTGTGAGGGAGCTCAGAACTCCCACTTCAGGCATCTGAGTGAAAGGGTGAATCTAAGATATTGCAGCAGTGATTTTTTAATGTAGATTTTAAAATATACAATTGGGGAAAAGTCTTTCTGTTTTCCTGGAGATTGTGTTTCAGTGGATGCTGGTACTTGTTCCCCCCTCAGTATTAATGACATGGCTGTGGGCTTTGAGGGACATTCCCAAGGGTTAAAAGGGGCATTTCCTGAGTTAAAAGACTCTGAAATCTCTCTGTTTCAGATGAAAACACAAAGAGGGACCCTCCAGCAGATTGCTTTGAGAGCACCACCTGTGACTCAGGGGCACCAGGAAGGCCAGGAGAAAGGTTTCTTAAGGATCCGAGCCCCAGAGTGACATGGGACAGTCAGTGGAATTCAGAAATGATGGAAACACACAGCACTGGGAATGGGAACGGGTATGACCGAGGGTTTGGTGAGCACTTGGATTTCTTTAGTGCTCAGGAAAAGAGGCCGTGTGTATCCAAGTGTGAGAGAAACTCCCCGCAGCAGGACCAGCCCCAGGCTCCACAGGGACAAGGGGAGATGTTTCCAGGCCCCATGTGTGAGAGGATGTTCCCTCTGCTGCACCCACAGCTGGGAGAGAAGGGAATGGGGCTGGGAGCTGCCCCTGCCCCCTGCCAGGGGCCCCGCTCCGAGTGCGGACAGACCCCTGCGGGCACCGCCAGGCTCCGGGACCAGGACCTGGGCGGGGAGGAACCTGCTGAAAACGAGGAGAACTTCCCCATGGACACCTCTGGAGCCTGCTGGGATCACCCCCCGGCCCGGGGCAGCCCTGTCCACCAGCAGCAGAGCCAGGGCCGGGGCAAGTCCTACATTTGCAGCGACTGCGGGAAAAGCTTCGTTTGCCACTCGTGGCTCGTCAGACACCAGACAACCCACACGGGAGAGAGGCCCTACAAGTGCTCCGAGTGTGACAAAACCTACAGGAGGAAGGATTACCTCCTCAACCACCAGAGGCGGCACACGGGGGAGGGGCTTTTCCAGTGTCCTCTCTGCAGGAAAAGGTTTGTGCTCAGGAGGAGCCTGGTGAAGCATCAGGAAAGCCACGTGCAGGAGGCACACCTGCCGCTGGCTGGCTGGCCCTGCGCGGACATCAGGGGCTCCGTGATGCATCCCATATAAAACACCCCCAGCCCCCTCGGGGTGGGGCAGGACCCCCAGCTCTGTCCCCCACCGTGGTGGGAGGAGGAGGCTGTGGAACAGCCACCCCGAGCCCCTCCCAGGCCAAGGGAGGTGGTTGGGGGTTATTTTCCACCGGTGCCTGTAGATCTGGGGAGGTGTGGGAGCTCAGAGGTGCTGCTGGCTGTGAGCCCACGTGGGAGAGAAACCACGTGGACAGGGAACAATTTGGGATGTGTGTTACAAAGAAGAGTTATCTAACAGAGAGAAAATATCTGAAATGTTATCCCACGGCTGCTGGGAGTCCAGAGTCCTTGGACTGGGCTGGGAATGAGTTAAAGGTGTTAATTGTCCACTGCTTGGGTGAAATGCTTTGGGAAAGGAAGTGTTGCCCCTGTGGCTATAAGAAGAAGCATCTTCATACAGTGGCAACTAAACAGAGCATGGGAGGCAGTTAATTCCTGCTGATGAATCCTGGAGCTCCTGACTGTCTGTTGCTGAACTCTGGGATAGGATTCCTAAAGGGTGGGATCCTCACTGGGACTTGCAAAACCACTGGGGAGCCTGGAACATGGTTTGAATTTTGCATAGCCTTAAAGTTGTGTTGCATTTATTTTCCCACATTGTCTTCTGTGTGTGTTCGATTTTCCGAATCCCGTGAAAGCAGAACATGGAGGTGCTGCAGAAACGTGGGAAACGAGGAGTTAACGTGCTGCCGTGTCCCAGACACCCATAACAAGTGGAATATGATCTGCTGGAGAGGGCCACGTGGAGGTAGGGCAGCACTGCTCCTCCAGCCTCTTCCTTTGGGTCTGGCACATCCCACTCCTAAGCAGAAGGGAGCTCCCAAGATGCCCATGGTTAAAAAGGAATGACAGATGTCAGAGGGATCCAAAAAAACTTACAAAGTTTTATTAGCGAATTCCATGCTCGGCATGGGAATTGCTTTTTTTCCCCTTATCTTCTAATAGAGGAAAAGGGGGAAGAGAGAGAGGGAGATCAGAGAGGAGAGGGAAGGAGATCACCAGTCCTGGCTGCAGCATCGATCTGGCTGACACCATTCTCAGGATCCCAGGGGTGCCCCCAAACCCTATGTCATCCTTTTTTAGAGCCAAGTTTTCCCCACCCTGGGGCTTGTTTTCCCACTTCTCATGGAAATGAGTGAGCCAACACAGTCCACTCCCCTAGATCCTCCTGGAAATAAGTCAGGGGGGCTTCAAGGGTCTTGACCCCATCCAAACTGATCCACCTTTGGCTGACACTCCGTGCCTGCTCCTTGACCCCACTCCTGTGCCTGCACTGTTCCACGTTATCTCCAGGAGCCAGAACAAGGGTGTTTGTCTCAGAGAAGTGCTGCCCCACCTCCGTGTGCCCCCTTTTTCCAGGCACATCCCCTCCCTCCCTGCACAGAGTGTTCTCACACCCCAGTCCTTGGCTGGCTCTGGGCTATCGGTGTTTGAGACACACACGCTGGCCCCTTATCTCTTGGCCTTCCACAGAATCCAAGCTGATAAACTTAGGCATGACCAGCCTGGGACTCTCACTTGCTGCAGCAGAGTGCAGGGAAAGAGAATTGTTGGAGAATTTAGACAGGAAAAAGCACAGTAGAGAGAAACGAGAGCTGAGAGAGGAAACAGAAGGGAGGAAAACAGATGATTTATTGCTGTCAGTGAAAACTGAGCAGCTGCAGAAAGGGTTACAGTGAAAGGAGAAAAAAAACCACCTCAAAATTGAAAAAAAAAAAGTTAGAGATGATGCTGAAGAAATATAGAGGGTCCCCCTCTGCAGCGACACCCTGTTTCAGTTTGTCCCTTGCTATCCGTGTTTGGGACACAGCAGCACATTAAATCCCTGGTGCCTGGGCTGCTGCACCCCAGTCACTGCCCAGCAATTCTGGGACCTGCAGCTCCAAGTGGGGCTAAATCATCTAGAACTCTAGAAATTCCCTTTCCTGGCACAGCAGGAATTTGCTGTTGTGCTACATTAATAATTCTTGAATCAGGGAGTGCAGGTGCTGCATGGAATCCGTGCATTGTAGCCTCTGGAATTCTTTTAGGTTTAAGGTTGGCATTCCTGCTTCTCACCCATAAATTAACCCGAGCAGTTTGGCACCTGGAGCATTTGCTCCAGGGATTAACTCTTTGCTTTCCAGATCCTATACCAGCATCCCACTGTTAATATTGGATGTTGTGCTTTCATGTCTATTAGAAATTTTATTAATTGTTGATGAGAACCAACTGGAATCTGAATGCCCAGGCCATGGATAAGACTCCACTTGCTGGATTTCAGTCTCTCCTGGCTTGTGGCTGTTAAGGAAACTTCCCTGTCTGACCATCCAGGAGCCACTCTGGAAGTCACATTCCCACCACCTGAGCCGGGACCAGCTCCAGGGAGCCCATGGATCCTGCTTGACTCCACACCCCACTCACACAGTCCAACCAGGTTTTCCATAGCAGAGTGGATCCTGGACACGTGGATCCTTAAAATAATTCCTTAAAATAATTCCTTAAAATAACTTAAATCATGATGCAACAACTGCAGTAACAGGTGGAGCTGGTGCCTCCGGGGAGGGAGCCCAAACAAAGGGCCTCCACCCCGGGCTTTTATGCCCTCACAGCCTAAGATGACAATCAGGGATGATCAGCTCCTGCTGTGTCCCGGAATGTCCCTCACTGTGCCCTTTGTTATGGAAAGGCCGGCAGTTCCCGGGCTCTCGATTGTTCTCCTCGGCAGTGCCCGGGATGCTTTTGCAAATCAGCCACCGGGATCCGATCGAATGGGGTCGGTTTTGGTGTTCTCCACCTCGAGCCCCAGGAGATTCAGGGGGATCATCCTCTTTCCCCGGATTTCGGGATCACCAAGTTTCCACCCCGTTCTTCAGGGAACACGATGAGCTCTCTAAGCTGTAGCAGCCTGGGCTCCAAGGAGTTAAGGCGCTGCTGTGTCCCCAGCACTGATAAGGAGCAGCACAGAGCAGGATGTGGCTGCGAAGGGGGGCACGGGAGATAGGGCAGCGCTGTTCCCGAGGCCAACCTCCCACTCCGGGCCCGGAGACACAACAAACCCCGCACAAGGGCGGGGTGGGGAGCTCACCACAGGGGGATCAGGACCACCGAAGCCCCCCCGACCCATTTCCAGAAGGGTCCGGGAGGGGGAATCGCGCACACTCCCTGATTTGCATGGGAAGTGGGAAATCTGATCCTGGGGCGGGGAAAACTTATCCATAAAACGGTGCCCCCACAGCGGCCGGGTGGCATCGCCGGGACCCTGGACACCTTGGACGCAGGGATCGACAGTGGAATCGGACTGGTGATCTTCCCTGATCTCTCCCTCTCCCCTCCTTTCTTTTACTCTTTTATTTCTCTTACTACTAAAAGATACGGGACTAACTCATCCCGATTTCTTACTCAGTGTGTGATTTACTAATCAAACCTCCTGAGCTCTTTTGGGACCCTCTGGCGTTTGTCGTTGCTTTTGGATCCCGGGCATCTGCACACGCTGGGAGCTCCCCTCCTCTCCGGAGCGGGAGCTGACAGCTGCTCCTTAAACATCCTCCTTCAGAGACTGGTTTTGCTCGTGTTCAGGGTCTCTTAGGGGATCGAGTCCTTTGCAAGGACACGATTTATTCCTCTTATTAATAAGAGTCTGGATTTGTCACCTTGGCCGTGAATAATGGAGGAGCAGCAGCGGCTGAGTCGGGGCAGAGCCGGTTTGGGGTCGGGGCTCCTTCCCTTTTCCTTTGAGGAAACTTTCTTAAAGGGCCTTTTTTTACGTGCTTATTTCTGCTTAAGTTGTGCCAGGATGGGAGTTTTTTGTTGTTGGCTGGAAATTTCAGGGGGGTTAATTAAAACTGTTAAATGCCGCCTGTGGTTCCACGGCGGGAGGGACGAGGCTGCAGCCGGAGGAGGAACTCTGAGGCGGCTGCCACTCCCCAAATCCCGGGTTTCAGGGCATCTTTGGGAACAGGCGGGGGTTCGCCTACGCTCCAGGCGGGCGGGGCTCTCACCCCGGGCCGGGACCCGGGCCAGCACATCCCCAGTCCCGCCGCCGGTGCTCGGGGAGGGGTCCCGGGGCTCCGGCCCTATCCCGCCCCCGACGACGCTGGGGATCGCGGGGCTGCGCCTCCGCCTCGGGAGCGGCCCCGGGGCTCGGGGAGGTGTCCCGGGGCGCGGGGAGGGGTCCCGGGGCTCAGGGCGGTGGTCCCGGAGAGGGGTCCCGGGGCTCGGGGAGGGGTCCCGGAGAGGGGTCCCGGGGCTCGGGTAGGGGTCCGGGGGCTCGTGGGGGTCCCGGTTCTTCGGCGCTCCGCGCGGTCCCGCCGCGCCGTTGCCATGACAACGAGAGGACGCCGCTCCCACTGCCCGCCCCCCTCCCCGTCTGGTCCAATCAGCGCCCCCGCTGACCCACGCGCTGGCCAATGGCGATGCGCGACTCTTCTTCCCTGAGGCCTCTGCGGGGCGGAGCCGGGAGGGCGGCGGACCAATGGCGTGGGGGGAATGGCGAGGACTGGCTTCTGATTGGCTGATACCGCCTGGCGCCGCCGCTGATTGGCTGGCGCGGCTTGGCGCGGCTGAGGAGGAGGAGGAAGAAGGCGGCGATGGCGGCGGGGGGCGAGCGAAGGTCCCGCGGAGCTCGGGGCCCTGTCCTGCCTCCCCCCTACAGCCAGGGGGGTGTGCGCCTTCCCAGGGGCCCCGGCCCCGCGGCACCGGGAGGGGAGCGCCGGGACCCGCGTTCCCCCGCAGCTGTGGGGCGGGGGCAGAGGCTCAGACACCGCCGGGGGTGCAGGGGGTGGAAGCGGGGCTGGGTTGGAGGGGACCTGAAAGATCATCCAGCCTCACCCCCCGCCATGGGCAGGGACACCTTCCACTAGCCCGGGTTGCTCCAAGCCCCGTCCAACCTGGCCTTGGACACTTCCAGGGATG
>JAYRBT010000082.1:733528-745563 GCA_036023395.1 Myiotriccus ornatus | reverse complement strand
CCCGGCCGGGACCCTCCGGCACCCCCCGACCCGCGGGGCCCCCGCGACCCCCGGGGACGCGACCCGGGGTGGCCCCCGTGCCCCCGGGACGTGACTGAGCACCCCTGACCCGGGATGATCGTGAGCCCCCGGGATGGCGCGGGTACCGCTGACCCGGGATGTCCGTGTGCTCACGGGGTGCCCCGGGATGCTCCGTGCAGGCTCCAGCCCCGGGATGTCCCCAGGGCCCCGACCCGCGATGGCCCCGGTGCCCCCGGGGTGCCCTGGGCACCGCTGACCCGGGATGCCCGTGTGTTCCCAGCGTGTCCCCAGGCACCTCTGCCCCGGCTGTCCCCGTGACCCTGGGATGCCCCAGGGTGCCCCGGGATTCTCCGTGCAGCTCCAGCCCCGGGGATGCCCTGGGCACTTCTGTCCTGGCATGTCCCTGTGTGTCCCCAGGTATCCCTGGGCACCCCTGGTCCTCACCTGCCCCTGGCTACTCCCTGCCCTCTCATCTCCATCCTCCTCTCCTGCTGGGGTTCCAGCCTGGGCAGGCCCAGGAATGACTCCCACGGGATGGAGGTCTGGGATGACAGGGTGGGGAGTCACCTGGCTGGTGTCCTGCAGGGACAGTGACCCCGTGGCTACCCTGGTCTGCCACCCACCATCCCCTCAGGCCGGTGGGCATCGCACAAGGGGGTCCCTGATGTGGTTCTGGGGGTGCTGGTGGCTGAAAGCCCTAGAACTGGGGGACAGGGGCTTGGACGGAGTGACCGTGGGCCTCGTCCCACTCGTGCCCTCCCCACGGCGCAGGTGCAGGAATGGAACATGGAAGCCCCTCACCTGATGCCGCTGCAGCCGCCGCTGCTGCCGGAGCGGGCGCATGTGCGGGAGGCGCAGCTGCACTCGGCAGAGGCCTCGCTCTGGACCGTGGTGGCCACGGTGCAGGCCATGGAGAGGAAGATCGACCTCCTGGCCACCCGCCTGCTCAGCCTGGAGGGCCGCTCCGGCACGGCCGAGAAGAAGCTCCTGGACTGCGAGAAGACGGCCATGGAGTTCGGGAACCAGCTGGAGAGCAAGTGGGCCGTGCTGGGCACCCTCATCCAGGAGTACGGGCTGCTCCAGAGGCGCCTGGAGAATGTGGAGAACCTCCTGAAGAACAGGAACTTCTGGGTGCTGCGGCTGCCCCCCGGCCCCCGGGGCGAGGTCCCCAAGGTAAGGGCTCCCAGGGGGCTGCAGGACAGGGGGCACCCTCAGTTTCCCTGGGGAGCGGGCGCCACTGAGCCGTGGGGACGTGTCCCCGCAGGTGCCGGTGACGTTTGTTGACATCGCCGTCTACTTCTCGGCGGAGGAGTGGAAGAACCTGGAGGAGTGGCAGAAGGAGCTGTACAACAACCTGGTGAAGGAGAACTACGAGGCTTTGCTCTCCCTGGGTAAACATTCCCTTTTCCTCCTTTCCTGGCAGGCTACGTCCCCCTGCAGGGTCCCCGGCGTGGGTGGTGGCAGTCGCTGTGTCCCTGGGACCACCCACTTTGGAGGGAACGCTCCACGGCTTGTGTGGGGACAGGGTGACATGCCATGCCATGGGGGGCAGCCCCTGCCACCCCAGGGGGCTGTAGAGGGTCCTTGTCCCCCAGAACCAAGGGCTTGAGCCTCCAAGATGGAGGTCCTGTGGGGTTTAGGCGGGTTCTGTGCCAGGAGGGACACCGGGGCCTGGCAGCCAAGTGTGTCCCCTGCGTGTCCCCCTATGTCTGGGTGACGGGGAGGGTGTGCCGGGCACAGCCCCGGTGCCAGCAGTGCTGTGTCCCCACAGACGGTGCCCTCTCCAGGAGCGAGACTCAGCCCCGCAGCGAGCGCGGGGAAGGGCCCTGTGTTCCCGAGCAGCGGGAGCTGGAGCAGCGGGAGCTGCCGCCGGACGCCTGCGCAGGTGAGGCGTGGCAGGAGGACCCCACTGTCCCCCACTGCCTGTTCCCCCACCCTGCCCACCCCAGGGATGTCTCTCCTTCCCCAGTGGTCCTGTCCTCGCTGGGCCCAGTTTCCCAGCTGTGACTGGGAATTACCATGAGTGACCCCAGAACATCCCAATGACTCATGCACCGGAGGTCTTGGGAGATCCATCACTGGGAGATCCATGTGTCCCCCACTGCCACCACGTTGTGTCAGAGCCTGTGGGCTGTGCCACAACCATCTGTTCCCAATGGGCTGTGCCAGAGTCATCTGTTCCCAGGGGTTGTGCTACAGTCACTCATCCCCAAGGGCTATCTCAGGGCCTCCCATCCCCATGGGACATCTCAGGGTCACCCATCCCCAAGGACTGTCCCACAGTTACCCATCCCTAAGGTCTGTTCCCCAGTCACCTGTCCCCACAGCTCCCTGGGTGTGTTTGATGCCCCATAACTGCTGTGGGACCAGGAAGTTCCACTCAGTTGGAGCCCAGGGGTCCCACACCCTTAGTGGCCGTGGGTCACACCGTGTGGCCACATGCTGGCCCTGGACAAGTCTCTCCTTGTCAACAGAGTCGCTGATCTCCACCTCCGACATCCTGTCCCGGATCAAGCAGGAGGTGGCCTTTGTGGGGGAGCAGCAGTTCCCAGAGGAGCGGGGGATGCCCCCGGACCCCTGTGCAGGTGAGCCCGGGGCTGAGCCACCCTGGCATTGCTGCCTGTTGGAGCTGTTCCCTCCCGATCCTCCTGGAGCAGGATGTGGCCCAGTGTGGCTAAATCCCCGTTCCTGCAGGCGCGGACGCCCTGATCACCGCGCACGACTTCTTGTCGTGGATCAAGCAGGAGGAGGAGCCCTGCGTCCGTGAGCCCTGGGAGCTGCCGGAGAGGGAGATGCTGCCCCCGGGTCCTGGTCCCGGTGAGCGATCCCACACACGGGGCTGGGCTGGGGCTGGGGCAGGGGGGGGCACCGCCCACCAGGCTGGGCTGTGACTTGGGGCACAGCCTGGGAGGCACTGACCGGTTTTCCGTCCTCTGCAGCCGGCGAGGGGCTGCTGGTGAAGACGGAGGAGCGGTGCCCCCACGCCGAGCCCCCCGAGGAGGTGGGTTTGCCGGGCGGCTCCGGGGAGCTGCTCTTCCCCGGCACGGGCTTCGGGACCCCCGAGGGACAGGCGGCGGTGCCAGCGGCCGTGGCTCTGCCGGCGCAGCACAGACTGGGCAAAGCTCCGGGCCCCGAGCCGGGCCCGGGCGCCGAGAGCGGGGGGGTCCCCGCGGCGCCGCCGGGACCCGCCGAGGAGCGCCCGCACGGCTGCGCCGAGTGCGGGAAGAGCTTCAGCGGGAAGAAGAGCCTGCGGATCCACCAGCGCAGCCACGCGGCCGAGCGGCCCTACCCCTGCGCCGAGTGCGGCAAGAGCTTCAATTGCCACTCGGGGCTGGTGCGGCACCAGATGATCCACCGCGGCGAGCGGCCCTACAAGTGCTCCGAGTGCGGCAAGTGCTACAGCCGCAAGGAGCACCTGCAGAACCACCAGCGGCTGCACACCGGGGAGCGCCCCTTCGCCTGCGCCCAGTGCGGCAAGAGCTTCATCCGCAAGCAGAACCTGCTCAAGCACCAGCGCATCCACACCGGGGAGCGCCCGTACCAGTGCCCGGCCTGCGGCCGCAGCTTCCGCTACAAGGAGTCCCTCAAGGACCACCAGCGGGTCCACGGGGCCGAGGCGGGGCCGCCCCCGCTGCCCCCGCCCGGGATCATGCCCCCCGGGGATTAGGGGTCCCCCCGCCGCGGACTGACACCCCCCGGGACGGGGACGGGCACCGGCCACGCAGCTTCCGACCAAACCGAGGTGCCCGGCCGGGGCGGGGGCGAGCGGGGACCCCCGGGGGGGGTCGCGCACCCCCCGGTCCCCCGCCGTGCACGGACACTTCAGCCCCCAGCGCTCCCCCCACAGACAGTGTCGCTGCACGGGGTGGGCAGCAGCCCCCTCGCCGTGCCCCCCGCGCCACCCCCCGCCTGCCGCTCTGTCCCCCCGGCCCCCGCTGCTTATTTTTACTGCCCCCCGCCCCCCGTCCCGCTGTACAGTGCTTGGGGTGTAGTTTTGTATGGACGAAGCGATCCGGAATAAAGTCGTGCTGGGCTGCAGCGCCTTCACCCCAAACCCCGCAGGGTCCCCGGGGCTCTGCGGCCACTCCTGCCCCACCCGGGGGTCCTGCACCCCGGGAAGGCAGCGGCAGCAGGATGGGGAAGGGGGAATATCGTGGTGGGACACGGGACACGTGGGAATGGTGGAGCTGGGGGTGTGGGGGCTGCTGGATGTCCCCGTGTCACCGGCTGCGGTGGGGCTGTGGAGACCCCCCGACCGGGGAGGTGCTGCACCCATGGGTGACACTGCTGGGAAGGACATGGAACACTGCTCCAGGGAGTGTGTGCACGTGTGCCTGTGTGTGCAGCGTCTATGTGTGCACACATCTCTGTGCGTGCTCACATGTGTGTCTGTGTGTGCTCACGTGTGTGTCTGTGTGTGCTCACGTGTGTGTGTGCACACATCTCTGTGTGTGCTCACGTGTGTCTGTGCTCACATCTGTGTGTGCTCACACCTGTGTGTCTGTGTGATCGTGTGTCTGTGTGCTCACACGTGTCTGTGTGTGCTCACACGTGTCTGTGTGTGATCACGTGTGTCTGTGTGTGATCATGTGTGTCTGTGTGTGCTCACACCTGTGTGTCTGTGTGATCATGTGTCTGTGTGTGCTCACACGTGTCTGTGTGTGATCATGTGTGTCTGTGTGTGCTCACACCTGTGTGTCTGTGTGTGCTCACACGTGTCTGTGTGATCATGTGTGTCTGTGTGTGCTCACACCTGTGTCTGTGTGTGCTCACACATGTCTGTGTGTGCTCACACATATTCACACCCCAGCCCTGGCGTGTCGAGCTCCCTGGAGTCAAGAGCATCCTGAGTCTCCCCGTGCACCTGAACCCCCCAACCCACAGCCCCCTGCTTCTCAAACCCTTTTCTGCATCTCCACTTCCCAACATTTCTCATTTTTCCTGCCTTTCCCGAGGCTCTGGGGCTGCCTCCAAGGTCTCCCCGGGGCACAAGCCCAGCGCCCACCTCCCTGCACCCCTAAACCCCCTCTGCAAATCATGTGAATCGGCTGAACCTCCCCCTCCTGTCCTCCATCCCCAACCCATCCCCAGGTCCCTCCTGTCCCCTGTCACTGACCCATCCCCAGGTCCCTCCTACCCTTGATTTGGGGATATTTCACTCAGTTTTTTCACCACAGCCATGGGAAGCCGTGGCCCTTCCCCAGGCACCCCCTGGTCCCTGAGCTGGGTGTCCCTGTCCCCCTGGGAGACCCCAGACAGAGCTGGGTGACCCAGCAAGTGCCACAGCTCCTGCTGCCCCACTGCCCCTCCCCGGGGGCTGCACCCACCTGCCCCGTCCCAGGCGGGTGGGAAGGAGCTGGCACCGAGCAGGACGTGGCATTTGGGGTGTCCCCGTGTGCTGGGGGGCTGGAGGGGGGGACACAGCACAGGAGGGGCCCAGGGCTCGGCAGTGCTGTCACCCCCATGTGGGCTGGGGATGGAAGGGGAGGAGGCAGAAGGTGTTAGGCTGGGGTGCCCTGGGGACACTGCACAATCCTTGGGGACACTGCACACTGCTGGGGACACTGCAAGTTGTTGGGGACAGTGCACACATCTTGGGGACACTGCACAACCCTTGGGGACTTCACACGGTGCTGGGGGCCACTGCACACTGCCCAGGGGCCCTGCTTGCTGCCAGGGACCCTGCACACTGCTGGGGGCCACTGCACATTCCTGGGGACCCTGCACATGCCCTGGGAATCCCTGGACACTGCTGGGGACCCTGCACAATGTTCGGAGACACTGCACATTTCTGCAGACCCTACACGCAGCAGGGGGGCCACTGCACATTCCCTGGGGACCAAACACGCTGCCCAAGGGGCCACTGCACGTTCCTGGGGCCACTGCACATGCCCTGGGCACCTTGCACAGAGTCTGGGGACCCTGCACGCTGCTGGACACCTCGGACACTCCCTCGGGACACTGCACTTAGTCCAAGGGGCCACTGCACAATCCATGGGGCCGCTGCACACTGCTGGGAACACTGGTGGGAACCTCAGACACTCTCTGGGGACCCTGCACACTGCCCAGGGGACCCTGCATGAAGCCAGGGACCCCCCAGAGTGCCTGGGGTCACTGCACACAGCAGGGGGACACTGCCCACTGCCCGGGGTCACTGCCCAATGCCCAGGGACCCCACGTGCCGCTGGCAACCTCGGACACTCCCTGGGGACACTGCGTGTTGCCCAAAGGTCTTTACACAACGCCAGGGACCCTCTGCACTGCCTGGGGACCCCAAACACTGCTGGAAACCTTGGACAACTCCCTGGGGACACTGCACACTCCTAGGGACCTGGCAGGCTGCCTGGGACACTGCACACTGCTGGGGACCCCAGACACTGCCCTGGCCACCCCTAACACTGCTGAGGACCCCAAACACTCCTGAGGACTATCCTCACTGCCTGGGGACCTCAAACACTCCTGGGGACCCTAAACACTGCTGGGGACTCTCCACATTGCCTGGAGACCCCAGACACTCCCGGGAACCTTCCACGCTGCCCCTGCAGGCTCCTCCTGCAAGCTGTACATGCCATAACCCCTCTCCAGGTCCACACAGGCAGACAAAGCTCCCAGTTCCAAGCCCAGATCCCGCTCTCCCGGGGTTGATCCCGGGTGCTGGGCTCCCCCATAGCAGTGGGGTGAAGCTCAGAGCCACCAAGGTCATTTGTGCCACGTCCCTGTCCCTGTTCAGGGCTGAGCCAGGCAGGGCCGTGGGACAAACAACCCCCTGGCCCAGCTCCCGGCCCCGCACAGAGATCACATGTGAAAAAAAACGTCTTTTCTGTTTGGATTTTTTTTTTTTGGAGGCTTTTTTTTTTTTAACAGAAGTTTTATGGTTATATGCAAATTAGTTCATTAAATGATTTGCATAAAATGTTCGCACATCAGCGACTAAGTGTTCCTAACTCCCCACCCCCCGAAAGGTAGTAAATCCTACTCGACTATGGGCGTCACGCCGCCCCGGTGACACCCACACGTGTCCCCCGCGGGCTCGGCGTGACCTCGGGGCGCTCACACGCCCCAACACGCGTGTGGGGACACGTGCCCGGCGCGCTCCGAGCGCGCGGCGCCGGCCGCCCGCGTCCCCCCGTATGTCCCCGCGGGGGCCGCGGTGCCCTCGCGCGGGGCAGCGCCCGCACGCACCGTCCCCGGGGCCGGGCAGCGCGGGCACACCGTGTCCTTGGCGGGCCGGCGCTCGGCCCGTCCCTAGCTGTTGGTGAGGAACAGGCGTCTGTGTCTGGAAGCGGAGCCGCGCGGCCGCCCGCGGCGCCGGCCCCGGCCGCGGCTGCCGAAGGGGCTCCGGCTGGGCACGGCGGCGTCTGCCCACGCGGCGCTCTCGCTCAGCGGCTCCGGGAAGCCGGGCTCGACTTTGGGCTGCTCGAGGAGCGGGCTGGGGTCGCGGCGGGGCTCGGGGGGCGGCGGTGCCGGGCTCTGGCGGGCGCCGGCGCGCTCCTGGCGCAGGTAGCGCAGCTCGTCCCGGATGTCCGTGAGGACGCCGAGCAGGCGGAACTGCAGCTCCCGGTCGCGCGCCCGCTCCTCGCGCTGGGTGGCCCGCTCCTCCTGCCACATGACCAGCTCCTGGTGGTACAGCTGGTCCCACTGCTCCTCCAGGTCGAGCAGGTGATGGATGCTAGTCCTCCAGCTGTCCCGGCGCTCCTCGCGCAGCCGGGAGCAGCCCAGCCCGCGCGGGGGGCCGGGGGCGGCCGGGGCGTCTCCGGGGGGGGAGGCGGAGGAGGGCAGCGATTCCTCGGTCAGGGCGCCGTGGAGCGGGGAACGGGCCGGGGGCTCCTCGTCCGCCGGGGCCTTCTCCCAGGTGGGCCCCATCAGTACCCTGGGCAAGGCGCCCACCTCCGGGCCCGGGCCCCCCGCCTGCTCCTCGGGATGCGCCGAGTCCATCCCGCGGCCCAGGGCGGGCAGGTCGGACACCCCCTCGTGCCCCCAGTCCGAGTGAGCGTCCGCGGGGTTCAGGGAGTCCTCGGGGAGGGAGGTGACGGAGCCCTGGGAGCTGCAGCGGCGGATCAGCATGGCCTGGCGGGACAGCTTCATGTCCTCCTCCGCAGACATGGGGGCCTCGGGCCCCGGCTGCATCCCCACGGCCCCGCCGTGGCCACGCTCCACCTCCCGGCCTTCCCGTTCCTCCTCCTCCGACATGGAGGCGTAGGAGACCAGGGACTCGTTCCGCAGGGATGGGGAGATGGCCGACACGTCTGGAGTCCGCAGCTCCGGCCCCGACTCGGCTGGAAGGGAAGAGGAAACCCCTGGTGAGACCCAGCGCTGGCCCAGCCCCTTGGCCCTCACTGACACACAGATCCCAGTGGATCTCCATCGTGACTCCATTGGCAGTGGATCTGCAACCAAACCCCCCTCCCAGCAAAACTCCATCCCAACCCTACTGGCAGTGGATCTCCAAACAAATCTGCTCCCAGCAGATCTCCATCCTGACCTCATGATCTCCACGCAGACCCCACTCCCAGCAGATCTCCATCCTGATCCAGTGATCTCCATGCAGACCCCACTCCCAGCAGATCTCCATCCTGACCCCATGATCTCCATCCAGATTCTGCTCCCAGCGGATCTCCATCTGGACTCAGTGGATCCCCATCCAGACCCAGAGGATCTCCACCCAAACCCCACTCCCGGCAGATCCCCCCTGCTCATTCCCACGTACCGGAGCCGCCCTGTCCCTCTCCACGGCCGTAGTCGGTGCCGCTGGCGGGGTCGGGGCTCTGTCCCGGCAGCCGCGGCGCAGCCGAGCCCTCCACGTCCGGCAGGGCCGAGGGCTGCCCGTTGGTGTCGATGTAGATGCTGGGGTGGCTCACGCCGGGCTGCAGGTGCATGAAGGGCTGCTTGGACGCGCCAGGGAAGAACAGATCTGTGGGACACACGGGATGCGGCCTCAGCCCGCGGGGACACGGTGGCACCGAGGCACAGACGCCCTGTACGGCCGCCCCGTGTGGTCACTCACCATCCCCTCCCCAGCACCAGCCTGAACCCTGGGGGGTGGCAACCTTTAATGCCACGGAATCACAGATCATGGGATCATGGAATCATGGAATACCCTGAGTTGGGATGGACCCCCAAGGATCATCCAGTCCAACTCCTGGCCCCACACAGGACATCCTAATAATCCCACCCTGTCCCTGAGATCATTGTCCAAACCCTCCTGGAGCTCTGGCAGCCTTGGGGCTGTGCCAACTGCCCTGGGGAGCCTGTTTAGTGCCCAACCACCCTCTGGGGGAAGAACCTTTCCCTGATATTCAACCTAACCCTGCCCTGGCACAGCTCCAGCCACTCCATAGGACTTCCTTCAGCCTAGAGATCTCCTGCTTGGCAAATGATGCACGTCTGGATCAGAGACACCCAAGTCTGGTCCACGTTGACCAAGCCCTGAAACGCCCCCACTGGAATCACAGGAGCCACACTGGGATCAAAGAACACCAAATTAAAGAAAAAAGAACAAAAAAGACGCGCTTCTGCAAAGTTTGAGAAGTTCCTGCTGATCCTTCTGATCTGGGACAGGTTGCCCAGAGAAGCTGTGACTGCCCCATCCCTCGAAGTGTCCAAGGCCAGTTTGGATAGGGCTTGGAGCAACCTGGGATAGTGGAAAGTGTCCCTGGTGATTGCCAGGGAGCTGGAACAAGGTGAGCTTTAAGGCCCCTTCCACGCCAAACCATCCCATGACTTCTGCGACTCGCTGATCCCAGGTTATTTCCACAGTGGGTTGTCAATCCCAGCACATTCAGTTCCCACCCCTGGGAGTTTGGTACTTGGGCACAACAGGACCAGGGCTCTGCTGGGTGCCGTAATCCCAACACAAACCCCAAAGTCTCCTTCCAGAATCCATCACGGAACACCAACACTCGGCAAACACCAGACCTCCCTCGCAGAGCGCAGCGGGAACGCCGACGCTCCGCCCCCCCTCTGCCCGCAGCCCCAGCGCCACTGACCCGGGTCCAGGATGATCTCGGGCTCCGAGTCGTGGCTGGCCTGCAGGAAGGTGGAGGCCACCATCTTCTCCAGGGGCGTGAGGCGCGGCTTGTGGAGCGGCCCCCCGGCGCGGTTCATGGGCAGGTGCTTCTTGGAGGTGATCTTCTTCTTGACGTCCAGCCGCAGGTCGCGCCACTTGTGCTTGAGGTCGTCGATGGAGCGCTCGGTGTAGCCCAGGAAGTTGACGCGGCTTTGGATTTGGGTCCAGAGCTGCTTCCGCCGCACGGGGTGAGCCCGCAGGGCCTCGGACCCGTACAGGGCGCTGAAATGCCGGACCACATTCCAGACCAGCGTCTCGGTCTCGTCATTGGAGAAGTTGGCCTTCCTCTTCCGGCCAGACGCTGGCATCGCCTGCGAGGCTGCAGCAGAGGTGGAAGGGGCACAATTGAACCTCGGTCCCCACTCCTCTCTGTCAGCTCCGGGGGGGAACAGGGGGCTGCGGGAGCCCGAGGGAGCCGCGGAGGAGGGAGCCGAAGCAAGAGCCCCGGAGGCATCCATGGCATGGGAGGCTTGGGCCGGGGAGGATCTAAAGAGCCGCTTCGGCACAGCACGCGGCACGGGCGCACCGCATCCCCTCGCCCCGGCTCGGGAGCACCTGGGAGGGGAGAAAAGGAAAGGGCAGCGGTGGGTGGTGGCAGCGCGGGGTGACGGCGAGGGGGCCCCCGGCTCTCTCCTAGCAGAGGCACCCGGGAGCCCCCAGCCAGCTGCCACGGGGGCCACGGAGAGGGACGTGGCCGTGGAGAGCGCTGGGACTGCGGTGAGGGGTCGTGGCGAGTGCCTCGGCCGCAGCACGTGCTGCGGCTGCCTCAGAGGGTGCCGAGGAGCACCTCAGGGCCAGGCTGAGCGTGATGGGGGGCACCTCACGGCCATGGTGAGGGTCTCATGGCAATGCTGACCGTGACGGGGAAAGCTTTGGACGTGAGGAGCGCTTGAGGTTCCCAGCGAGGGCCTCGGGGCCACGGCACTGACCGTGACCTTAAGGACAGGTCACTGGGCCATGCAAAGGCCTTGGCCACGGGGAGCACCTCACGGCCATGGTAAAGACCTCAGCCAAGGCAGGCCTTGGCAAGGGTCTTGGCCACGGTGAGAACGTCAAGAGCCCAGTGAACACCTCAGGTTCCCGGTGAGGACCTTGGGGTCCCGGTGAAGCCCAGAGCCACAGTGAGAGCCTCAAGGCCACGGCACAGGCGTTATGGAAGGCCTTGGCCATGGTGAGCACCTCGAGCTCCCAGTGAGGATCTTGGCACCATGGCAATGATCAAGGCCATGGCGGGCGTTGCAAGGCCACGACAAAGACCATGGCGAAGGCCTTGGCCACGGTGAACACCTGAAGATCCCCACGAGGATCTTGGGGACATGGCAAAGATACCTTGGCCATGCTGAAGGCCTTGGCCACAGTCAACACCTCAAGCCCCCCATGAGGACCCCAGGGCCGTGGCAAAGACCTTGGCTATGTTAAAGACCTGCAGCTCCCAGTGAGGACCCTGGGGCCACCACAGCAAAGTCCTTGGCCATGGTGAAGACCCCAAGCTCCCAGTGAGGACCTCGGGACCACGTCAAGAACCCCGGCCATGGCACGTGCTGCAAAGCCACGATGAAGACCTTGGCTATGACGCACACCTGGGCCAGGGGTCACGGTGCACACCTGGGCCGGGAACGCGCCCCCCCGGCTCCCAGCAAGGACCTCGGGACCGCAGCAAAGCCCTCCACCACGGCGCCCACCCCAGCGTCCCACGGCCCCCCACCGAACCCCAGGAGCACAGCGCCGCCCCCGCGCAGAGCCCCCGGCCCCGACGTGCCCCTGCCGAGCCCCCAGCCCCCTCGCCGCCCCCCGAGCCCAGCGCAGCGCCCACCCCGCGGCCTCGGGGCGCCCCGGGGGATGGGGCGGGGGGGCGGCACCCCCTCGGCTTTGTCCGCGCTGCTCTTCCCGGGGACACAGCGGCGGGGCCGGTGCCTGCCCGGCGGACCCCCCCCCCCATTCGGGATCC
>JAYRBT010000082.1:707209-718961 GCA_036023395.1 Myiotriccus ornatus | reverse complement strand
GCTCGGCTGGCCCGTGTCACCGCCCGCCACCCCCCCCCCCCAAGTGTCACCTCCCGGCCCCGCGCTGTCACCTCCCCCCGCCCCCCCCGCCCCCGCCGCGGCGGGTCCTGCCCGTCCCGTGGGACCGGCACGGGGCCGGTGTAAGCGGCTTAGCGGGGACACGGGGACGTCCCCGCCGCCCCCGGGCTCTGCAGCGGCCCCCCCGCGGGGTCCCCATCACCTTCGGGGAGTCCCCATCACTCTTGGGGGTGTCCCCGTCACTCCGGTGGTGTTCCCATCTCGTGGGTGGGGGGTACCCATCACCCCGGTGGGGTCCCCGTTACCTTGGGGGTCCCATTGCCCTGCGGGGATCCCAATCGCCCTCGGGTGTCCCTGTCACCCTAGGGGTTCCCCATCACCCTGGGGGTGTCTCCATCACCCCAGAGGTTTCCCATCACCACGGGGGTCCCCCACCACCCCGTGGGGGTCCCACCCCTCTGACCCTGCACCCCTGTGTCCGCAGGCTCCGGAGCCGCACTGCCCCTCGCCCCTGCGGCCGCCGGCCGGCCCCGAGCGCACCTCGGAGCGGGAGACGCAGACGGCTGAGCTGTCCCTGACCGTGGTGGCGGCCGTGCAGGCCGTGGAGAGGAAGGTGGACTCCCACTCCACCCGCCTGCTCGACCTGGAGGGTCGCACGGGGATGGCCGAGAAGAAGCTGATCGACTGCGAGAAGACGGCGGCGGAGCTGGGGAACCAGCTGGAGAGCAAGTGTGCGGCGCTGGGCACCCTCATCCAGGAGTACGGGCTGCTCCAGCGGCGCCTGGAGAACATGGAGAACCTGCTCAAGAACAGGAACTTCTGGATCCTGCGGCTGCCCCCAGGCAGGAAGGGGGAAGTCCCCAAGGTAACGGTGTCCTGGGGTGCGGGGTCTGCACCCAAAATGCTCATGGAGGGCAGGACCGGGGGGGTGAGCAGGGACAGCCCTGGTGCAGGTGAGTTGCTCCCTATTGGAGCTCCTCCTTTCCAGCTCATCTCTCTCTAAGATACAGTAGGATACAGAACCCAGGGGGACATCCTGGTGCTCAGGCCGGAGGTTTCAGTTCTGCACAGCCCAGGAGTCGTTTATGCTTTTTTTGTTTATTTTTTATACCATATATTTTTTATTTTTTATACCGTGTATTTTTTATGGGGTGGTTTTGTTCAAACCACCCCATAAAAAATATACGGTATAAAAAATAAAAACCACCCCAGATTTAGTGGTTCTTTCTCTTTGACCACCTTGGTGCTGCAAAGTCCCCCAGGCTGGGGAAGGAGAAAGCTCTGGGATTTGGGGAAGGCAGATGAGTTCCCTGGGCTTAGGCAAGCTCTGGAAGGAGCCCACCATCAGTATGCAGTTTCTAGTTGAATTTCATAACCTTCCCACTGAAAGAAAGCCTGCAGATGGGACCATGGGAAAGGGAATGTCACTGGAGAGGGCTGCGAAAAGGGGGGCTCAGACCCTGCACCCCATTAGTGCAGTCAGGGAGCAGAGGTGGAGCACCGCATTTCCCTCTGAAGAGCTGCATTCCGGCATGTCACAGTTTGCACATCCTGGATTTATCCTTAGGAGTTATTCCTTGGCAAACAGGCTGGGAAGCCGTGGCCTGCCCCTGGCCAGTGGGCACACAGTAACTAAAGGATAGCAGGGAGCCCTGCAGACCCCAGTAGAGCTTTCCCTGGGGTTCAGGGGTAATTGAATCCGGGCGTTACGTCAGCTCATCCATAGGGATGAGTCCAGCCCAGCATCCAGGTTTTCTCTCCTTTGTGGTTCCCTTCAAGCCTGGTCACTCTGCAGAGTGCAGGGACCGAGAGGAGGAGGTTGGGTCCTTTGGGAAGTGCCGGTGTGGATTCATCACTGGGAGCCATCCGTTGGGCTGAGACCTTTATTGCCGTAGAAATACCTGCCCAGGAGTTGTATAAATGGAAAAACCAACTGGTTGGTGGCCGTGACAGAGCTGAAGCCTGGCTGTGTCCGAGGGGGAGCTGCTGTCTCTGGGCTCCTGGGGAGGGAGGCAGCCCTTGAACCAGTGCTCTTGTGATCCAGGTGCCGGTGACATTTGACGACGTGTCCGTCTACTTCAACAACAAGGAATGGGAGAAGCTGGAGGAGTGGCAGAAGGAGCTGTACAAGAACGTGATGAAGGGGAACTACGAGTCGCTGATCTCCCTGGGTAAATATGGGGGCACATTCTCCCGGGCTCCTTCTGGCTCCTCCTTGGAGATCCCATCGGATGACACCCGAATGTCCCATTTTAAAGACTTAAAAGCACAGGGGGATGTTTCTGGTTTGGGTTCACTCGCAGCTTGTGCCGTGGTGGTGTCCTGGCTGAGGGGGATCTCCACAGGCAGGTGGGCTGGAGACCTCCCAAACCTTTTCCAGCTGGAGTTACATGGTGGAAAACTGGCACCTTCTCCATGGCTGTTGGAAGGGCTTCCCTGCATCATCTGGGTCTGCAGCGGGTACCAGCCCACGCACCCCTTAGAAGGAACTTTTGCAGAGGGAAAAATTGTCTGATGTGATCTGTGCTTTGGGGCATTTTCTGCGGAGCTTCAGGAGAAATCCAGGCTCTGCTGGGAGCTGAGAAATGCTTTTGGCTTCAGGAGAGCCAGGATTTGTCTGAGGAGTTCTAAAACCCCACCAGAAAAACACAGGGGTTCTTCTGTAAGGCAGTTCTTCTCTGTGTGGCACCTCAGCTCCTGCCTCCAGCAGCGCCTGCCTTTGCTCCCCACAGCCCCTCTGGATGTTCCTGAGTGTGTTCCCATGTCCCTCAGGCACTGGGGGAAGGTGGAAGCCAGCCTTAGATTCCCGGTGCAGTAATCCCTCTCTCCATCCCTCTGTCCCTCAACAGACTATGCAATTTCCAAACCTGGGGTTTTGTCTCAGATCGAGCAAGGAGAGGAACCGCGGGGCAGGAGCGAGCAGGACCTGGAGGAGAGTGAGATCATTACTGATGCCACAGCAGGTGAGACCTCGGCACGAGGGGAGCCCTGGTTGTGTCCCGAGGAGCTGCTCATCCCTGGGCTAAAGCAGGTGTCGCTGGGAGCTGTGGCTGGGGGGGTTGTCAGGAGGAGCCTTGCCTAGGAACGGGACGAGTTTGGCCCATCAGAGATTTGATGTCCAGGTACAGCTCGGCATATAAACCAGGGCAAGAGGAGCCCGGAGAGCTGGGCACTGGGAGCCATCAGCAAGGGAAGCATCTGCAACCAGACCAGGTCCTCAGGGAGCCAGTGTGCCCGGCAAGGAAGGAGAATCGGGTCCCACTGGGAAAGCCCATCCACACAGAAAATCCTCTCCACCCTCTCTTTGTGTGGGTGGTGCCTGGGTTTACCCTTGGAAAGCCCTCCCAGGCAAGGAGATCTGCTCCCATCCTGTGTGCAGGGAGAAGGGGTGCTGAGGGGTTTCTCCAAGGGCAGGGCTGGGCTGGGAGAAGAGCACCAGGGATCCTGAGTCCTGGAGCAAGTCCTGCTCTGGGATAAGAGGGCTGAGAAATAGGTGTCCTAGAAGAGGTCAGCTCTGCTGGCCGTCCCTGGTGCCAGGCTGTGGATGTGGGGTCACTCTGACCCCCTGCCCGTGCTCTCCACCACAAGGATCCTGATTAAACTGAGGCCAATGGGAAGAGGAAAATCATCGGGAGCTGCAGGCGGGGGATGTGGGGGGGCCGAGGGGTGCTGAGCTGTGACACCGAGTCCCAGGCAGGGTGGAGACAGTCCCCTGTGCCTGCGGAGGATCCCAGGGGAGAGGCGGGAGCGGGGCAGGGACGGGAGAAGGGCAGGGGCTGGAGGGAGAGCAGAAATGGCCGAGCAGGTGAAACCCCTGTGCGGGATCAGCGGCCGGAGCCGGCGGGCAGGGCCGTGAGCAGCGTCTTCATCCCGGCCCCTGGGAATGACGGTGGGCGGGAATCTCTCTTTGCTGCAGCTGGAATAAGGGTTGTGATCAAAACGGAGGAGCTCCTTCCCGAGGACAGCCCCGAGAACCCCGAGCTGCACGGGATGTCGGGGCAGTCGGAGGGGAGCTTCCAGAGCCCGGACGAGGAGGCGGCTTGTGAGAGCCCCTACGGCTCCGTGTCCCCTCCGAGGGACCTCCCTGGAACCAGCCTGGGGGACTCATCCGAGTACGGAGCCGACTTCAACGAGATCCAGAGAGTCATCGTTCACCACGGGAGCTGCACAGGTGGGACCTGGGCACGCGGCGCCCGGGCTGGGGGGTCAGGAAAAGGTGGGGAGCGGGTTGGATGGACGGGCAGAGTTAAATCCCCCCACAACCAGCACCAGCAGGAAAGTTTCTGGCTGCAGCAGCCTCAGGAATGGCTCTGGTCAGAGGTGAGGGGCCCTGCAGGTCGTGGGGGATCCACCAACAGGGGGGTCACTTGGGGCAGGTCCATAGGACAGGGAGGAGCGTGGCAGGACCCCCATGGCATCCAAGCTGCCAGGAGGGAGGGGGAAGGGTGAGGTTGTTTAGTGAAGAGACAGTGGCACCAGGCCTTTCATGGGTCTCCTGCCAGTCAGGTGGCACACGTGGGCCGGGTCCTGCAGACCTGCTGTGAGGGTTGGGGTGGGAGAGCGGGGAGATGGGAGGTTGGGAGCAGCAGGTTCCCTCCTCCCGATGTGGTGGTGTAACACAAACCAAAAGGGAGAAAGTTGGGCTCCTGAGGGCCTGGTGGATCCTGTGGTCTGCTCATGGTTTAGAAAGGGAAACCAGCCAAGCCACCGGTGGGGCTGGAGCTGGTCCTTGTCCGAGGTGTGGGGCCTGGCTGGTGGGGCTGACTGGGAGCTGTGGTGGCACTGACTGGGATGGGGGTGCTGAGCCCCGGGTCTGCAGAGGAGGAGGAGGACCTGGAATTCCCCAGGACCCCTCTGCTGGAGGGAAGAGAGCCACAGCTTTGATCCGTCTGGGCTGCCTCTTGGGAAAGCGTGGCTGCTCTTCCTGGAAGAGCACGTAGGCCTGGCTCAAAGTGCAGTGCGGGCTGACATGAGGGATCCACCGGGGATTTCCTGCATGTGCCTGGGACGTGTCCCTGGGATGTGTCCCTGGCACGGCAGGTCTCACCACACAAAAACGCCGTGTCGCTTCCAGCGTCAGTGACACGAGGGGGAGCCTGCCCCGCGTCCATCCATCCCGCTGCTGGTCACGCCGGGAAGGAGGGGGTGAGGCTGAGGGAAGGGGACATTCCCAGGCTGGGTGTCTGTCCCAGGAGCGGAGCTGGATGCCGGCAGCCCTGTGCTGTGTGTCCGTCGAGCAGTGCCGTGCCGGGAGTGGTGTTGTGTCCCAGTGAAACAGCAGCAGATGGAGCCGCTCCAAAATCACTCGGCCACGCGAGCCCTCTCAAACTGATGGCGCTTTTGTCCCCCACGTCCTGCAGCACCGTGAAATTGCCCAGCGATTTGGCAGGAGGGTCTGAGGGCCCCCTCAGGGGCTGTTTGTCTGAACTCTGTGTTGAGGGGTGGCACGGCCCATCCCAGCCAGCTCAGGGTGGTGGGGCAGAGCAGGCAGGGGCAAACGCTGCAGGAGCCCATCAGATGTTCCTGTAGCACCCCCATGTGCATAAAAGGCCACCCCGTCCCGGCCGATGACCCTGACGCTGTTGTGGTTTCCCCCGCAGAGGACGGGATCGTGATCAAGACGGAGGAGGAGGAGGAGGAGGAGGACGACCCCGACACGCTGGAGCCGTGCGCCATGTTCTCGGGCAGGGCCGAGCCGCCGGCGTTCCCCAGCCACGAGGCCGGGCTGGGCTGCGAGGCGCAGTGCAGCTCCAAGGCCCAGCCCAGGGGCCTGGCAGCCCGCGTGAGGAAGCCGTCGGCCTGCGAGAGGGACTCCGGGGACATGAAGCCGGCCAGCGCCCAGCAGCGGAACCGGACGCGGGAGAGACCCTACATCTGCCCCGAGTGCGGCAAGAGCTTCATGCTCAAGATCAACTTCATGATCCACCAGCGCAACCACCTCAAGGAAGGGCCCTACGAGTGCCACGAGTGCGACCTCAGCTTCCGCAACAAGCAGCAGTTCCTGCTGCACCAGCGCAGCCACACGCGCCGCGGCGTGGGGGTCCCGCGGCGCCCCGAGCACGGCCTCAAGCCCCCGGCGCGGCCCCCGCCTCCGGGGAAGCCCTACAAGTGCTCCGAGTGCGAGAGCAGCTTCAGCCACAAGTCGAGCCTCAGCAAGCACCAGATCACCCACGTCGGGGAGCGGCCCTTCACCTGCGGCGAGTGCCGGAGGAGCTTCCGCCTGCAGATCAGCCTCCTCATGCACCAGAGGATCCACGCCGGCAAGAACGAGATGGCCTTCCTGTGCCCCCAGTGCGGGAAGAACTTCACCCGGCCCTCCCACCTGCTGCGGCACCAGCGGACTCACACCGGCGAGCGGCCCTACCAGTGCAGCCAGTGCGAGAAGACCTTCAGCGAGAAGTCCAAGCTGACCAACCATTACCGCATCCACACGCGGGAGCGCCCGCACGCCTGCGCCGTCTGCGGGAAGGGCTTCATCCGCAAGCACCACCTCCTGGAGCACCAGCGCATCCACACGGGCGAGCGGCCCTACCACTGCACCGAGTGCGGCAAGAACTTCACGCAGAAGCATCACCTCCTGGAGCACCAGCGGGCGCACACCGGCGAGCGGCCCTACCCCTGCACCGAGTGCACCAAGTGCTTCCGCTACAAGCAGTCCCTCAAGTACCACCTGAGGACGCACATGGGAGAGTGAGGGGCTGCCGACGGCTTCCTCCCCCTCTTCTCCCTCCCTCCACCCTCTCCTGCTCCTCCTCCTCCTTCTCCTCCACTCATCTCTCCCGCCCTCCCTCCATCCATCTCCCCCCACCCCAGCTCAGGGCATGGACATAAGGAAGCTTTGTGTGGTAGCGCCGCTGGTCTGGTGGAGACTGGGCTGATTGGAAATAAATTAATGAATTAAAGCAAGCAACGCGCGGCAAAATTAAAAGATTATATATATATAAAATTAACAGAAGCAGCTGATGTAGGGGGAATCCTCACCACCAACAAAAGAAACCTGTACAGGGTGTTTTGCCGGAGTAGGACTCGTAACTGCTTTTTAAATCTACTGTTCAGTTTTTTTAAATAAATGTGGAGGAACTTTTTAATTGATAACCAACCTTAGGATGGGCAAGATTTTTTTTTTTTTTTTTTTTTTTGTTAAATGCTCTGTAGGCTGATTCTGGCACGGTCACTTTTTGTCCAGGAGCTCTGCAGAGGTGCTGCCTCGTCCCAGCTTTCCAGGCTGGACGCGACAGCCGCTCGGCAGCGCATGGCTACGGGAGCTCCGGCCGGGGGGGAGGTGAGCAATTAACAGATCCAGCTAACGAGGAGGTTCTGCGTGTGTCTAGATTGGAATCGCCGGTAGGTGCCTGCCCGGCTCGCGGGGCTGTGATGCACTCCTGAATTATACAATAGAATAAAATTCTGGTTGCAGTAAAAGAGCCTTTTTCTGGTAGGACCCCTCAGCAAGGCTCCTCCGAACACTCGTTCCTGGCGCTCAGTCCTCCCCGGGGTCCGGCCTTCCTGCTGCCACCAGAGCAGCGTGAGGGCATCGGCGTGCTGGGGCTCTGGCCCTGGCTGCTGTGGGGTCACCGTGGATCCGACCAACACCTTGGTGTGTTTAACTGCCCTTCTGCTCTCTGAACTACTGGCAGGAGCAGCGGGATTCCTGCCCCAGATGAGGAGCCGGCCCTGGGCTGGCACCAGGAAAAGCTCTGACCAGCTCAGAGCTGTCTGTGGGAGATGTCCCAGTTCCCAGGTCCTTGCTGCCAGGGTCCCTCACCACATGTCACAGGGGGTGGCACACGGGGCTGCCTCCTTGCTATCTCCACCAACTTGGTTCCCTGTGATCCGGCTTGTCCTCACTGCATCCCCTGAGGTTGGGCTGTGGATGCGCCCGAAGGGCCAGGCCGTGGCCAGAGGGGTGACACCAACTCCCTGGAGCACACTGGGCTCCTTCCCAGCGGTGTCAGATCTCATGTGGGACAGTGGCATCAATAAACAGAGCAATGGTGGGATAAGTTGTCATGACCTGTTAATGCCTTTTCAGAACCAAAGTCCTCATCCAGGACTTTCCCGGTGTATGAACCCTTCCTGAATTTGGAATTTGCAGCCTCTTCCGTGCTAGAAAGCATTGGAGGGCAGTGCAGCCACGTGGAGCTGCCAGGAACCACCAGCCAGTCACTGCTGTGGGCAGGAGCATTTTGGGGCTGCCAGGACAGGCTCCAGCCAAGGTTGAGCCTTCCCACTGCTCCGGTGGTGCCTACAACTCCCTGGAAGGAGTTTGGGGTTTCAGGTCAGGGCGTGCAGCCTGACGTGGGTTGACACTTCCATCCCTGGAAGTGTGCAAAGCCAGGTTGGACGGGGCTTGGAGCAACCTGGGGTAGTGGAAGGTGTCCCTGCCCATGGCAGAAGGGAGGAACAAAATGGTGTTTCAGGTCCCTTCCCGCCCAAACTATTCTGGGATTCCATGCAAAGTGCCACGATGGGGCTGGATGTCCTGGGAGGGAGGTGTGGGTGCAGGACAGGGAGTCTGGCTGCAGCCCCAGGCTCCTCAGCAGCTTCCCTGCATCCCTCTGATCCAGACTAGATGCGATTAAGGGGAAGAAGGAAATGAAAAGCAGAACTGACTCTGGTTCTGAGCAGCTCATGTTCGTCACACTGGCAGCACCTTTTTCCTTCCTAGAAATGGATGGATTCAGCTCTTTTTTTGGCAAAACCAGCACTAAGGAACCCTTACCAGCCTGGCTGCCCCTCTGCAGTGCCAGGACCTCCGCGTGGCCAGGCTGGCAGTGCCCCTGCCCTGCTCTGCGTCACTGGGCTCCGCACGGCACCTCCTCTCCCCCTCATGCTGCTGTTTTCCCGCTGCACGCGGACATAACTGCGTTGGTCGCTGGATTCTGCCAGGATTTAACAACATCCAGGTGACCTTGAGCAGCTCAAGTGTCAACAATCCACCTCCCGTGACCCAGGGGGGTACACACGGCCATCATGCCCCCCCCCGACCGGCACCGAGCGCGGGGTGGCAGCGGCACCACGAGGCCACGGCAGTGGTGGTGCTGTGGGCACAGATCCAGGGGTGGCACATGTGGGAGCAGCCTTGCTGCCCCCTCGAGCCACCTGCAGGGGATCAGCAGGTTATCACCCTTCACTCAGTCACAGCTGGGTTCGTTTTAGGGTTGCTCAGTGCTGCAAACACCGCTCAGCCATGGGGGTGAACGGCACCGTCCCGCTGTGGAACCCACCGGCTCCTCGAGGGCTCGTGGTTCCATAGGGTTGTCCCAGGGTGCCAGGGGAGGTGGACATGGATGCACCCAGAAGGCAGCAGCTCTGGGGACGGGGAACAAGCAGGAGCCACCACAGCTGGGCTGTGAGTACCCCCTGGCAGCACCCCAGAGGCTCTGGATGAGCAGGGACACCCCAGGGAGCTGCAGGGATGGTGAGCAGGGGGCTGGAAGTGTCGTGCTGACCCCTCTGGAGCCACTGGGCCAGGGTTAGGGACCCGCTGGGGTGGGGAAACTGGAGCATTCGGCAGGACATGGCCATGGCAGGGCAGCAACTGCCTGAGGAGGGGGTGTTTGACTGCTTTGTGTCAGGGGTACACAGGGTCCCCCCCAAAACACTCCTTGAGCCCCAGCTGGCAGCACGCGAGAGTGGCAGAGGAGCCAAGCTGATGGCTGAACATGGGGGGCTGATTTTGGGCACCCAGCACCCACGGCAGCAGCACAGAGGGGACTACGTGGTCCCTGTAGAGAGGCACGACTTGGCTCAAGGGTCTCTTGAGAACCCTCTGCCCTCCCCAAGCACTGCTGCTGCTCTCCGGGTGTTTTGGAGCTGTGACAAGAGGGAAGGAGACACTGGCAGAGGTGCTGGCAGCCATGGGATGCGGGGATGGAAGCTGGAGCCCCCTGCCCAGAGCAGCCATGGGTTTGGGGGGATCTCAGGAGAGCAGGACGGGGCTGGCAGCGCGCAGTGAGGCAGCAAAGGATTACTCTCGGCTCCCACAGGGCACAGCTGCCGCTCCAACACAATCCCTTCAAACTGCATTAACCCTGGCACGGGCGGCTGGGAAGCGGCTCCGGCAAGCACGAGGCCTAGGGAAGGATCCCAGGGCCAGGCCTTGGGAAGGATCCAAGCGCCAGACCTCGGGAAGATCCTGCTTGGCACCTCCACCCCGCCCAGCCGGGGCGAAGCTCCCGGAGGCCTTCCAGGTTATTAATGATTGAATTAATTTAAGCATCCCGAGCATCCGCAGGGGTTGGCAGCGCCGTGCCGGAGCGTGCCGGCTGTGCCCCGAGGGAAGGCTGGGATCAGGGCTCACACTCACACTCACACTCAGCCCGGCCCTCCCTGTCTGTGCCCGCTCACATGGGCTGCCCACAGACACACGCGTGTGCAGAGATGGGCACCCGCAGCACACACAGTGGGGCCTGTCTGTGCCCCCTCCCACTGCTTCCCTGCTCCTTCCTCCCTGGTTTGCACACACACACACACACACACACACGTGTGTGTGTTCTGAGATCCAGGCACACACACACACACACAGATGTAATTACACAGGTGCACACACATGTACACACACACAGGCACGCACACATGTACATGCACGTGTAAACAGGTGGATACACACACTGGCACACACAGAGACACACAACGCACACACAGCCCTGCATACAGACACTGACGCACACACTGGCCTGCACACCAACAACTCCACGTATGGAGACACACACGGACACATGTAGGGCACACACACATACATGCACATACCTAAATGTACACACAGACACACACAAATGTGCATGGTACACACATACACATCCATATGCACAATCAGGTGTTCACGCACACACATCCATGATCCACGTGCATAGACACAAGTGCATGCACACACATACATGTTCCAAGTGCACAGGTGCTCACACACACACATCCATGTCCATGATACGGAAGCATGTGACCACATGCATGCCCACAGACACGCGTGCACACATCAGCACAAACACAGAAACACAGAGACACACACACACAGACCCACTCAGTCATTTACACACACACACAGACATCACACTCACATTAATTCACACACATCCACGCACAGCCCCGCCCGTTCCCGCCCCCCATCCCGCCCCGTTCCCCCCGGTCCCGCCCGGGGCCGGCACTTTCGGTTTCCCCTCGGCCATGGCTCGGGAGGTGCTGGCCCTGGGCGAGCAGCTGGCGGCCGAGGCCACCTGCCCGGTGTGCCTGGAGCTGTTCGCGCAGCCCGTGCTCACCGAGTGCGGGCACAGCTTCTGCGAGCGCTGCCTGCGGGCCGTGCTGGGGGAGCCCCCGCGCCCCGCCGCCTGCCCGCAGTGCCGCGCCGCGGTGTCGCCGGGCTCGCTGCGCCCCAACCGCTCGCTGGGCGCCGTGGCGGGGCTGGCGGGGGCGCTGGAGGAGGCGGCGCTGCGGCCCCGCTGCCCCGAGCACGGCGAGCCCCTGGCGCTGTTCTGCGAGCCCTGCGCGGCCCCGCTGTGCGCGCTCTGCCGGGACGGGCCCGCGCACCGCCCGCACCGCGCCCGCGCCGCCGACCGCGCTGCCCGGGACCTGCGGGTACGGGATGGACGGGATGGGCACGGGCTGGGAACGGGCTGGGCACGGGCTGGGAACGGGCTGCCCGGGACCTGCGGGTACGGGGACGGGATGGGCACGGGCTGGGAACGGGATGGGCACGGGCTGGGAACGGGCTGCCCGGGACCTGCGGGTACGGGGACGG
>JAYRBT010000082.1:683075-698681 GCA_036023395.1 Myiotriccus ornatus | reverse complement strand
TGAGGTCGGGCTGGGGTTAGGCTGCAGGACCTGTGGGGACAGGCTGGGGACGGGCTGCCCGGGACCTGCGGGCTGGGGTCGGGCTGCCCGGGACCTGCGGGCTGGGGTCGGGCTGCCCGGGACCTGCGGGCTGGGGTCGGGCTGCCCGGGAGCTGCGGGGACGGGCTGGGGGCTTAGCGGCTGCAGGTGGGGGGAGAAGGGCACATGTCGGGGTCCCCTCCGGGCATGGGCTGGGGGCACCTCGGGTCAGAGGTTGGGGTCCCTCAGGGCACAGGTCAGAGTCCCTTTGGGGCACAGGTTGAGGGCCCCTCCAAGGTGGGCTGGGGTCCCTTCAGGGACAGATTGGGGTCCGCTCTGGGCATGGGCTGGGGGCTCTCCTGGGCATGGATCTCGGTCTCCTCTGGGCACACATCTGGGGTCCCTTTCAGGGACAGGCTGGGGATGGCCTGGATGTGGGTCCCCTCCACACATAGGTGAGGTCCCCTCCAGCATCTGGGGTCCCTCCCAAACACAGGTCGGGGTCTCCTGAGCACGGACTGGGGTCCCCTCAGGGCACAGTCTGCTTCCCCTGCATGCACAGGTTAGGGTGGGTCCCTGTCCAGCCACAGATCTGGGGCCTCATCCAGCTGCTGGCTGGGGTCCCTATCTGGGTACAGGTTTGGGGTCCCCATCTGGCCGTGGGCTGGGGTCCCGTATCCCAGTCTGCGGGGGCTGCTGGTTCTCCCGTGGCTCCCACTGCCCATCACCTGCCCCCAGCCCTCCCAGGAGCACAGGTGCCTCTCCCCCCTCCCTGTATCCCCACAGAGTCCCTTGTGCCCCATTCATCCCCAGCCAGGGTCTCTCCCCCAAAATGTGGGGTCCCAGCTTGCGGTGCTGCAGGGGATGGCTCGGAGGAGCACAAGGGATTTTTAGTACTCCAGTGGATTTATGGAGCATGTCTGAGACACTGCTACTGTCAGTGCAAACCTCTTCCCACAAATCCCACTTCCAACACCAAAAGTTGTTTTTCCTAATTAAAAGAAAAAAAAATCCAAAAAACCCAAACCACAAACGCCAGGGTTTCCACATGAAGCTATTCCACAAATGCTTCTGGCCAAAACAGCTGTGGATGGGGGATCTCCCCAGCCTCAGTACTGTGTGCCTGGAGAGGTGGGTGTTGCCTCCAAGCTCAAAACCGACCCCCAGGCACCCAGGGGCCACTCCCAGTGACCCCACAGAGCAGGATTGTCCCCACAGGGGCTGTTTGGTGATGTCATCTCCCTCCTGCAAATGCCACTCCAAAATTGCCAAATCCGCCTTTTTTTAATCTCCCCATCCCAGGAGACACTCCAGAGCAACCTGGTTTTTCTGCAAAAAGCGAAGGAAGAATTAAAGTCCAAAGGAGAGCCAAAAAGTGATGAGCTGCTGGTGTGTGTTCCCCTCCATGCCCTGCACCCGCTCACCCAACCCACCTTCCCGGGCATGTCCCATCTTCCTCTCCTTTTCCGTGACAACGTGCTTTTCTCCCTCCCTCTCTGACCATCCCATATCTCCTCCTTGGGTCCATCAACATCTAGACTTGCCACCTCTCTCTCCATTCTTCCAGCTTTTCCCTCCAAAATCTCCTCTCCCTTTCCATGTGACCCTTGCCCCTCTCCCAACACCCGTGCCCATGAGGAGTGTGGGATGGCTCACGGCCTCCACGTGATGCCTTGCAGCATACGGTGGCCTTAGAGAAAGAGACGCTGCAGAACACCTTTGAGGATCTGGAGAAGTTCCTGCAGGAGCAGAAGAAGGTCCTGCTGGCCCAGCTTGGCCCAGTGTCCCAGGAGCTCGTCAGAAGATCCTCTGAATACAACGCCAGTGTTGCAGAGAGGAAATCACTGCTGGACACGCTGATTGCGGACATCGAGAAGAAACGTGACCAGCCGGTGGTGGAATTCCTCATGGTGAGGCTGCATCACCCGCCCGGGCACCGTGACCCCGTGGTGAGGCTGGGGGCACCTCCTGGCACCCTCCACATCCCGGTGCAGCCCGGAGCCTGGGCGTGGTGCCAGGCTGTGACACCAGTGTGGCTGCTGTGGGTCGGGGGCTGCAGCGTTCCCTGAGGGAAGGGGAGGGTTGGGATGAGGTGTGGAGTGACTCCCTCCCCGATCCCATCACCTACTTCACGCAGCAACTGTAACTCCCTGCCCCGGGCGCCGCGGTCCTTGTCGGCACTGCCAGAGCTCACCTGTGTGTTCTCTCTTCCAGGATGTTGGCAAAATCCTGAGCGGGTACGAAACGGGCTCGGCGTCACTCTCCTCCCACACAGCTCTTTGGGCAGAGGTTTGGGAATGCTGCAGGAGCCGGGAGGGAGGTGGTTTGCCCTGCTGAGTGTTTGGGATTTAACCAGAGGCCATTGCACCCCTCTTAAAGGCGGGGTTCCCGTGCTGGTAGCTGGCACACAGCTCCTGAGTTCTGTGGCTGGGGGGATTTCCCCGTTTCCCTCCTGGGTGCTGGCTGGTGGTTGGGCTCAGAGCTGCTCTCTGTGTTGTTCCCCCCTCAGCTGTGAGGCAGCCAAGGCCCCGATCCCGGAGGCGGTTTCCCCGGAGCTGCAGAGGACTGTTGAGACCCTCTCTGAGACGTGCCAGCTGGTCCTGGGCACAGTGGCCAAATTCAAAGGTAAAGCACTGCTGGCTCCGTGCTGTGCTTCCCCTGGGCTTGGCTGGCAGCGGGAGATCCTCACTGCTTAGTGCCTCTGCTCTGGGGTTTGGGAGCAAGACACGCCTGTTCCAGATGGGAACCATTTCCAAGAGGCTTCACTGGAGCTTGGGGCTCTGAGAGCCCGTGTCTGCTTGCTGTCCTGATGAGGAGTGGGAAAGGTGCCACAGGAAGAGGACTCATGCATCTTCCTTTTCTTCTTCCAGAGAACCTGCTGAGCAAGATGGACAGGGAAAGGGGTAAGTTTCTGGAGCCGATGGGCACAAATGAGGGAGAAAAGCTTTCCAGGATGAGTTCCTCATGTCCTTGGCACAGAGATAGGCTCACGCCACAACATCTAAAACCAGCGTCTGTCTGGAACTGTGTCCTGTTGTTTTGGCTAGGCCTGCTGTGAAATTCCTGATCTGTCTCTGTGCCAGTCAGTGCCAGTGACACGAGCTGTGTCGTGCTGTGACCAGTTGAGCAGACAGGCTGTACGTGTTTTCAGCTGGCATTTAGAAGCGCCCTCTCAGTTTTTGGGGTGAGGGACTTGAGCACAGGACAGTTGTCCTCAGTTTCCCCCACCCTGCAGTCCCTGCAGGAGTGGGTTTAGCAGAGGGCCTGGGGTGCTGTCACTGCGCGGTGACACCTGTGTGACCTTGTGGGATGGCCGCGGGATGGCAGCAGAACATCCCACATGGATGGGCGGCTCCAGCTCTGGAGGGAGGTTGCCTGGTTACTCGGCAGGGCAGGGTTAGGAGCTGGTTTTCCCTTCGGTGAGCACTTGTCTGCCTTGTCACAGGAGCAGGGACTGGCCTGGCAGCACTCCTGGCTGGATAACACCCACGGGATCACTGCTCCCCACTGCCAGCCTGGCTGTGGAGCCAGCAATATCCAGCAGACCTGGCAGCAGGTTTAGCAAAGTCCATTGAGTCCGTCCCCTGCACGTGGGGACAGTGGCTCAGTCCTGCCTCACCCGTGACTCCCAGAGGGGAGGGCAGGGAGGCTCCCGTGTCCTGTGCCCCCCGAGGGGGCTGCAGGAGTGCCCGCTGTGCCCCAAGAGCACGGGAGGGAGAGGTGCTGGTTCTCTCCTCAGCGGGCACAGACTGACCTTTCTCTCTGTCGTCCATTAGAGAAGGTGACACTGGACCCAGAGACGGCGAGTCCTTTCCTGATCCTCTCTGCAGACCACAGAACCGTGCGCCTCGGAGAGGGATTCCAAAACCTCCCCGACACCCCCCAGAGATTCACGGACAGCCCCAGCGTGCTGGGCTCCCAGGGGTTCACGGCTGGGAGGCATTACTGGGAGCTGGAGGTCGGGAAGGGGGACAGCTGGGCCGTGGGGGTGGCCCTGGAGTCTGTGCAGAGGAAGGACTCGCTCAGCACGGCCCTGGGCAAGATCTGGGCCCTGCGGCTGGACTGGGATGGCCGGTACACGGCGCTCCACGGGTTACCCGCCCTGCTGGCGCTGGAGGAAAAGCCCCGGAGAATCAGGGTCCACCTGGACTACGAAGGGGGCCAAGTGACCTTCTACAACACAGAGAACATGGTGCAGATCTTGCAGTTCAAGACCTGCTTCACCGAGAAGGTCTTCCCGTATTTCTGGCTGTGGTCAGCAGAAACCTTCATCCGCCTGTGTGACTGATGGGCTCGGGAGCCTCGCAGTGCCCGGCTGTGCCCTCGGCTGGCTGAGCAGGCAGCAAGCGTGGCAGTGACACAGCACTGCAAACTCGCCACAGCTCTGCCTGGGCTGGGTCTGCCCTGCACGGTGCTGCATCTCCTTCTGAGGCCTTTGGAGCATTAAAGGTGTGCTGTCCTGCCTGAGGGTGTCTGCATGCTGGTGTCCTGGCTAGATCCCGTGGTGACAGTGTCCTGCCTGTCCCTGTGGGCACTGAGGACGAGGAGTAACCAGCAGGGAAGGCTCTGATTGCCCATGCGGGTTTTTAGCAGCGCTGCGTGGCTTGTAGCGTGGCTCGGTGTGGGGTGGTGTGTTGTAGGGTGCAGCCACCCCACACCCAGGAAGTCAGGGTGGAGACACGACCTGATACTGGTGGCTGAAAACCCCTGTAAAAACGGTTTCTAGAGAGGAAGGTGTTCAGGGAGGGGGCAGGGCAGACCGGAGAGCTGGAGCGAGCACACAGCCAGAGCCTCTCCAGGCTGGGAGAGCAGCAGGACTGTGATGGGGATCTGGGAGATCCCGGGTGGTCAGGGCAGGAGCAAACACCACGTTGTGTAATCCAGGAACTGGGAACATCGTGTGACTGGTGGGCGACGGGGCCTGGGGAGAGGAGTGGGGTCTCCTGGATCCAACATGATCTGCTGGAGACAGCAGCCCCTGAATCCACCAGGGGGATCTGGCAGAGGATCTGCCTGGGACTCGACAGCAGGGATCTGCAGACCCTGAGCCGCGGAGAGCCCACACAGCCCACTGGGGCCCCTCTGTCCTGAGCACGTCACCGTTTCACCGTGTTTCTACACCTGCAGAGCGGGACCAAGGTGTGCTGGAGCTGGGATTGCTCCCCCCGCACCTGCAGAGCCATGGCAGGAGCTCCCTCCTTCCCACTGCACAGCCCTCGCTGCCTCCATCCCGCTCCTGGCTGTGGGGGCAAATGCGGCAGGGCTTTCCACGGGGGATGCGGGAAGGGCTCCTTGTTTCGCTGATACCCTGTTATCTGCTGAGTTTCTGCCCTTTTCCCCTCGTTTCTCCCAGTTTTCCCCCCTTCCCCTGAGTCCCACGGCAGGTGGAGGCAATGGGTCCTCTGAAGAACTGTGTGTGTCCATTTTTTAGGCAAATAGCAACACATGGGTAAACACCACACTCACTAGTGCCCTTTCCCCCTCGTTTATGCCAGTTTTCCCATCCCTTCCCCTCAGTCCTAGGGCAGACCAAGGCAAGGCACTGGGTCTACTGTACAGCTGTGTCTATTTTTAAGGCAAGTGGTACTTTGGGTAAATGCCACACTCACTTTTGCCCTTTTCCCCTCTTTTTTTTTCCATATTTTCCCCCTTCCCCTCAGTCCCAGGGCAGGCCCAGGCAGGCCAAGGCAACGGCTCTGCTGTAAAGCTGGGGGTGTGTCCATTTTTAAGGCAAATAACAAAACCTGGGTAAACCCAACTCTCCCTTTTTCACCCTCATTTTTTCCATATTTTTCCCCCTTCCTCTCAGTCCCAGGGCAGGCCAAGGCAATGGCTGTGCCGTAAAGCTGGGTGGGTGTCCATTTTTAAGGCAAAGAGCAACACTTGCGCCCTTTTTCCCTCATTTTTCCCACTTTTCCCGCCCCTTCCCCTCACGTCCCGGCCGAAGGGAGGCAGCCGGAAATATGGCGGCAAAGCGGCGCCTCAGCGAGCCCGAGGACTACATTCCCCAGCATGCAACGCGCAGGGCGACAACGCGCCCCGAGCCCCGGGAACGCCGGGAAATGTAGTCCCCCCTCCACGCCTGCTGCCTCGCCTCCCAATTGGCCCGGAGCCACGTCGATCACGGGCGGTGGGCGGGGCCCGGCCCCCGCTCGGCCGTTCCTACTGGTGGGAGCGCGCGCGGTGGGAGGGGGGGTTTGAAAAAAAACAACCCGCCCCCCGCCGCGCGCCGCGCGCCGATTGGCTGAGCGGCCGTTTGGCGCCAGCTTCGGAGAGGCCGACGGGTACCGGCTGGGGCCAAAGCGCCGCGGCGGCCGCGCTGACGGGAGCGCTTCGCTGCCCCCTCCGCTCCCGCTCCCGGTGTCGCTCCCATGGATCTCCCCGCCATGGATCTACCCCCCATGGATCTCCCCACCATGGATCTCGTCCCCGCCGCCCTCCGCCGCCGCCGCCGCACGCTCGCCTCGCCCGCCTCGCCCGCCGTGGTCAAGGCGCTCTTCCAGGACGAGCTGTCGCCCGTCTCCGACCTCCGTCTCAGCATGGAGCAGCTGGGGCGCGGGTGAGCCGGGGCGGGGGGTGCCCTTGGAGGGCAGGCCCTGGGAACCCCCCTTTTATCATGACCCGCCCTCCAAAAGAAAGGCAGGCTCGAGGGTTTATCTGCCCCCTTCTTCCTTCTGCACTGAGGGACCCCCTTCCCCCGCCGCTCTGGGGCCTTCACCCCCCACCCCGGGGCCTTTGCTCCCCCTCCGGACCCGAAGCGAGGCCTGGGGGGGCTCCCCCCCCGTACAAAACAAGCCCCCGAGGCCTCCGAGAGTCGTTTTCCTTCCGTTTCGTTCCCTCCCCGGCTCTGGAACCTTACGGAGCTTCCCTCCTCCCAGTCCTTTGCTCCCCCAGACCCTCAGGGGTGTCTTTGCACCCAGAGCCCCAAGGGTGTCTTTTAACACCCCTCTCTCAAACCCTCCCAGCGTCTTTTATCGCTGCTCGGCCCCCCCACCAAAAATAAAACCCAAACCCCTTCGGGGATGCCCTTTACCCCCCAAATCCCAACTGCAAGGCCTCGAGGAGTTGGAATTCTTCCCTCTCCTTCCACGATCGAGGCCTCGGGGAGCTCATCCACCCTCCTCCACCAAAAAAAAAAAGCAAGGCCTTGTGGATTTTTCTTTCTCTTTCCTTCCCACCCCCGAATCGAGGCCTTGGGAGTCTCTTCATTCCCTTCTCCCTCCAGAAATGAGGCACTGAGGGCCTTGTCCTGCTTCCTCTCCTTCCAGACGCCCCCATGGCCCACACCCGGGGCCTCCAGCCCCTCTTTTCCCAACCCTCCCCCCCAAAAAGGAGGCCTGGAGGAGCTGTTTGTCCCCCCCCCCCCAACCCGGGAAACTTCCACGGTTCCCTGAACACCCCCCGGCCCATTCCCGATGCCTCCACCTCCCCCATCCCACATGGATCCCGCGTCCTGGGCCCCCTTCCCCCTCCTGTGTCCCAGCCCTGGCTCTGCCCCGGGCATCCACCTCCCTCCCGAGCCCTCCCCTGGGCTTCCCCCTCTCCCACAAACACCTTTGTGTCCATTTTTCCTGCCTTCCCTGCACCATCTCAGCTCGGTCCTTCCTCCCTCGCCCTGTTCCTGCACCTTCCTCCTCCTCCTCTCTATTCCCAGGACTCCAGCCATGCAGTTGCTCCGTCCAGTTTTGCTCTTCCTGGTCCTTTTTAACCCCGTTATTCCCTCCTGAGTGGCTCCCGCTTTGCCCTGGCCCACTCTGGTCTCAGTGACCCTCCTGGTTTTGTGTTTGTTGATTTTTCCATCATTCTCATTTTCTGCAATCACCTGCTTTAGGATCCTTCCCTCCTTCAGATTCCTGGGATTCCTGTAAACCATTGGCAGTCCTCTCCACGTAAATTAATCAAGTAGCTTTTCTTTTATTTTAGTGACCCTCCATATGATTTTCTTATCTCCCAGTGCTGGGCTTTGGTGGATACCAAAAAATGTGGGAGGCAACTCCTTATAGAAATGGTTTTGAATTAGGAGTTTGGCATTTTTTCCTTGGCAAAATCTGAATTAAAGGAGTGGCTGCCAGAGGGAGGGTTGCACTTCCAGCTGGGCTCTGATAGAACTCGCTGGAGTGTGGTTTGGGAGGTGCTAATGTGATTTCAGGCACCAAAAAAACAGAAGTTTCATGACCAAGTGTGTAATTTTGAGGCATCAAAACCTTCATTTGTGAGGGCACAGGCCCAGGGCATGCTCTAAAAGGACACTGAACTCCCCAGAGTTGGTGTGAATGGAGAAATGGTGGGTGTGAGGAGACCAGGAAGGCAAGCAGGATAACTGCTGTGTTAAACGACACTTCCCCTGTCTCAGGAGCCAAATTTGTAATGTTTTCAAACCCAAAACGTGAAGCTTCAGGCCCTGTGGGTGTTGGATCTGATCCAGCAGTGACATTGTCCCTGTTCTCAGCAGCACCCAGAGCTCAGGACAGTGCTCTGCAAGTTTTCCAAGTGGGAATCCCCTCACCTGGCTGATGATAAAGGTTCCAGGTGATGATCACCAGGCTGTATTTGTTGCCTCAAAGAGCTTTTAAACTGAATCCCAAACTTCCCTTTCCAGGCAGCGTGAAAACACGGAGCAGGACCTGGGGAACAAGAATGGATTGCAAAGATCTGCATCCTCAGAATCCACAGATTCGGGTATGGCCTTCCCAGTTAATAATTAATAATTAAGGATTGAAAAGTAAAGTGGTTTTCCACGGCTCCCACTGCAAGGAACTGCCAGGGTTTGGATAGAGAGCCTCCCCTGCCTGCAGTCCCACCATTCCTGGGGTGGCTCCTGGATGCTGGTGTGGAAAACAGGGAGAGGGTGCTGGGATCCCGTCTCTGAATGGGATCTCCTGGAGCTCCTGCCCTCTGGAGAGAAAACACCATCTGTTTTCTCTGTCTAAACCCAAACTGGGCCAACCTGCCCCAGCCGAGGGGGTTTGCCCTGTGCTTTGGGGTTTCTTGTGTTTCTTTTGCTGACAAGAGCTGATTGTTTATCTGAAACACTTCAGTTCTGATACTTGCCTAGAAAGATCTCCTTTTTTTCAGATGAGAAGCTTTATCAGTGAACATGAAACAAGCTCTTACCTGTAACTTGCAGCTCCACAGCATTTTAGTACGGACAAATGCAATATTCTGCTTGGTTTGTTCTTATGAAGTGCTTCCTGTTCTTTCCAGTACATTAAGAAGGGCCTTTTGACTACTTGTTTTTTTGGAATGAGCCCAGAATTTCTTCCTGGGAAGAGGTGTAACTAAAAACATGGCTTAGGAAAAAAAAAAAACCAACAACCTAAAGGACTAAACTGTTTGTTTATTAAGGTGTGTGGGAGAGAATAAGCCAAGAGTATTCCATGTGACAGTCTAGGCAGGGCTAGGGTGTTTTTTTTTTTTAATTACTCCTGGTTTACCCCAAGCACTTGATTATCCATGTCCAAATCCAACCTTATGGAGTGTCTGTATCCCTTATCTGGAGGTGAGGCTGCAGGTGGGACTTTCCACACGAGTTCCCCGGGTCCTTCTGTGGGAATCTGTAGCAGTGTCCAATAATCCCTGTTTCCTGGGTACTGATCACCAGGAATTCTGTGTGTGCTCTGCAGGTTTGGCTTTGGATTCACCCGGCCCTGCGACCTCCGGCAACACCATGGAGGACACGTATGTAACCGCGTGTTAGACCTGGCTTGGGCATGTTGCATCACTAACAAATGTGGCCTGATGGGGCTTTTCCTTTGCTGGCACATGTGGGCTCTTCCCTCATGAGCTTCTCCCTGTGCTCCAGAGCTGGGGGAGCTGGGGAGGGCCCTGCCTGTGTCCCAGGGCACCGAGGTGTTGGCTCTGAGTTCAGGTGTTGTACCGCACACCTTACCAGGAGTCTGAGGCTGCACCAACCTGCATCTAAATGGCAGTTTCCAACACTTAAATTATGCTGTTCTGTGCCTTGACTGGTCACAGAATCCCAGAATCACTGAAGTTGGAAAAGACCTCTGAGGTCATCAGATCCAACCTTTGACCCGTCACCGCCTTGTCAGCTAGAACTGATGCCAAGCAGTTGCTCTGAGCTTTGAGCTTGCCACTCCCAAATAGATTTATTTTTTTTTCCCCCCTAATCTACTCCCAGGGATGGGGACAGATGCCCTTAGTCCCTGATTTACCAAGCTCTTCCTCCTTCAGCCTCACTTCTTGTCTGAACAGTGCTGGAAAGAATTTAGGGGAAGGAGGGGAAAAGGAGTCTTTGAGTGTTTCAAAAATTAGGATGGGATAAGTTGGCTGTGGACAGGGTTTGGGAAGGACAAGTGTCATTAAGAAGCAGGTTGCCCAGAGAGCAGCTGTGGCTGCCCCATCCCTGGGAGTGTCCAAGGCCAGGTTGGACGGGGCTTGGAGCAACCTGGGCTAGTGGAAGGTGTCACTGCCCATGGCAGGGGGTGGGAATGGGTGATCCTTAAGATCCCTTCCAAACCAAACCATCCTGGGATTCCTGGGATTCTGTGTTGGCTTGTGCTTGGCATGACCCTTAAATATAGGGCTGACTTTTAACGTTCATCTCTCTTGCTTTTAGGTTTGAGAAAGCAATTCTCAAATCCAGCAGACTGAAGTGAGTATAATTCTGTTTTAAACTCTTAGTGTCTGCTGTAGTTTATGGAGTTGGGGGGGTTGAGTTTTAATCATGTCTTTTAAGGAAAATGTTGCAGTAAATCTCTGTTCTTTCTCATTGCAGCCTTCGAATACCTTTCAGGAGAATACACTCCCTGCCAGTAAGTGAGAGTGGTACTGATGCTCTGTAAATGCTGTAGGATTTAACGTGTTCCTGGTTGAATACACTGCCTAACTTGTCAATTTTCTGGCTGCAAAACCAGCTGCTTGAGGGTGCTTAATGCAAACTGTCAGAATTGCAGCTTGTACATTCTAAATCTTACTTGAGTTCCCGTGAAATCTCCGTGACGTGGCTCCATCACGGCTGCAGTGGAAGCATTTCGGTACCTGTGCTGAGATGTCAGCAAAGTTTCCTCCACAAATTCACAGAGACTTTGCAGTCTTTATTAACCCCTTCTGTGCTTCAAATGTGACAGGTACATGATACTGAACTGGTGCTTTTGTGTGATCATTGTAGCAAAATCTGCTGGGATCCAGCCCTGCCCTGAAGAGAAACCATTCAGATTCTCTGGACAGTGATGCTTTTCAGCCACTGGCACAAGATGAAAATAAGGAGAATGTAAGTGATTAGAGATGAATAAAAATTGGGAAGACTTTGAAGCTGTTTAGGTAGATTGACCCATCTCTTCCCACTGCTGCCATGGATTCCTCATGGAATCAGTCCCCTTTGGCTGCTGGGAATCCCATGAGTGGGACTCTGACGGGTCTGCAGGAGAGGACACAGCTTTGGCTGCCTTCAAAAATGATGTATTTTGGAGAGAAGTTGACTGACAGGGATAGAAAAGCCTTCAGCCTGTAGGTGATGTCAGGAGCATAAATTTTGGATTATGTTAAATGAAACACTTGTATTCTTTCATTTGAAAATATTCACCTTCAGACCATTCCTGTTGGCAGCAGGGAGCTTAAATCCAAAATGTCAGGTAGTTTTAAAAAACCCTATAAGGATAAAATGATCCAAGCAACTCACGCAGTTTGTGATTTTGGTAAAATGTTTGTTTTCCTCCTTTTTAATTCAGGAGTCATTTGAGTTTAAGAAGCCAACCAAACCAGCTTCTCGTTGCTTCCGTGATGGAAGGGCTGGAACAAGGCAGAATTCATCTCCAGCTCAGATTGTAAGTTCTTGTCAACTAATTCTCACCTAATTCTTTGCTGCCCACTCTCTGGGAGGAAGAAAAATTGCGTCAGGGTTCAAAGGCGGTGCTGTCAATCACCACTGCTCAGGTGCCAAATAGCAAGGCTTATTTATCTGCCAGATAAGAAAATTTTTCTCACCTCTGGCTCCTGAGATGGTCAGAAATTTGAAATGTGGATTGTTCTGGGAAGGATGATTCAGTGCAGAGCTGAGGTTCTGCTGCAGTAATTGAAGGGAGTGTGGGCTCTGATGTGGAATTGGAACTGATTTCACTATCACTGCTGCTGAGGCTGATGCATTTGGAACAACAACTCCAGCTGTGCAGAAAAGGCTGGATTTTGTGTCCAGATGTGACACCCAGGGAGAAAATGTGACCTTATTCGTATCCTGTTGCTTAGAAAAAGCAACTGAAAAATCATGATGGGTCCTTGCACAGAAACAGAGCTGGGGGCCAAGTCTTGTCTCCACTCCTTGAGTCTGGCAGCACTTCATCCTGCCCGTTGCTCTCTGTCCTGTTTGCTCCATAGGGAGGAGCAACCACGGTGTTCCCTGTAGTGCAGGAAGGTCATGGCATCAGCTCTGGGAAGAGAAGGAATGTTGTTAAAATTAAAACTGTCTTCTCTCAGATTCCCATGGATGAAACACCCTCGGGTGGGCAGGAGAACTACAGGCCAGCCTTCCTGCAGCAGCATTCCCTGACCTCCTCGGAAAGCGAGGACGACGATGGATTCCTGGAGCTGCTGGATGACCAGGATTTGAAGGTATGTGCGAAGGGAATGGGATGGAGATCCCAAATACAGTTCTGCCTGCTGCTGCTGTGTGTGTCTGTGGTGCGGGTGTGTTCTGGCACGAGTCGGTGTGCTCAGTCAAACTGCAGTAAGTTCAGGGAATCATGGAATCCCAGAGGGGTTTGGTTGGAAGGAAACTCGAAGACCATCCAGTTCCACCCCCCTGCCATGTGCAGGGGCACCTCCCACTAGAAGATGAGTTATCATCATCTTTTTCAACTCACACTGTGGTATCTCTATCTTACAAGTGCTCTTACCTAGTGCAGACAGTGGGATTTGTTTGGTGTGTGAACAAGGAAGTTATTTTTAGTTGGAGAACTGCGTTACGAGAGAGAATTATTGGAACAGTTGGCATTTTTCTTTAGAAACTTGCTGGAAAGCTCAGAGGTGGTGTTTGCTTTGGAGCCACTTAAATAGAAGACTGTTTCCAACTGAATTGGAGATGCTTAAAGCTCTGGAGGATCATCACCTGTTGATGTATCGATGAACTGGCATAACTCCAGCCTGTCTCAGCTCGGGTCTGTGGTTTCATTGAGCATTGGCCTGATAACAGAGTTAAACTCCTGAAGCTGCTGTGGCAGCTGGATCCAGCTGGAGTGTTTGCCCCAGCCATGCAGGAGCTGTATTTACAGCCTGTGGGGCAGCAGGTGGGGTGACCCTCGTTTCCCCCTCAGAACGACGAGGAGGTGCCGTCGGACGTGGCGAGTCTCTGGACGGCGCCGCTGGTCACGAGGAGAGCGGACAATCGGGTGAGTGTTACGGCACAGAGAGCGGCCTTTGTCCTGGCGCTGCTACTGCTGGCACGAGTGATCCCGCTGTCAACTGTATCCCTAAGGACAACAACAAAACAAGCCTGGCACAACCCCTGGCAGTACTCCCTTATCTCTGAAGCTGTTTGCCTCGAAGACTTGGTCGGTGTGGATCATTTATAGGCATTACATTTCTTTTTACACTTCACAAACTGTGAGAAAATCTTGACTTCCCTTATCAGAATCTTGTTGGCATAGCTGGAATTCACCCTGCACAGGCTCACCTGGAATGCTGATCCCCTGATAAGAGACTGGGAAGGGAGTTTAGACTCCAGTAAAAAGCTCCTTGATCTGCTGATAGATTGGCTGCTAACTGGTGTAGAGCACTTCGTCTTGCTTAGGGTGCTCCAAGCTCCCCCAGTCCCCCCAGTAACAAGTGTTACTGGAAATGCAAAGCCTGAATAATTCAAATTACCATCCTGCAGTTGCTGTGCAGTGGTGGTGTCCTAAACAAGGCAAAATCTGTAACAATCTGTAATCCTGAGGTTTGTTTATTTTCCAAGCTAAGGCTCTGCTGGACAACTCAACTCCTCTCCTTCCTCACAGGCCAAACGGTGCCGCTTGTTTGGCTCTTCATCCGTGTCCAGCATTGCAGGAAGACCCACCCAGAAGAGGATGGAGAGATCCCAGGAAGAGAATTCCCCAGGGAAAAGCAAGAAGAGGAAAAGCCTGCCTGGAACTTGCGAGGACCCAACGGTGGGTGACTCTGCATCCAGTTTGTAACAGAGAATTGGTTGGGGGGGATCTGATATTGGTGTCTGGGTTATGAAGGTCAGTGGGAGCTTTTTTGGATGAAAAGTGAGATTTGGGGGAGCTGGGGCACTACTTGCGTATCCTGATCCTGAGCTTTGCCCCAGAACAGCAGGGAAGCTGAGGAGTCGGAATTCAGAGCTCTGGAGTAGAGTCTGAGTTCTCTGTTATGGGAAACAGGGAATGGGATGTGTCTGCTGCCAGTGCTGATCTCTAACCTGTGTCCTCCAGAGTCTGAAGCTGGTGAGGACCCATCCCTCCACAGCAGAGATTGAGAGCATTTTGGACAATGACCAGAGAGACCTGATTGGGGATTTCTCCAAGGTAATGCAAGGGATTCCATGGCCAGGTGTTTGCTGGAGTGTCCCCATGGCCTCTCCTGGTGGGGATGTCTCAAACCAGCCCTGTAAAGCCCCTCCCTTTACAGGGGCTTTGCTGCTGCTACATAAATCTTGCTTGGTTGGACTTGATGATCTTGGAGGTCTTCTCCAACCTTAACCATTCTATGATCCTCAAACAGTGAGGAGAGGCTGTTGGTGAGAAGGGACAGGTTAGACACAAAGTGATTAATTTGTGGTTTAAGACCTACAAAACCCCTCTGCTGTAGGAGCCAAAAATTAAATTCTGTCCCTGACTTTAGAAGTCTTAGTTTTAACTCCTGAAGAGATTCTTGTCAGCCAAGTATCTGTCAGAGAACGAACTGCTGGATGCTGTGACTCACATCTGGATTTTCTCCATCCTGTCTGTCTTAGAGTTATTTACTTGACACTGTTGATGGGAAACATCAGGACTTAAAATATATCGACTCAGAAATGGTGAGTGCTCCAAGGAGAGGCAGAAACATTCCTTACTGGGGGTTAGGGGACAACACCAAGACCTCTTGAAACAACTGAACTCTTTTTTTTGTGGGTTCTTTTCTTAGATTGTGTCTGTGCTGACTGGGAAGTTTGAGAGCTTCATCAAGCAGTGTGTGATAATGGACTGCAGATACCCCTACGAGTATGAAGGAGGGCACATCAAGGTATGTTGACCCTGTAAGAGCAACCCAGAGGGGTCTGAAGTTGCAATGTGGGGTCACTTGGCCCCCCGTGGGGCTGACTTTTATCCAAGGCCGTGTGGATATGTTATTCCTTGGACACTGAGCTCACACTTGGCTCATAAAGTGCCTTTTCCTCTCAGAGGGGAGTGTTCTGCCCTCCTTAAGCACAGGAGGGGGCCTGTGTGGCTGTCAGGGAGGTGGTTCCAGAGGAAGGATGCAAGACACTCCATGTGCAACATCCTGGTATCCAGGGAAGCTGCAATTGGAATATTAAACTTCATTTAAAGCACAGACTTCAAAGAACAAAGGGCTGTGCAAAACTGTCGGGGTTTGACTCGGCCACTGCCTCTCTGGGCAGTCTCTGCCCGCATTCTCCACCAAAAAATGTCGTGGTTT
>JAYRBT010000082.1:665838-682975 GCA_036023395.1 Myiotriccus ornatus | reverse complement strand
TCCCTGGAAGTGTCCCAGGCCAGGTTGGAGCAACCTGGGCTGGTGGAAGGTGTCCCTGCCCATGGCAGGGGGTGGAATTAGATGATCTTTAAGGTCCCTTCCAACCCAAACCACTCTGGGATTCTGTAACTGATCCTGAACATTGCTGCTTGATCAAGGGCCATCCCAAAGACATGAGATGAGGAGGGAAGTCTAAGGAGCCACAGCCTACAGGTGCTGAATTGTCCACCTGAAGCGGGTCTTGGTCACCCAGAGCCAGTCCCGGACTCTGGTGTCCTGGTGGGGTTTGGGGCTGTGTTAAGGCAGGGTTCCAGAGCTGCTCCAGCAAACCAAGGTGAGGAAACCGCTCTCAAGGAAGTGGGATAAGTTTGTTTTGTTCCCCCTGCCCTTACAGGGTGCCATAAACCTCCACATGGAAGAGGACGTGGAGAACTACCTGCTGAAGCAGCCGATCGAGCCGTCGGAGAACAAGCGGGTCATCGTGGTGTTCTACTGCGAGTTCTCCTCGGAGCGGGGCCCTCGCATGTGAGTCCCCGCCCTGCAGAAGGACCTGGGCAGTGCTGGGAGCAGAGCTGTGGGGTGGCACCACCGGCACATGGGGATTGTCACCTGGCACAGCCCGTGGTGCGAGTGGCCGTGCTGGGCTCGGCTGGAGCGCTGGGATGTTCAGAGGGAAAGGGGAAACCCAGTTCACTGTGGCCATGTGGGTCCTCACCCCTTCCTGAGAGGCAGCAGCAGACTGCTGGGATCCCAGGGGATCTGGGGTGGGAGCTGGCTTTGGGTGTTGTCTGTGGAATGCAGGGTTCAACGGGACCTTCCTGCTGCAGGTGCCGGTTCGTGCGGGAGCAGGACAGGCTGAGCAACGAGTACCCCAGTCTGCACTACCCAGAGCTCTATGTGCTCAAGGGGGGCTACAAGGATTTCTTCTCCAGATGCAGGGTAAGGAACTTGTCCCAAACTGTGGATTCCCATCCCTGGAAGTGTTCAGGGCTTGGAGCAGCCCTATCTAGTGGAAAGTGTCCCTGCCCATGGCAGGGGGTGGAACAAGATCTTGAAGGTCCTTTCCAACCCAAACCATCCCATGATTGTTCTGTGATCTCTTTCACACTCAGAGAAGTGGTAGATAAGTATTATTAATTTATTCATACTCAGACTTGTCATTGGGCCAGAGTGGTTTGGCTGGGATGGCTTTTCTGCTCTCAGTGCTCTGTTCCCAGAGCAGCTCAGGTTTGGCTGTCTCAGCCTGTTCCTTCCCTCAGAGCTGTTTTCCTGCCGTAGCTGAAAGGTTTTTCCACTTGTCTCAGAGGTAAAATATAAAAGTGGTTTCTGCCCTTTTAGAACAAACTGGCACTGAGGGAAGGGATTTAAGGCTGCTCAGCCTGCACAGAGCAGGGAAGACAAGGCTTGACAGTAGTTGCTGGATAACAAATGGAAACCTCAGGTCTCCTCCAGTCCTGAAACAGCAAAATTGGAAACCTGAGCTTGGAGTTTTCAGCCTCTGATTCAGACAAGGAAACTAAAGAACACCCCACAGCTCTTCCCAGCACTTTGAGGGTGGGATGTCTCCTGTCACTTGGCTTTTGCTCCTACAGCATTTCCATGGCTGGACTCTCTCCAGTGCTCCTGGGGTCTGTCCTGCTGCTCTGGCACAAACAGGTCATGGCCTGACTGTCACCTCAGTCCCTCACACTTCAGAGTATCCCTTAGATTGCCTTCCTGGTGTGTTTTCAGGGAGATGGGAGATATCTGACCTGTCCATGGCCAGCTGGATGGGGTTGTCAGCTCCTTCCTGCTGGGATGTTGGGCCCAGTGGAGATGCTGGTGTTGGTGGCACTGGGTGCTGCCCAGTTGGGGTCTCCCTGCGGTCTGCTGGCTCCCCTGGGGTGATGGACAGGTGGGATTTGGGTTGTCCCTGTGGGTTTTGGGTTGTCCCTGTCCCGGGGAGGGGTGGCCGAGGCCTCAAGGTGGCAGCACGGAACAGCCGACGGGGCTCCGGTCCCGAGGCACAGGGAGCCTGCCCGTCCTCCCTTCCAGGGTGATCCCAGAGAAACCCAGCCTGCCAGAAAATGTGGGATGAGAGCCCCGTACCCAGGGTTTGGCAGCTGTGGTCTGAATATGCCGGGGCTCTGAGTGTCTGCTGTGGAGCTCCCACGTGGAGCGGGGGGTCTGTCCCTGTGTGTGCCGGGGGTGGTGGTTCAGTGGCTCCTGCCAGGCTCTGTCAGTGGGATGCTCACCCCTGTGACACCGAGGTGGCAGCAGCTCCTGTCTCCTCAGAGCTTCTGCGAGCCCCAGAGCTACCGCCCGATGCACCACGAGGACTTTAAGGAGGACCTGAAGAGGTTCCGCACCAAGAGCCGGACCTGGGCTGGGGAGAAGAGCAAGAGGGAGATGTACAGTCGCCTGAAGAAGCTCTGAGGGCTGCAGGGACCCAGCACGGACTGTCCAGCGTGGGGGGCCTGTCCTGCCTCTCTCCTCCTCTGTTTGCTCCCTGGGAACTCCAGGAACTCGGGGCTTCGGGCCCGGATCCGGCTGGGAGCTGCCTTTGGTTATTTTTGTTACGTTGCTTCGTGAAAAATGGCTTCTTGTGTTCTGTGCCTCCCCCAGAGCGCCCGGGAGGGGTGGGCAGACACCCGTGGGGCTGTGCTGGGGCCTGGGGCAGCAGTGTTGAGGGTGTTTTAGTGCCTGGTATTTTTTTAACTGCTCGATTTTATTTAAATACAGTCAAATGAAGCCAATACTGCTACGGTTGGATCATCTGGGGTCTACTTAAACCTGATCTCTGCCCCAGGGCATCCTGCTGGTGGAGGGGTGGGGGCTAATTATTGTACTCAGCTGCAGCTTTGGTTCCATGTAGTGTTTGTGGGGAAGGAAAATGGGAAATGTCCCGTTACAGCTCGAGGTTCCCACCTCTAAACCTTTGAAAGCCCATCTAAGAGGAATTGCTTGTTCATAAATATCATGTTCACCTCGTTTACTTCAGGTTGTTTTATTTCATAGTCTCTTTCTGTAGCTTTAGAGGAGTTGGTGTTCTAAAGGAGGGAGAATTTCTGGGGGCTGGGGGGGCAGCAGTGGGGTGATCCCAGGAGCACCAGGGAGCAAAGCTGTTGATTTTCTGTCGCCGCTGCCTCCGAGGGTGTGAGTTGTTACCCTGAAACATTCCCGGAACAGAGGGTGTGGGGAATCCTGGGGGGCTGCTCCCACACCTGGGGGTGACTGTGGCCACTTCTCCCTCTGCCAGGAAAGGCAGGAAGGAAATTAATCCCTGAAGGAAAAGGAACTTCTCGGCAGCCTTGGGCCCTACAGCTGAGGAAGTTCTGTTGTGCCAGCCCCAAAACTGCTTGGCTGCTGAGTTTTGGGGTCACATCAGCCCCACCATTTCAGTCCTGCAGCAGCCCAGGGATTTTGGGGTGTGATGGTGCTGGAGCTCATCTTCCTCATGGACCAACTTCCTGGAGAAACTGGTGCTCCCTGGGAGTATCAGGTGCCTGGGAAGCTCCCAGCTCTCCTCTTGTGTCCTGTGTGTATCCATGTCAAAAAATATTGAAATGGAATTGCCTTATGTGGAGTTCTAACTTGATTTTACTGAAAATCTGTTTCTTAAAATGTGTTGTTAATCCTCTTGAGAAGCAAAAGGATAGACTTGGAGTTTTTCTAGTTTAAAAAAAAAAATAAATTGGAATTTGCTGTTTTCCCTCAAAGCTGAAGCCCTTGAAGGGGGAGATGAGGAAATCTAAATCAGACATGGTCGTTACAAATTTCTCCCCTGGGGAAACGGGGGAGGGCTGAACTCCTGAGTGGGGGTTGTGGAGTGGGAGGAGGCCACGGGCAGTGACCTGGGTGACCCAAACTGCTTTTTGGCCAAGGCCAGGGGGTAAATCATCAGTTCAGCAACACGAGGGCTGGGCAGGATCTCTTGGTACAGCTCTTGTGATCCAACAGTTGCTCCATGTGAGAGTTTAACTCCTCAGAAAAAGCAGATGGAGACTTGCTGGGGTCATGATGGTCTTTGCTGAGGTCACAGCTGGAGCCAAACCGCTGCAGCAATCCGGGCTGTGCAGCTGCACTTCCCCTGGACCTGCTCAGCATCCCAAACTTCCCGCTGTTCAGGAAGCTGGGGCTGGGCTGGGTGCTGGGGCTGTGGCCCAGCAGTACGGGGGGATGAGCAGAGACTGGGAATGGTTGGAGCCCTGCAGGGGTGGAAATGAGCCCCCTGGTGTCAGACCCCACCTGGCTCTGTGTGCCCCGAGTCCTGAGGTGGGAGAAGGCTGGGAAAGGGCTGTTCTAGGCAGGATCTGCACTGTGTCATCCCAGATCTTAATAGATTGTTGGGAGCAAAGGGAGTAAGGTCCTAAAACCCCAAACAGTTTGAATCCAACTGTTCCTGCAGCAGAGGCTCTGGTGAAGCTGCTCTGTGTCACTGCAGTGTCAGAACAAGCCCAGGGTGGCAGTTGCTGCTTTTCGTGTCCTGTCTTTGCTTGTTGCTTGCAGGACAAACACTTCAGAGAAGCTGTGGCTGCCCCATCCCTGGAAGTGTCCGAGGCCAGGTTGAACGAGGCTTGGAGCAACCTGGGCTGGTGGAAGGTGTCCCTGCCCATGGCAGGGGCTGGCACTGGATGGGCTTTGAGGTCCCTTCCAACCCAAACCCTTCTGGCATTCTGTGAACTCCAGGGCTGCAGCCACCTGAATGTCAAAGCTGGGTGTTCCCATCATCCCATGTTCATTGTGGGGTCTCAGCTCACTTTTGGATGAGGGTCCTGGCCTGTGCTGGAGGCTTTCCCAGGGCTGGGAAGAGCTGCAGCAGAGCGTGGGGGTAACGAGCAGGTGGCCAACAATGGGGTCAGCATTAAAAGCTTCCCTGAAAACACAGCAATGTGACTCCAAATCCACGGGAAGCTCAAGCAGAGAACTGGGTGGGGTTTTTTTTCCCTTCCCTCCATCTGTCATCCTTAAAACTCATTTTGAAAGCAGCTTAAACCGTCATCAGCTTCGACCACCAGCTCCTGAATGGCGCAGAGGTTGCTGTTTCCTTGCATGTTGTGTTACCTTTGGCGGCCTAAAGGGACTCCTGTGCTCTGTCTTTTGTGGCATTTGGGGCTAATAAAGGCCAACTGCAAAGGGCCAGCTGCCCTGCTGTGCCAGCAGCTCCTGGATCCCTTGGATTCCCTGGGGAACTGGCAGTGGGTGTCAGACATCCCTCCAGTGCTGCCTGGCTGTGGCGTTCAGTGCCGCCATAACCAGCCACTTCCCTGCTTTTAACTCCTTTTGCAGCTTTTCAAACAAATCTGCCTTTGCCTTTCTGCCTCCTCTGTTTCCTTTGTGTGACAGCTCTTCCCAGGTCTCTTGGAGCCTGTTCCTGCATCCTGGCTCCTGCCACCACCAGCCCCACTCCCTTCGTGCCCGTGGCTGCTCGGCCACTGCAAACCCCAAACTTGGCCATTTTCGGGAGTTATTTGTCAAGTGAAGCTGCCCCACCTGAGGCTCTGCTGGGCCAGGAGGGATTATCCCAGCTGGAGGCAGGAGTGTGAGAACTCCAGAAGGGCAAAGCAGGGTTCTGTGCAGGGCCTGAGTGCTGCTGGCTTGGGCTGAGGCAGAGAGGTTCAAATCAGCTAAAATTCCCTAATAAAGCTCCTGCAGGTTTGCAAGGGGCAGTGCTGGATATGTGTCAGGCAGTGGCTGGGAGAGCCCCTCTCCCCAAAGCTGGGGGGGTTTGACAGGGAGAAGTGACAGAAGGAGTTGTCTCCCGTGAAATCTCGACTGTACCTCTGTGGTTGATGATTCCAGAGCAGATTCCCGTGGCTTTGCTGGGCAGAAGTTGCTTTGCTGAGAAAACCATTGGCTTCTTGTCCTGGCAGTGGCTTTTGGTGACAAGTGTGACTAAGCTGGGCCCTGCAGAGCTGCTGGCTGGGCAGCAGTGTCCTGTAACTCCTGGAAGTGTTGATGCCAGGCTTTGGCCAGGCTGCAGTTGGGTTTCACTGAACTGGGGCCGGGCAGTGGCTGCTCCCACGGGGCTGTGTCACACCCCAGTGCCCCTAATCCCCCTCCTGCCGGGGGTGACCCTGCTGTGCCATGGCCCTTGCTCCACGGGGGCTCCAGGGGACATCCTGCCATGGCCCAGTGCGTTATCCCAAGCCCTGTGGTCCCTGCCCCGCTCTTGGCTCAGTCACACCCCATCCCCAGATGGGAGCTGGGGAGGGTGAGGGACAGGCCCAGCTCCCCGCTCTGTGTGTGTCCCTGCAGTGCCTCTGCTTCCCAGGAACGGATACAGGGGATGGATGGCTGTGCCGGGAGCAGGGACTGCCAGCCGGGGTGGAAGGGCCTTGTTAGAGTCACCAAATCCCGGCAAAGCTGGAAGTGAAGCTGCTCCCATCGCCCAGCCGAGCTCCAGGCGCTGCAGGAACTGCTCCCGGGGGCCCACGCTGGGGCTGGAGGGGCTGGGAAGTTGCTGCCTTTTAAGGCTGCTCGGGGCTGATGGATCTGCTGCCAACCCGCTCAGCACTGCGGTCCTGGGGGGTGGCACAGTGTCCGCTCAGCGTTGAGGAGTGATGGGTTCCCCCAGCAGTGCCCCCTTCCCTTCCCTCACTCCCAGCTCCACTTGGCTTGAACCCACAGCCCAGCTCTGCCCCAGGGACACCAGTGGCACTGCTCCCACCTGGAAAGGGCCATGGGGACACCAGTGGCACTGCTCCCACCTGGAAAGGACTGTGGGGACACCAGTGGCACTGCTCCCACCTGGAAAGGACTGTGGGGACACCAGTGGCACTGCTCCCACCTGGAAAGGGCCATGGGGAGCTGTGAGGGGACAGTGGCTGCTCCCCTGGTGCTTCCCTCTGCCCACTCCTCACCTCACCTGGGACACCGGATTTTGCTGTGCCCCAGGTGATGCCCAGAACTGGTGGGAACCACCGGTGCCATCAGAGCTGTCACTGGTGCCATCAGAGCTGTCACTGGTGCCATCAGAGCTGTCACTGGCATCCACCCTGTGCTGCCAGTGCTGATCCCAGGGCACGGGCTACCCTCGGCTGCTGCCCTCGGGGTGTGAGGCACCAGGGGCTGCACCACCAAGGTCTTCCTCACCCAAAATGCTCCCCTTGGAGCGGGTGGGCAGGAGGGGAGGAAGGGCAGGTGGGCACGGTGGAGAACCCCTCGGGGTCTGCCTGGGGGCTTTATGTGCTTTTGGGGTCGCAGCCCCAGTCAGGCTGTGCTGGCCCGGGCCTTGTTGGCTGCAGACAGGCCGTGCCTGTTGCTGTTGGATGAACTCTGGTGATGTTTGCTGGGGCTTAAGGCTCAAGCAAGGAGCCATAAAAAGGGAGGATAACATCAGAAGAGGAAAGTGGAAGGAGGCCAGGAGGAATGTGGCCAAGAGCCCTTTCCTTCTTTCTCTTTCTCTCTGTGCAGGAAATCCCCGAGAGTGTGGGATGTGTCACATCCCTGTGCCAGGCCGGGCACGGCTCGACCACCACGGGGACACACGAGAGGAACGTCCCCAGGGGGGGTCCTGGGGAGGGCAGGGAACCGGGGGGAGGCTGAGCTGGGGGAGAGGGGCCCAGGGAAAGAGCTCCTGTACGGATGGAGCTGCAGCTCCCACTCCACCTCGGGGTACATCCCCGTGGGGTGGCTTCTGTCACCACGGTTGGTGGCACGGGAAGGCGGGTTGGGGTAGGAAGAGCCCCGTGGCCGCATCCCGGGTGTCTCACGGAAGGAATTTGGCAGGGCGGGGCAGGAGACGGCGCGGGAGGAGCGCGGTGTGTGCGAACACCCCACGGGCGGCTGGACCGGCCCCTGCCAACACCTGCCAGTGCCACGGGGAGGGACAGCCTCGTCTCGGGAGGGGACAGCCCCTGCTCCGCGCTGCTTGTCCCTGCAGCCCCCTCACCGGGATTCCCGCCCCGGGAATTCCGTGCCGCGGCTCAGCACACCCCACGGGCGAGCCCCGGTGCTGGTGGAGGGCTGGGGAGCGGGGCCGGCCCCGGGGATGCCCTGGAGCTGCTCCCCGCCCTGGGCACGGGCTCCCCTGCCGGGGGTCGCGCCGCTGCCCATCCCGGGGTCCCGGGCCCGGGGGGAGGGCAGCGGGGGTGCCGGGCTTTCGGGGTGCCCCGGAGCAGCCCCGGGGCCGCGCTGGCGGGGGATGATCCGGCAGCACGGGCCCGGGCCGTGACGCTGCGGGGGCTGACAATTAGCGGGTGCCAGCACTGGTGGGGTTCGGCCCTGGTTCAGCCCTGCTTTGCCTCTGCTTCCTCCCACCATCCTCCTCCTCTGTGGGGCTGAGCAACCCCAGGGCACAGCGGAGCCCACGCGGGTCCCCAGGTCGGGCCAGCAGCCCGTGCAGCCCTCGTCCCGCAGGCGGAGGAGCAGAGCTGTGCTGTGGGAGGCAGCACGGCGAGGCATCCAAACCGATTTAACCAGTTTGGCGAGTGTGAGGTCCGTGGGGGAACCCTGCGCTCATGGGAACTCTCTGGGCATCGCCGCAGGCCCAGGAAACGCGGGGTCTGCCCTCGCAGAGCAACCACAAAGTGAATTTGGGGCTGTGGCTGGGGCTTTCCTGGGTGCAGAGCCAGTGTTGCCCATGTGGAGGGGATGAGTTTGGTCCTGGCCGTTCCCCTGTTGCTGCAGGAGGGGAAGTGGTGACACAAGTTCTGCGCTGGGAACAACAGGTCACATCCCCACCAGCCCCACAAACCTGCAGCCCCCTCGGCTGCTCCTCTCCCCTCACCAAATGTGGCTGGAACTGGGTGAGAAGTCTGAGCATTGACCTGTTGGAGTGAGTCCAGAGGAGGCCACCAAGATGAACAGAGGGATGGAACCCTTTCCTACGAGGAAAGGCTGAGGGAATGCCTCACCATCCTCACAGGGAAGAATTTCCTCCCAGTGTCCAATCTAAATCTATCCTCCTTCAGCTTAAAGCCATTTCTCTTGTCCTGCTCCTCCAGCTCCTTGTCCAAAATCCCTCTCCAGCTCTCCTGGAACCCCTTTAGGCCCTGCAAGGGGCTCTCAGGTCTCCCTGGAGCCTTCTCTTCTCTTCTCTCCCCAGCCCTCCCAGCCTGGCTCCAGAGCAGAGGTGTTCTCCTCTCTTCCACCTTGTCAGAAACCAGCAGGACCTGCTCCTCCCTTGGGCAGAGAAGGAGAGATCGTCAGGGCAGAGGCATCACTTCCAGCACCTCTGGATGGCCTGGAGTTCTGTGTGGCTGGCAGAGAGCTCCGAGCCTGGTGTGCCTGGGGGTACGTGCACACACACACACACACACACACACTGCAGCTGTGCACAGATGTCTCTTGGACCCTGCTGAGGGTGTTTATTCCTATTTCCAGCTGCTCCCAGCTGACCCTTTGGCTGGCTCTAGTGCTGGTGGGACTGCTGGAGTCGTTCACAATCTGATTTTTGTCAAGAGCTGTGATCCAGCAAACCTCTGCCCCAGCAGCTGAGGGGGCACGGGGTGCCGGGGGCTCTCCACTCACTGCTCCCACTCTGCAGCCAGGGCCCGTTCCCAAGGGATTGCACCCCAAACTCACACCGGGCAGGACCCGGTCTGTCATTTCCACCCAACTTCCGTGCCATCAGCCAGCCCTGCCGCGGGCACGAAGCGGAGCAGGGACCGCTGCGGGTCCACCTGCTCTGCGGGCGGAGCCGCGACAGCAGCTCGGGGAGGGGACGGGGAGCGGGGCATTGTCTGCGACAGCGGCAGCTGTTTGCAAAGCGAACGTGTGTCCGTGGCCTAGGAGACCGTCTCTTGCCTGGAGAGCTGACAGTGGGAATAAAGACGTTTGGAGAAGGGAGACAAAGGCACGATTGTTGTGGCGCGGCCCGGCCGGGGCTCGGCCGGGGAAGTGGCTGCGGAGCACGGAGGCCGTGGCGGAGCCGCCGGCCCCGCAGGGCTCTCCCGCTGCCAAACAGCAGCTGGAGCTCGTGGAAAAGCCCTCCCCAGTGCCCCTCTCAGCGCTGGGAAGCTCCTGTCGGCCGGGATCCGCTCCCGAGCGTGGAGCCCGCTGGTGGCACCGGGACTGAACGGGGGGAGCAGCCCCGCAGCTGCCGGACAGGCAGGATCGGGGGGAGCGGGGCCCAGGGTTTGGCTCTCGGGTCTGGGACTGGAAGAGAAACAACCAGCAGTGTCTCACAGGGAAAGGCTCCGGGAATTTCCGCTGGAGGGACCTGCTGAGCGCGGGCTGTGCCGGCGCTCCGGCCCCTGGGACGGGGAGCAGCCGAAGGCTTGTCTGGGGTATTCCCGTCTCCATCACTGAGTGCCAGCTCTGCCAGCTCAAAGCCCTGCGCTGTGCCTGGGATCCGGGGACCACGGCGTGCTCGGGGCTGTCCTTTGTGTGATCCAGCAAGCCCGTGTGAGGGACAGGGTGGGCTGAGGGACAGGGTGGGCTGAGGGACAGGGTGGGCTGAGGGACAGGGTGGGCTGCACGGAGCCTCCAGGCATACACAGACCCTCACCCTGCGGAGTGCTCCAGTGCTCTGTCTCTGGTGGTCTGAGACCACCTGCCATCTCTGGGTACCTCTGGCACCACACGCCCCAGGTATCCCTGTGCAGCAGTCTGGGAGCACCAGGCTGCTGCACAGTGTTTAGGTGAGCCATGGAACCTCAGGGTCTCGGTCACCTTCTCATCTGTGTGTCACTCGCCTCCCCACACATCCATCGCTCTCAGGCTGAGAAGGTGTTGCTTCAGCCTGAGAGAGCATCTCCCGGGAGCTCTGCCTGTGCTCCAGCGGAGCGGAGCAGCCCGGCCCTGGAGCTGCCCGGGGAGGGCTGGGCACAGCAGGGAATCTGCAGCAACCTGGACGTTTCCTCCCCGTGAAGCAGCGGCTGGAGCCGGAGCCAGGCGCTCTTGTGCTGCCTCTTTTCTTCCCCAGATGGATGCACGAGTCCTATTTGTCGGGAGCATGTTTGTGCAGAGCGGAGCCCCGAGCCTGGGCGCTGGCCCAGGGCTGCTCGGCTGCAGGGGGAATGTTCAGGGGCAGGAAGCACTGGCTGCTACACATTCACACCCTCCTGTGTCTGCAGTGGGAAAGCCTGAGAAAAACAAACCCCCTTTGGTTAACGGGCAGTAAAGCAGCTTCTTCTCCCACTCCACTTTTGGCTAAAACCGAGGAGGAGCTTCCCTGCCTTGCGGAGCACTTTGATGGCAAAACTGGGCTACAGATGCTTTTTCTTCCTGCTGGAAGTGATGAGGAGATCCCTGCCAGGCTCTCTCTACTCCCTCGCCACAGGACAGCCAGAAAAGCCTTTTCTCTCCCCAGAATGATGTTGCTATTGACAAAAATATGCAGACGCCCACCCACTCGTAAACAACTCGGTGATCTCCAAACAGAGCTGGGCTTTGCCACTGTTCCCTGCAGTCCCTGTGGATCTGGCTGAGCTGTGGGGAGTGTTGTTCCTCTCTCCAGCAGACCAGGCCCATCCAGAACTGCCTCTGCAGCAGATCCAGGGCTGGACTGGAGTTGAGTCACGGTGTTGGGTTGTGGGAGGTGTCCAGGACAGGACATTTTAATCAGCCCAGGAGGAGAAGCTGTTCCAGTAAAAAAGAACAAAATATTTTATTTCTTCACGGTCCAGCTGCAAGCACAGGGGCTTTCAGAGTGTCCAAGAGACACAGATTCCCACATTCCCTCCCTGCCACAAGCAATGCCCTGGGGCACTTTCCTGTCTCACCAAACTTCCACAGAGAAGAATCTTGATATTCTAGTAACAGCAGCCAAGATTTGTACCCATGGTATTATTAATAATGCAATATTTGTACATGGTCCTTCATGGGTTTTACATGGACAAGCTGGGCAAAAGGTACTTTTGGTCAAACCCTGAGCATTTTCTTCCACGAGTGAATCATGGAACATCCTGAGCTGGAAGGGACCCACAAGGATCATCAAGTCCAACTGCTGAACGAGGGATGCTTGAGGTGGGGACAAGAGGTGCAGGGATGAAACCCCCGTCTTTTTAGAAAAGTGGGATTTGGCAACATCCCGAATCCCTTCCCTTCTTCCTTTTGATGTTCCTCTGCCCCCACTTCCCATGGGATGTGAGGCCATGCCAGCAGTGAGCAGGACTTGTCATGGGCACCTGCAGGTCTTTGCTGGTGACAGAGACCAATGCAGTCTATTAATTTTCAAGAATTATGCCCACGACAGGGAGTGGAAGGAGATGATTTCTAAGATCCCTCCCAACTCAAGCCATTCTGGGATTATACAATTCCACGAGGAAACAATAGCAGCAACCCATCCTGCACATCATTACACAGATGCAGATGCAGAAAATAGCTATTTTATGCTGCCCCTTTGTTTAGCAGCTTTAACTGGTTTCAAATTAATGGGCTGTAAGTATTAGAACCAGACGTGATCGCTGGGAGGCTCAGCCGAACGAGCTCTGCTCAACAGCAGGATCTCATTTCAGGGGTTTGATTCGGTTTCCTCCTCTGCCCTGGCAGGGAAGACAATATTTTTATTTAACAAACACTGGTGTTTGGAAATAGACTGATTGTTTTCGGCTTGGTGTATTTTCAGCAATAAATAAATAGCGGCGAACAGCCAAGCCCCCCCGTCTGTCCGTGCCCTTTTTTGGGTTAGAGAAGTCGGTCACGGATACACCAACCTTCCCGTAAGAACAGACTTCCTTTTTTTGACCTATTCTTTCAGTTTTGGCCTGATTTTCCTCTCTGAATAGAGGCTCTCTGTCATCAGCTGCTAGAAGAGAGATTATCTCTCTGCTCTCTGTGCCCAGCATTCTGACTGGGAAGCCCTGAGGGATTACCACAGGATAATTTGGCAATAAATAGCCATATTTGTAATATTTGGTTACAAATCACATCCTAATGCTCTTTAATAACGGGGCGTGTTCACCACGCAGACACAAAATTTCTCTTTTGTCGCAAACCCTCCGAGATTTCTGCCCACTTATCTTTTAATGGAACCCTGAGAGGGACCTTGGACACAGTCCTGACACCGATGGTCTTTCATCCTCCCGCCAAGTCATGTTGTTGGGTCTCTTTTCCCAGCCCAAACCCCAGCTCAGCAGCACCACGTGGGGAGTTTGGTGCAGAACCTTGTCAGCAAAGCCGTCAGCAAAGGAAAAAATGGTATATTTTGCTTGCAAGGCACCGTCCCTGCAATGAAAGGAGAGGATTTGGAAGCTGTAGGGACTCAGGTGGTCCCAGTTCCTCTGATCTCCCCAGCTCTGGTGGTCCTTGGGGTGTTAGTGCTGGAACATGGCCCTGCAGCCTTCACCAGCCTTGCAGAGTTTGTTTCAGTTTCTAAATAAGGAAGGAAAGTTTGTTTCAGTTTCTTTGCTTTCTCAGTGCTTAAATCTCCTATTTGATGGTGAAGGTTTAAAGCTGGTGAGAAAGAGCAGTGTCCTTCCTGCTCCTTCTGTCCCACCCAAAAGACAGGAGAGTAACCTCTGCTAACACACCTGAATGGAACTGTGGAGGGAGTGACTCTTGTCTTTAATTAAGGCAGGGCAGAGCAGCAATAAGTACACTCATGGCTTTGAAGAGGGAAATCAGGGACACTGCAGCCCTTTTTGTCCACTTTCCCTTTGGGACCCTGGCCTCGGTCCCCTCCTGCAGCAGCTGGAAGAGCCTGTCCAGCAGTTCTCCAGCAAGGCCCCTTTTGTGCTCGTTGTGCTGGATGCCCCCAACTTCAGTGCCATTTTTGTTTCCTCTCCTGCCTCTGTGTGGCTGAGCTGGGGCAGCTTCGAGGTCCCTTCCCACCCAGACCGTCTGAGGAGCAGGAGGAGAGGCTGGGGCAGCAGTGCTGGGGCTGCAGGGCTCTGCTCCTCCAGCCCCACCAGCTCGGGCTCGTTCCACGAGCGTCCCCCATCCCGCTGTGGTGAGAGCTGTGACCCCACGGGGAACCCTCTGAGCCAGTTCCCCTGACTCAGGGAGCCTCTGCTGCCAACCTGCACTCACCCAGTAATGCTCAGGCTGCCCTCATTCCACCCCCCCTCTAATGATGCTGCATCCTCACCACTGCTTATTTGGGATGACTGTGGGAAGATTTGAAACCAGATACGGGCTTGGCAAAACACTCATTATGGCCGTGGCTCATCTTCTCATCCCAGAAACTGTGTCTTCCCCCACTGCCCCAAATCTGCCTCCATTTGCTGAGGCAGCAATTTGACATTTAAGTAGTTTGGTTCTTCTCAGTGGTATCTCATTTTCCTTCTCAGGTTTCCTGAGGAATTTGTTGCAGACTAATGTTTAATCATGCTCTGGTAGGGTGACAGCTCAAGTTTAGTAGAAATATTGCTAATGTTGCAATCTGGAGTAATTTAATTTCAAAGGCTGATGCTTTCCCAAAGGAGTGGATTTATTTAGATCCTGATTTTAGGGAAGTGTTTGGGCTGGTGACAACCAGCACTGATCTGTCAGCATGTAAAGCTCTGTGCAGCGTGTTCCTGACAGTTGTGACAAACTGATTATCCCTTATTTTCCCTTCCAAAGACTCCCAGGCCAAGTAGAGGAGACAACAGGCGTTGGAGCCTGTTCTCAGACAGAGAAGAATTAATTCATTGCCTTTTAAAACTGCTCTGGGGCCGATTCTGACAGAAGTCAAAATATGGGAGGGATGTCCACATGGGACACAACTTCAATCAGAGCTCCCTTCCAAAGCTCTCTGCGGAGAGAGTTTCATCCAGCTGAAATTAAAAGGCTCTTTGCAGGGTGAAATCAAGCGCCATGAAGGTTTCCAAGTGCTCTCTTAGAAGGATCTGAACATTGTCCTTGCTTCCTCCAGTTCCCTTTGAGGTTTATACAAACCACAGGCACAATCTGCAGGGTTTTTAGATCATATTTTTGCTAAAATCTTTCAGCAGTGATTCTGGAATTCAGCCTTGCACACAGCAAAGGCTCCTCTCAGGGGGAAGAACTACAGCAGCTTCTTTCATGGACAGTGGCCTTTCTCTCACGGACTTTCTCTTTCATGGACATCCCTCTTGAAAGGAATGGCCTGAAAGTCACCCTCAGGGATGTGCTAATGACACCTTAAATACCTTGTGTCATTTGTCTGGGTGTTATCTGACCCTGCAGCTTCTCCAGCTCCCTCTTTTATTCCCTCTCTCCCTTTACAGCTCCTTCTCTTGCCTAAAATTTCGGGTTTAATCCATCCCTGTACCTTCAGCGAGTCTGGTGCTCACAGCTCTGGAGCAATTCCAGAACTCGGGCCAGTTGAGGACCAGAGGATTTTCTGCCAAGCAGCAACAGCAAAATGTGTCACTGTGATGTGTAACGACCTTTGGGGTTTGCTTTTAATTTGGGAAAGAATTCCTGAGTCATTCAGGCTTCCAAACCACTATCTCCCCCACTTTCATATGGCATCTTTATGCTCCTAAGGTTGTCTGTTGCCAACATCCTCCTCTCTGCTCTTAAACCAGTTAATTGTGACAGAGCTTTCTGATCTTGTGTCTTCACGACTCTCCTGTGATCTTTTCCACCCCTTCCCTGAGAGCTTTTTCCCAAGCCCTGCCAGGATGATTGCCTGTTTATTGGCTGATGCTGGCACCAAACACATCTATTTATAGAAGCCTTTATCAATTGCTTCTTTATCACTTACTTTATGGCATTTCATGCCCATAATTTTCCCAGTTGCCACAAACCCTCTTCAAGTCAAATAATTCAGGAGCAGTTTAGACAAGGGGGGCTTTGATCCCTTCAGAGTTTGTTTTCTTCCCCTTAAAAGCAGTTTTTAACGCAGCTACCACTCCACAGCTGAGTGCTGCTAATAGGGATTCATTCAGCTCACCAAAAACTTGAGAATAGCTGAGTTGGGCTCTCTGGTTGCCTGGATCCTTGTCTGGTGGATGCTTCCAATTGCATTCAATTCACAGAGGTAGGGCCCTAAATTCTCCTTAATCCTCCCTGTCTTCTGCCCTGCTGTTTTCTGTGATAAGTCCTCCTGGCTGCAAAATTTAAAATGCCAAAATAATACTTAAAATCAGTTGCCAACAGCCTCCTTTGCTGGGCCCTCAGACCTGCCTGCTCTCCCCAAAGCATCTTTTACTCTCTCAGAATGCTGGGGGGGTTCTGTCTCTCAACCTTTTTGCTTCTGCCATTGCTCAGACTTTCTGGTTTTCTCCTTTTCTCTCCCCTCCTTCCTTTTCTGAATTTCAGAGCCTGCCAAGATTTTTTTCATCGGATTATCATTATTTTCCATGCTTTGTGTGAACGAGTTGTATTTCTATTCCAAGCAACTGCAGTGAATAGTCTGCCCCCTCCACCCCCTTCCTTAAAGTCGCTCATTTTTGGAAGATGAATAAGAATTTAAATAGGATTCTCACCGTAATACTGAGAGCTGCTGTCATTTCCCCCAGCTCTCGTGTCTTTTTAAAGCAAGAGCAGAAAGATATGTGGAAAAAATATGGCAGTTTGTGGCCTTTGAGCAGAAACTTTGGATATTGTCGGCATTTTTTTCCTCCTGGCAGTGATGGAATTTCACAATCAGGTCTCCAGGTCTGCTGTGGAGTCCCAAGGGAAGAAATAGTCTTCTGGAGACTGTGTTTAGGTTGTCTCTTCCAGAAAGCTCGGGTTTAACAACATGGTGATTAAATTAGATGATAGATTGAGTTTCGTCCTTCGGCATTTCAACTTTTAATTCTCCCGTCATCCCCCCTCTGCTTTCTGTATGAGTGGAGCAGCTCTGCAGCCGAGTCATGCAGCGTGTGCAGCACTTTCACTCCTCTCCTTTGGACCCGTTTCCAGCAGTTACACCCTCAGCCCAGCCTTTTTTTGCCACTCCAGCTTTGGATGTGAGATAATTCCTGGGAGATCACCTCCCTGGCTGTGGCCTCAGGGGTGAGCTGGTTTACTCTGCTCTGGTTTGGCAGCCAGGGCTTGGGAGCAGAGTCGGGAAACCTTTCCAAGTGCAGCCTGAAAAACCATCTCGCTGAGGTGACGGGTTTGGATGATCTGGAAGGGTCACGGTCCAGAACCCTCCATGCCCTGGGCTGGTCCCACAGCAGGGCAGGGGGATCCTGCCCCTCTGCCCCCCAGGTGAGACCCCCATGCAGAGCTGCCCCAGCCCTGGAACAGCAGCAGGAGGACGTGGAGCTGCTGCAGAGAGTCCAGAGGAGGCCCTGGAGCTGCTCCCAGGGCTGGATCCCTCTGCTCTGGAGCCAGGCTGGGACAGCTGGGGGGATCACCTGGAGAAGAGAAG
>JAYRBT010000082.1:604870-632844 GCA_036023395.1 Myiotriccus ornatus | reverse complement strand
ACACAGGGAATGGCTTCCCACTGCCAGAGGGCAGGGATGACAGCAACCTTAAAGCTCATCTCATTCCAACCCCCTGCCACGGGCAGGGACACCTTCCACTGTTCCAGGTTGCTCCGAGCCCCTGGTTGCTCAGCCTGGCCTTGGACACTTCCAGGGATGGGGCAATCAGCCTGGGACACTGGGAAATGTCCCCTCTGCTTTGTAACTTGGTTAAAATACTGGCCCATCACCCCAGTTCTTACTGGGATGCAGCTCTTGGCTGGGAGAGCTCGTGGGTTCCGCTCCTTCCTCGGTCTGCTCTGGATTTAACCGAGCCGAGCTCGGCCGTTGTTCCTTACTCGGGTGAACTGGATGTGTCCTTCAGGACACAAGCAGGTGATTCCTCCTGGAGAGGAGGAGGAGGTTCTCCTTCAACAGCCATGACCTGAATGTCAGTCAGCTTTCCCTGGGAAACACCTGAGAGCTGTCACTGTTGGGTGGAAATTCGAGTTACGAAGGAGTTTGCTCCTGGTAGGTAACCCCGAGAGCAGCTTTCCCTGGGAGGTGCAGTGGTGGGCTCAGGAGCATCTTCACCTCCTTTTTTAATGTTCCTCTGTGCCATGTCCTCCCCCTGGGTGGTGACACCGACCCCGTTGTGTCTCCTCAGACCCCTTCAACATGCACAGAGGGGAGAACCTGCCGGATTTGTCCTTCCCTGCTGACATGAGGAATGTGCCGCTGTTCCCGGGCCACGGGGATGCTTCCAGAGACATCCTTGGTGAGTTCCTGCCCGCCTTTTCTCCCTGCTGGGCAAGCTGGGGACTCTTCTCTGTTGACTTTCATGTATACAGGAAATTATTGAGGTCTTAATTTCACAGGCCTTTTTTCGTGGCTAAAAACCAAATACGCACGACCTGTTTCCACAGGGTGGTCTTGGGGTTTTGAGCTGTTGGATTATTTTCTTAATATTGGATTATTAAGTGATTATTAGCAGAAATTCATGGGAGCAGAAGCAGAGAGCCAAAGGGAATTAATTTGCCTTTGTTTACTGTCTTACACCTTGTTAAAAAGTTCTACGTAAATACAGAATTTATGGTTTGTAAAGCTGAAATAACAGATACAAACTTGAAATAAAGTGCTTGTGAGCAGAAAGGTCCAAGTGTTGTGTAGACTTGAAATTTAGGAGAGGAGTCGTTAATAAATAAATAATTTAATAAATAAAGTATTTTATTTTAAAAGTTAAAATATTTATTTTAATAAACATTAATGTTAATAGTTTAATGAAGATTTATTTTAACAAAAATAATTTTTGAAGTTAAGACATAAAGTAATAAATAAAACTAAAATAAACTTAAATTAATAAATAAAGTAGATTAAAAAAGTGGAGAGGGCTGGTGACCAAGTGAAGGGCTTTGTTTCCTCAGCCCCACACGGCCCTGTGATGGTACCTGAGCAGCCTTTCCTGGGGCCCACGTATTCCCCTGCAGAGGCTCTGGACCCCTCAGCCTTCATGGGCCTGGACTCAAGCTCAGAATTCCTGCAGGACAGAGCAGGTGAGAAGCAGGTGCTTTGCTCCTACTGAGTGTCTGGGGGGGTTGGAGGGTTTGCAGCTGGAAAATCTCAGTTTAGGAGTCAGAAAGAATCCTGGGTGGGGGGATTGATACCTAAGCCGAGTGGAGACTGGGAAGTTCCCTGTTGGCAGCTGTGGTTCGGTGTGAGTGTGCTGAAGGTGCTGTGAGCAACGTCCCTTCCAGCCCACACCGCGCTGGGATTCCACGTCAGGAGATCCCAGAACAGGTGAGGTTGGAAGGAGGCTTTTCCAACCCCCCTGCTCATGCAGGGCCACTCAGAGCCACTCGGCCAGAATAACTGAGGGAAGAAACTCCTCTCTTGGGTCAGCGCTTGTCGCCCTTCCCTGGTGGAAGCTTTCACTGGCAGTAACCATGAAAGAACGTGATTTGTGGTACCTTCCTTAGAGGGACCCGAAACATCACCCGAGAACAAAGTCCCAGACCAGCAGAGTGCAGGCCTTCAGCTGGAAAACTAAAGCTCTTCTGGGGCTGGACTGGGTGTGCTTGTTTTCCACAGGTCCCGAAGAATACTGGATGGGAGCTCAGCAGGACATGAAGGGACCAGATGCCTCTTTCTTTGTTGAGCCACCAGGTAGGAAGAGGAGCTGTAAAGATCCTTCTGAGCAGCAGAAGCAGCTTCTCTCCCGGTGTGCCTTCTCAAGGAACACGAGGCTGTGACAGCCGAGCGGGAGCTGGCCAAGGAGAACAGTTCTGCTTCTCAGATCAGCTGAGGATGGAAATGCGTGTTTGAGAAACTGGGAATGGCTTCAGACTGAAAGGGAGTGGGGTTAGACAGGAGACTGGGAAGGGATTCCTGGCTGGGAGGGTGGGCAGGCCCTGGCACAGGTTGTCCAGAGCAGCTGTGGCTGCCCCTGGATCCCTGGAAGTGTCCAAGACCAGGCTGGAGCAACCTGGGCTGGTGGAAGGTGTCCCTGCCCATGGCAGGGGGTGGCACTGGAGGAGCTTTCAGGTCCCTTGCAACCCAAACCAGTCTGGGATTTTGTGATTAAGTTTCTGATCCCAGTTAAATCTTTGGAGCCCCACTGGGACATTATTTCTTTGGGGACACATCTGTGTTACCAAATTTGATCCATGATGGGGTTTTTATGGGTGCTTTTGATGAAGAGGCTGAGGAGAGGATAGTTTAACACTAGTCCTGGTGTTTCTGGAGCTGGTGGCTCCACCTGGGGCTCGGGGTGGGTCTGGGAGGCTTTGTAGCAAAACACTCCTCAACTGTGTTACTTCCCTCAGGATTTAAGTGTTTCCCTGGGTGTTGCACAAATTAATTTCCTGAGAATGGGCAGTAAAGGGCGATTCTGCTCTTCTCTGCCCTGAGGGGAGGCTGAAGGGGGAGTTCACTCCCCAGGGCGGCTGCAGGCACTGCCTGCGAGGGGGACTCCCGCCCCAGGAGGGGAACCTGCGGGCTGGGACCTTTGCAGGTGCTCACCCCCTTGGTTGTGTTTCCCAGTGCCCCCCGTAGCCACAGAGGCAATAAGGGCGAGTTTGCCCGAGAGCCCCCCGGCCGTGACACCCGGCTCTGCTCCCGCTGCAGGCTCGGCATTCCCGGGAGAGCCCGCGCCTGCTGATGCACCAAAAGGTAAGGTCCCTCCAGCCTCGAGGGTGCTGCCGGCTTTGGGCCCTTCGAGAGCAGGTGGTGGTGGTGGGAAGACGTGGGAGTGCCTCTTCTGAGGGAAGCACAGTGAGGGATTAAGGAATCCTGGTGTGACTGAGGGTTTGGGATCCCTGGGGAGCGTTGGGGGAAGCAGCGACTCTGCTGGACTCGCCAGCTCCTGTGTCCCAGTGCAGGAACTGGCTTAATGATCCTTTACTGTCTCCAGATTTTAGCTCCAGGGAAGTACTGAGGTGTGTCAAGAACGTGGTTACAGTGTGGAATCACGGAACTGGGGTTGGAGAAGCCCTCTAGGATTGAGTGCAGTCGTTCCCCAGCACTGCCAAGGCCACCACTAAACAATGTCCCCAAGTGCCACATCTGCTGTGAGCCTGATCTGTGTAGAAGAGCCTTCAGGCCTGTCTGTGTGAGAGACTCTCTTTAAAAAAAAGGGTTTTAAGGTATTTGTGTGGAGCATCAGACTCGTGGTACAGTCATGGTCCAGTTCCCTAATGCTTTGTTCCACGAGTTCCCATAATCCACCAGGGAACATCCATACTGCTTTTGAGACCTATTTATTTATGGTCTTATCCGTCTGTGAAATCACAGTCTTGAAGTTTTGTTTTGGAGAAGATTGTGGGGTCACTTAAACCACAGCAAGGGCAGACCCAAATGAGGGTGGTGCATGATGGGTCTTCTTGGTTTGCTTCACTGAAATGCTTGTTTGATCTAAATGGATCCTTAAGTGCCATTTTAAAAGAGACCTTTTCCATTTTTCTTATTTCTTTCCTTCTTCAGTTTAGCTATCTAATATTCATTTTATCTAAATGGATCCTTAAGTATCATTTTAAAAGGCATTTTTTTCCATTTTTCTTATCTGTTTCTGACTTCAGTTCAAGTATCTTACTTAGGTTTAATACATTTTCCATTGGTTGGGGAGGATATTTTTAGATGTGACTCAAAAAATCAGTGGAAATGTAATTTTTGTGTAGCATCTACTCAGCAGCAGGTGGGAGATGTTCAGGTCGTGGTGCTGCAGGACATGGAGGATGGGCACAGCTTGGGGCTGTGGAGATTAGGAACTGCAGAAGAGAAATCCAGTGCTCCTGGCACTGATAATTTATACAGAGTTACCTCTAGACAAGAAATATTTAATAAAAAAATGACTGAAAAACCTCCTTAAAGGGGATTTTAGAAAAATGGGAGCCTAAATCCCGAGGTTTGATTGTGCTGTGAAGTGACAAATGTTGGTTTGGAATTACCAGCTCAGTGTCTTCGGAGACATTATGTGGAAAATGAACGAGGCCAGTTTGGTCAGGAAGGAATGGAGGGATTTGGGAATTCACAGGATGACTTTTGTGTCAGGAACCACCACCAAACCACCCACTGACAGCACAAACCATGTTTAAAATGAAGGGTGTGTGTCTTTGGAGTGTCCCAGCACTTTTCCCGCTGTTGAATTCCCAGCTGGGCTCGTAAAGGTGACTCCTGTCACAGAGGGAAAAACAGGTTGCCCAGAGAAGCTGTGGCTGCCCCAGCCCTGGAAGTGTCCAAGGCCAGGTTGGAGCAACCTGGGACTGTGGAAGGTGCCCCTGCCCATGGCAGGAGGTGGCACTGGACGATCCTTGAGGTCCTTCCATCCCAAACCATTCTGGGATTCTGTGACTCTCTGCAACCCCCCTCGCTGTGATTCCTGTCTGTTCTGCCGGAATGTGCTCCTGGCACTGGATCCAGCAGCTCTGGCCCTTTGCCAGCTCCGTGGCATCACAGAGGTTTTAAAGCAAAGCAGTCCACCTCTGGCTGCTGCGTGCTGGGAGCAGATGGATGTCCCACTGCAGTCCAGGGTACAAACAGGGCAGGGAGGCTGGACTGGGAGAAGCGCTCGGGGCACTGGACACTGGGACAGCCGGAGTGCACTGGGCTCAGGGGGTGGAGGGGATGCTGGGGGGCAAAAGGAGGGACACAACGTCATAAACCACAGGAACAGGTGTTTCCATCTGCATTTCCACTGATCCCTGTGCCCTGTGTTTCCCCGGCAGGCGCAGCCTCCGAGGCCACGCCCGTTCCTGCAGAAAAGGCTGGCTCTGTCCGTGCAGGAGACACCAGCCCTGCCCAAGCTCTGGGTGCTGGGTTTGCACCTTCAGCAGCAGCCAACCCTTTCCAGGCCGTGGATGTTGGGTTTTCTCCTGCCCCTGAAGCCAAGTCTCCTAAAGCTGTCAATGACAAATCCAGCCCGGGGACAGGCCTTGGCTTCTCCCCCACAGCAGATGCCACTTCCCACCATGCCATGGATTTGGGGTTTGCCCCAGCAGCAGGTGTGGAATCCCACCATGCCATGGATTTGGGGTTTGCCCCAGCAGAAGGTATGGAAGCCCACTATGCCATGGATTTGGGATTTGCCCCAGCAGCAGATGCAGAACCTCAACATGCCTTGGATTTGGGATTTGCCCCAGCAGCAGATGCTACATCCCACCATGCCTTGGATTTGGGGTTTTCCCCAGCAGCAGGTATGGAATCTCACCATGCCATGGATTTGGGGTTTGCCCCAGCAGCAGATAATAAACCTAACCACACCATGGATTCTGAGTTTGCCCCAGCAGCAGAAGTCAACCATAACCATGCCATGGATTTGGGATTTGCTCCAGCAGCAGATAATAAATCTGACCATGGTATGGGCTCTGAGTTTGCCCCAGAAGTCAACCACCACCATGCCATGGATTCTGAGTTTGCTCCTGCAGCAGAAGCCAAGCCTCTTCCCACCGTGGATTCCGGAGCTGCCCCTGCAGGAGCTCAGCCTGTCCCTGCAGCTGACCCCAAAATTGCTGTGCCTGGAGAGCTGGTGACACCTGGGCCTGCCCTGCAGCAAGACGAGTCTCCTGCAGGTGGGTCTGTGCCCGAAATCCCCGAGAGACGGGGCAGGTCAGGCTGGGAAAGCCCTCGACCGTCATCTGTTGGTTTGCTTTGCCCAAAGCACCTCGAGGGGAGCTCAGTTCTGCTCTGGGACACACAGGGAGTGCTCCACGGGGGCTTTCCACTGAGAAAATGTAAAACTAGAATTTCTTAGTGATTGTTACAGTTTTCCCTGGGCATTCTCAGCAGTGCTTGGTGTTTTTTAGGGCAACCACGGAGACATGTTGGCTCATCCCTGGTCTGGTGGAAAATAGGAATTGAGGAAGTGATTTTTATCTTGTTTGATATAAATTTAAAATATGAATTTTTTGGTTCTTTACAGAAGCAACAGCAAAGGTGGAACAAGAATCCAAAGTCCCAGAAGTTCGTGTGGATCATTTAGAGGACAATAAGGACACCAAAGCCCCTCCCAGCCCTTCCAAGGAGCCCCTTCCTGGGCAAACCAACCACCTTCCAGAACCAGCAGGTGGGAAAAGCAAACCCTAGGATAAAACTGGGCTCCAGCCCCTTCTGCCCCACCACAGGCACTGCTTTTCTTTGTCCTTAGCAAAGAAAGTGCAACAAAAGTTGAATTTCAAGCAGGTTTTTCGTGTGTGCTGACACAGGGCTGTTATAAATCCATGTTAATCTTAACATTAGAAGTTATCTTCATATAACTTGTCTTTTTCTTCCTCATCCGTAGTTGTTGTACCAATGTCTGTCTTCATCTTCCTTTCTACTTAAAATTTAAATAAAATTAATTACAGGGAGAAGTGTCCTCCCATGTAATTATGGCTTACAAATGAAAATGGGTTGTAATTACGCATAGCAAGGGCTGGTGTAGTGTCTGCAGGAATGTACTGTAAGGTAGAGATGAATTCAAGGTGCTCAGCATTAGCCAGGGACTCCAGACTGATAATGGAGTTTGTTCTGGATCTAAATTCCAGTGGGAAGCTGGGACAGTCTGAATTAGGATGATTACGAAGAGGAAAAAACCCCAAACAAACACTCACCTTCTGCTTAAGCCTGAAACAGTGTCTGCTTCATGTTCTGCCTCCACCTTGGCATGTCTTGCAAAATATAAAATTGCTGCTTAAAATGGGTTCGTGAGGAGGTAATATATGGTAGAAAACCATGTCTTAGAAACTTCATTCCTATTAACAGAAAATTAGCCCTGTCCCCTCCCAAGGGCCTGTTTCTATCTGCAGCCTCCCTGGGTTGCTGAGACCTGAAGCTTCCTGTTCCTGTTTTTCATGTTCCAGCTCCAGCAGAAGCAAAAGAAGACGTTGCACTAGAAAATAAAGACCTTCCAGAAAAGTCTGTCCCTGCTGTGGTTGTTGAGGCACAGAAGGAGGAGCCTGAGCACAACCACGTGGAACCTCAGCAAGGAAAGGCCCTGCCAGAGCCCACAGGTAGGACATGAATAATAATTCCATTTTTCCATGGAAATTGCCTCCTCTGTGAACTGCTCACCTTTCCCTCCTGGCTGTGGGGCCACCTGAGCAAGCAGAAGTCTCTTGGGTGTGGTTTTCGGAATTCCTGGTGCTGGCCTTGCACTTCCCTCTGGTCCCTGCCCTCTGACTCTTTCCCCCTCCATTTCCAGCTGAAGCCCCAAATCCCTGTGCTCCAAGTACTTTCTCACTGGGACTGGCTCACAGCTTCTCTGCTGGAGGATGAAAAGCTCACCACGTCTTTGCCATCACCACTGGCTTTTTGTTTTGGTGTTAAAAGGACCATTAATCCTTACTACGATATTCCCAGTGTGGAATTCCAAACTGAGTCGTGTAACTGCCCAGGGAAGGTGGTGTTGTTTTCCTGCCTCTCCAGGAGCTGGTGGTGCCGCACTGGTCGTGGAGGTGGATTTGTGGGCCAGGGCTAAGTGACAAATGACTGATGCTCTCCTAAAACTCAGTGGCTTTGGAGCTGAGGGAGCCCTGAAGGGACACAGCAGGTGACTTTGGGACAGAGGTTCTGCCTCCCACCCTGGTGCTGGGGAAACTTGGCTCTCATCCCCTCCATCTCTTCCCATCTTTCCACTAAACTTCTGTTTTCCCAGTCTGGAAGGATGCCAGCTGGAGATATAAAAAGTCTCTCTCTTAATCTTGTCTTGCTCAGACAAAATGGATCCTCAATGCATTTTTAAAAAGCTGTAGCATGTCCTTACAGGAACTGGTGCTTCTTGGTGGGGTAAGAGCTTCTGGCAGGACTTATTTTTAAAGGGCATTGACAATGCATTGGAAGTAATTAAATAGGCTCTGGGGGTAAATGTCTCCCCCAGCCCTACCGAGGTGCCTTTAGTGCGGTATCGGTGCTGGAAATCCAGCCCATGTGACTGGAGGGCCTGTTTGAGATGGCTGAAGTCACATAAATAGTATATTTATTATTTTTTTAGCGAGCAACTAGTGGCTTTGATGTTTGAGGAGGCTTCTGTATTCCAGGTCTTCCCACTGCACAAGTCAGGCAAGCTCCCAAATCCAGTGACCGCGGGTTTGGCAGAGCAAGCGCTGCCCCAGTGCCTCTCACAGCTGTGCCAGAGGAACAGCCAGTAGGTGTCCCACAGCAGAAGAGCCCTGACCCCGTAGAGGAGCTCGGATGCGGGGCTGGAGCATCCCCTCGCAGTAGGGTCCCACCCAAAAAGGCAGCCCATGGCCACACCGAGTTTGTGGAGAGCTACAGGGATCCACCCCGGGAAAACTGGGACTTGGAAGGTGCTGTGGTGAAGAAAAAGAAGAAGAAACCCAAACAAAGGAGAAACCAGCTGCCAAGAGCAATGGAGTTCTGGGATGAAAATGGAACAGCCCCTGGAGCTCCCAGGAATTCTCCGTTTGTTCCGGGGCTGTGTCCTGTAGTGCCGGGAGCTGCCTCTGGAAGCAGAGCTCTGGATGTGCCAAAGGATGCTGAAATGACAGCTGGGAGTCATGTCCCAGATGAGCAAAAAGCCTCCTCGGTGCCAGCCCCAGGACAGCAGGCCCCGAAATCCAGAGTGCTGGATGCCAGACCTGGGCATGGCGTGAAAGCAGAGGGAGGGAGAAGCGAAAGCTGGATGCTGGAATGTGAAGGCAGGAGCAAAGAGGTTCCCTGGGAGCAGCTGGCCAAGACTGAGGTGGGGGAATCTGTCCCAGCAAAGGCACCCACCAAGCCTCTGGAAAGAGATTTTCCTGATAAAAACGAGAAGAGGAAGGAGAAGGAGCCCGGATGTGCCGACCTGGTCAATGTGAGCAAAGCGGAAACTCCCTTACAGAGCAGACCTTCGGAACTGCCCCTTCCTGATAAAAACAAGGAGCCTAAAACCACATCTCCAAGTCAGGAAAGTCTCAGTGACCCTGTCCATCAGCCTTCCCATGGGGCTCTGGAAGCAGCAGCAAAGAAAAACTGGGAAAAAAGCAAAGGGGTTGGGAATGAATCCCTCAGAGAGGCTGGGCTGGAGGACAGAGTTCCTACAGAGCCAAAGGCAGCTGGGGAGACTAAAGCAGTGCCAGAGGGAGGACTGAAGACCCCAAAAACTGCTGCTAAAGGGCCTTTTGCACCCTCAGCTTCCCCAAAGCCTGAGGAGGCTCCTGCTCTGCAGGACAGAAAGGCCAACGGTGTTCCCGATGCTCCCAAACATCCCAGCCCTGCCGAGGCTCTGGGCACGGGGGGGGCAGCAGATTCCCCGGATCAAAACAAAGGGAAAGGATTTAGTGCTTCAGAGCAGCAGACTGGAAAAGATCACGGTTTTACACATGGGATGGACAGGCCCAAAAAAAAGCGCGGGGAAGGGAAAGGCAAAAGAATGAAAAGCTTCCCTGAGCACGTGATGCTCTCAGAGGATGGGAGCAAATCCCCTGACGGAGGGAGGGTGGATGAGGCTGGGAAAGAAACAACTTATCCCGACAGAGGCCAAGGTTTCCCTGCCAGAGGACACCCCTCAGGCAGCTCTGCACAGCCCTGGTCCGCAGACAAGCCCAAAAAAAGGGGCAGCGATGGAAGGAGTAAGAAAGGGGAAAGAGGTCTTTTCCAGCAGCCTTTCCTTGAGAATAAGATGGACCCCAGTGGATTTCCTGAGCTGTCTGATAAAGTTAAGGAAGTCAGTGATAAGGGCAGAGAGGGGGGCTGTGTCACTGCTGGGTGCTTGCAGGAAGATACAACTAAAATGCAAAGGCCAACTGGGGTGGTGCCAGGGAAGCCAAGAGAAGATGTTGGGAAAGATGAAAAGGCTGATGTGGGGGCTTTAGCCCAACCTTTGCTGCTGGAGAGCAGGAGGGAGGAAGCCAAGCATCCTGCCCTGGGTGACACCATCAGGCAGACAAAAGAGGTGGATTTGGGTGATACAGGCAGAGATCCCGCAGGTGCTGCCCGGGAATCCCTTGGGCTCAGTTCCAGTGGGACAGAGAAACCCAGGAAGAGGAGCAGTGATGGGAGGAGGAAACTGCCTGACAGGACTTTGGGGCAGGCAGCTGTCCTGGGGGCTGGGGGGGAAACGGGCCAGGAGAAGGGGGCTGGAAGCAGGAAGGAAACGACCTTGGATGAAGAGGTGACTGGTTTGGAAAGAGGGAATCCAGCAGAGGTGCTGGGCAAGCCTGAAATCCAGGGTGGCAGTAGGAGTGCCTCTCATCAGCCAGTTCCTTCAGGTCATAAAGTAGAGACATCAGAGGCAGGAACAGGCAGAGCTAAAGAAACTTGGCCCACGAACACAGGGAAGGATCCAGATAGACCCCAGTCTCTCCCAGAGCGCAGGGCAGGGACACACAGTCCCACCAGGGACGTGGGGATGGACAAGACCAAGAGTAAAACTAGAGATGTGAAAGGCAGAAAGGCTGAAGATAGTCCTGAGCTGGGCCCAGGTAGCGTCCCTGCAGCGGGAAATGTTAACCAAACTCAGTCTGAGAAAGGCAAAGGGGCTGATTCTGGGACTCCAGAGGCTCCACCGGGTGACTTGAGTGTTCCTGCCAAAGAACAGGCTCCTGCTCTGCCTCTGGAAGCACAGAAACCACACACAGGGAGCAAAGAGAAGCACAGACAGCTGGAGCCTGAGCTGCTGGAGCAGAAAGCAGGAGCAGGGACGTGCCCTCCTCATGACAGGGAGATAAGGGACAAACCTGGAGGTCCCAGTCCTTCCAGCAGGGACAGAGATCCTGTCCCAGAGCATCCAGCAGTGGCAGATCCCACTTTGGCCCCGGTTACTGAGAGGTCTAAAAAGAGGGGTTATGATGGAAGTAGTAAAAAAGCCAAAAGTGCCCCCAAGCAGCCTGTTCTTCCAGAGACAAAACCAGCCAGGGGTGAAGCGCTGCCTCCCCTGGGATCCGAGCTGGAATACGGGATGGAGGACACGGATCTTGTAGATGAGAACAGAAATATTAAAAACTTCCCCACTGGCCCTGAAAGGCTTTGGAATAATAAAGGAAGTGACTTCCAATCCTTGGCTCAGAGCACAGTAACTGGCCCTGGGAATGTGGGAGATGCTTCCTGTGGCTTCCCAAAGCAGAGAGGTGGGGGTGCAGGGAGTGGGGGGCTTCCTTCCCCTGCTCCTCCTCCTGAAGCAGTGGCAGAGAAAAGCAGCAAAAAGCCCAGAGCTAGTGCTAAGGAGGAGATACAGACCCAGGGTTGTGAGCAACCCATCCATCTGGGACACAGAGGACCTGGAGAAGAGGTTTCAAAGGAAGATGGGCAAAGCAGAGAGGCAGCTGGTTCCCAGGCTGGCAGTGGGGCAGGGAAACCACCTCTGTTGGCTCCTGCAGCCAAACAGGATGTTCAGTCAAAGAAGGACGAAGTTCCCCTTCCTCCTGTGGAAAAGGTGGATGATAAAGAAGTGAAAACCACTGATGAAAAGCACAGCACTGACAAGGCTTCCTTGGAGAATAAAGCTGGGGAGGCCGAGCTGGCTGGAGGCAAGAGCGAAAAGAGCTCACTCAAACAGCCAGGGAGTGTGGCTGAACCTGAGGCTGCTCATTTAAATGTGGCAGCTGCCCAAACAACCCAAATCAGCCCTAAAGAGAACAAAAAAGGTCCCTCTCAGCCTGCAGAGGAGGAGGATGCTCCTGGTGGCAAGACTCACCCGAAGGAGACTCTGGTGTTGAAGTCTGAGGCAGATAAACCTCAAGACACAACCAAAGAAAAGGAATCTCAAGAAAAAAGCAAAGAAACTCAAGACACAGCCAAAGAAAAGGAATCTCAAGAAAAAAGCAAAGAAACTCAAGACACAGCCAAAGAAAAGGAATCTCAGGACATGACTAAAGAGAAAGAATCCCAAGACATGAGTAAAGACAAGGAATCTCGAGACACAACCAGAGAAAAAGAAGGAGAATGTGAACAACAGGCTGTGCAGGAGGCGAAGAAAGAGCGAGTTAAAGCAGCAGAGCGGCTCAAGGGCTACATGAGACCCACCAAGAGCCGGGGCATGCCAGCGCTGGCGCCCAGGGCTGCTGCAGCCAGAGCCGTGCCCGCGCAGCCGAGAGCCGCGCTGCGGGCCCGGCCGGACAGAGGTGTGTGTTTGCCCCCTGAGCTCCCAGCAGGATTAATGCAGGCCTTGCTGTTTGCCCGTGCCTTGGCATGAACCCGGCACCGCTAATCCGGCGCGGCGCGGCGCGTGTGGCGTGGCGGGTGCTGTGGCTGGTCTGGAGGGGCTCCCGGCGCTGCCTGCCTGTCTCACAGAGCTGATTCCCGGGCTCCAGGGGGCTGACAGCTCGGGCTGTGTTCCAGAGCTCCGGAACACTGCTTTTTATTCGTTCAGATTTAGTTTTACGTCTGTTGGGGAACGTTCAAGTGAACAGGCCCTCCCACGTCACGCTGGGCTCTTGTCACCCAGGCCACGAAGGGACCTTCACCCCCGGTCCCCGAACGGCACCCTGTGCCACTGCAGGCAGGGCCGGGGTGTTCCAGTGGCAGGGAATGTTCTGGGTGGCTGTCGAGGTGCTGGGTTGGTTCATCCTGCCTCAGACTAACTGCAGCCTGCTGCTTCTCCTCCTGCAGCTGGTTCATGGCTTTGGCTTGAGCTTCCTTGAACCACTTCACCCGCAAAACGTGTCTCCTTCTGGAGCAAAAATCTTTATTGCAGCAGCTGTAATAAAACAGTGGTGGGACTGAGGTAAATTTTGAGATTTTCTCTCTCTGTGGAGACTTTGGAGGGGCTGGTTCAGCATCTCCTTGCTGTTCCCCAGGGAACCAGGTCCCCGTGCTCGTAGGAAATGAGATGGAATGAGTTTCACAGAATTGAGTGAAGTTCGTAGAAGTTTTGAAATGGAGGATATAATATGGATAGAGGGGAAATTAAAACTGTGCTGGTATTTCTGCTCAGTCCAAACCTTCCCCAGAAGGAACTGGCACCTCTGTGGGTTCCACTTTGCCGAGATGGGCCGGGAAGTTGATCCCTGCCCTCAGGTGCTCTTGGTTTTTGCCTTGTCATCAGGCATGAAAGTTTGCTCCTGTTCCTGCCAAGTTTCTTGCTGCCAGTTTGCATGAGGCAGCCACTAACTCACCCAACCAGAGCTCCCGAGTGCCTTAACATGCTGCTCAGGTTTTTGAGAGGTTTTGTAATTTTAATGAGTGTTGCATAACCTGAAGTAGTTCTATTTTCGTGGAAGTGGTGTTCTCTGCATGAACTTGTGCCTGCAGAAGTGATGCTCTTTGGTGCATGATGCAACAACATAAAGGCAGAGCTGAAGGCAGCATCTTTTACAAAAAAACAACATTTCTTCAGAGCCTTTCCACTGTGTGCCAGGAGTTTTTCTTCCCCTTTGCTCACTGCTGTGTTCAAGGGAGCAGGATTTTAGTGGCAGATCCAGGCAAAAAGGAAAACTCCTCCTGAGCAACTCCCACAGGTAACACGTGCACGGATTGAAGGATTCCTGGTTCAGGTAGCAACGTGTGAGAAAGTTGCTCCACACTTTGTGCCTGAGAGTTGCCCTGATGTGAGTTTGATAAGATTCCATCACTTTGCAGATTCAACAGTTGGTTGGTTGGGTTTTTTAAGAGGAGCTCAGAATGACCAGCTCTGAATCCACCTAGAGGGTGGTGGGCACTGCCCAGGCTCCCCAGGACAGTGGGCACGGCCCCAAGGCTGCCAGAGCTCCAGGAGGGTCTGGACAACACTCTGAGGGACAGGAGGGGATTGTTGGGGTGTCCTGGGCAGGGACAGGAGTGGGACTGGGTAATACTTGGGGGTCCCTGCCAATTCAGGATGTTCCATGTTTCTGTGACTGAGCTTGTTTTGGAACTGTTGGTTGCTGTGTTCCCACGGCAGTTTAAGGTGCTTTGCCATCCACAGAATCCCAGAGGCTGGAAAAGCCCTCCCAGCCCATGGATCCCCCCCGTGCCCACCTTGTCCCCAGCCCAGAGCACTGAGTGCCACTCCAGGCCTGCCTGGGACACCTCCAGGGTGGGCACTCCAAACCTCCCTGGGCAGCCCCTGCCGAGGCCTGAAATCCAGACACGTTAGTGAGGCTTTTGTCTCTGTTTCCATCAGTGCCCAGCTCCCCACAGAACAGCTGTTCAGTGAGTTGCAAAATGACAGCAGAACCCGTCCTGAATCCCTCAGTTGGCACAAGTGGTGTGGAAGTGCCCTGGGCTGGGACTGAGGGTGGAACAGGGAATTCTCGCATCAGTTAAACCCAGAGCTCAGTGAAGGGAAAGGTGTTGAGATTCATGACCATGATGAATGTGCTTGTTTACTGACAGAGAATCAGGGAATTGTTAAGGTTGGAAAAGACCTCAAAGACGGAGTCCAGCCATTAACCCCAGCACTGCCAAGGCCGTCACTAAACCCCCTTCCCAAGTGTCACATCCATCCCTTCCAGGGATGGTGATTCCACCACTGCCCTGGGCAGAGCTACAGAGATCCAGGAGGTCATTGCTAAGGTCCAGGTATCTCTGTGCCTGTTTGTTTGTCCTCCTGTTGTGGTAACTCTTGGATGCTCAGAGGTTTTACATTTTTAGCAGTTGCCAGGACTTGGCCAACATTCACCCGGGTTTGTCAGGCAGGACTGTGGAGCTCATTCCTGACACCTGATAGAATCCTCATGGAATGGTTTGGGATGGGAGGGACCTTAAAGCTCCTGCAGTGCCACCCCCTGCCATGGGCAGGGACACCTTCCACCAGCCCAAGAGGCTCCAAGCTGGCCTGGGACACTTCCAGGGATCCAGGGGCAGCCACAGCTGCTCTGGGCAACCTGTGCCAGGGCCTGCCCACCCTCACAGCCAGGAATTCCTTCCCAGTATCCCACCTCACCCTGCCCTCTGGCAGTGGGAAGCCATTCCCTCTGCCCTGTCCCTCCATCCCTTGTCCAAGTCCCCTTCCATCTTTCCTGTCATCTCCCTTCAGGTTCTGAAGCCATTTTTCCTTCCCCTGGTGGGCAGCCAGTGGTGTACTCCCTGATTAAGGCACTTTGGAGGATCTTCTGCTGAAGCTCAGTAGTGAAATCCCTTTAGCCAGGCTCCCATGTCCCACATGGATGTTCTGCAATAACAGGACGCTTCCCTGAGCACATCAGCCCCCTTGTGTGCTGTTAAAATTGGCCCCAGCATTGTGATGTCCCTTGGGAGCCATGGCAACTGTGATGCTGCAGATTCCTCTCCCTGACAGAAGTTGGATCCATCTTATCTAAATCAGGCCTTGCACACTTCTGTAATTTTATTTTTTTTCCATTTCTGGCTTTGCAGTTTGAAGTTAAGAAACCTTGGCTAAAAGGCTGATCATGCAATTTGAATTTAATCCCTTATCCCTCTTGGGGATTTATTTCAGCCTTTCATTTTTGTTGTTGCCATTGTAGGAACTGCCCCAGCATCTTCTGGAAAATTATTTTATACCTTTTCCTGTCAGGAGGCAGCTGAGATGATAAACAAAACATGACACTGTCAGCCTTTAATGTGACTGAACCTTTCTGCTGCCTTTGAGAGAATTAAAACTAAAACTGGGAATTAGAGGTAAAAAGCAGGGTCCTGCATTCTGTGTTTCCAAGCAGGTGCCTTGGCCAGTGCAGGGCTGGGAGGGAGGAATGTTTGAGGGAGGGAGTGGTGGAAGGTTTTCACTCAGCCAGGGTTGGACCTCGGATTGCGCTTTGCTGCCGACATCCTCTGCCTTTGCTCCCCAGGCTGTGTGTCCACATGGAGCCTTGCAGAAGATGTTTTTTTCTCCAGTCTGTCCTTAGAGAATAGCCCATTTTAAAAAAAGAAATCAATTTGTTTCAGTGTTTTGGGGGCTGTATCCTCTTATGGATTTTGATTCGTATAATCTGTTCAGCCAGGGGCCATCCCGTGTCTGTGACAGCGACGCTCGGGTGCCAGAGGCTGTGGGCACAGAGCTCATTGCACAACTCCTTGTGCTCTAGTCATGAATTATCCCCCCAAATTTGGGCTGGAGGGGCCTGCTGAAGTGGTCATCTCATCCTGAGATCCCTCTTTTCCTGGATCTCCCATCCATCCATCCATCCCTGGCTGATGCCGGGCTGTGGTGCAGCCCATTGCCACAGCCCCCCTCTGGAATACAGGGCAGATTTCTCAACATCTGGATCCCTTGTGTGTAAATAAAATACATTTAAAAGCAAGAAATCCCCATCCTTGTTTAACGACAGGATTTGCTTTTCTTTTACAGCCACAATGAAGCCCTTGCTGTAAATACTTTCTTCTCCTGACTGGTGTCCTTTATGTAAATGGGTTCAGCATTCCCCCAGCAACCTTTCATTCACATCATGTCTGGAGCTCTCCTGGGGGACCCCAAACTGTAATTGGGTTTGTCTAATGGGAATAAATGGGCTGAGTGAACACTGAACAATGTGTAACTGCAGCCTCTTACCTGAGGTCATCATCAGGAACCTCAATAACAGGGGCGCTGTAACAGTGCTTTTGAAAGGGTGGGAATGTCATCACAGTGCAGCCTGCTCGTTAATTAAAGACCTGTTAATTGTCCCAGTTAGGAATGTGAGGGAACTGCAGCCCAAACAGGGTCACCAGGCAGTTCTGCCAGTGTTAGGTGTATTTAGGAGGAGAACTCTGCCATTCCCAGCTTTCCCCCTACGTTTGGCCCTGGTGGGTGTGTTTGATTCAGCTTCCACAGAAGGTTTGGGTGAGGAATCGGTTCTGGCCCTAAGCTGAGCTCACAGCACATTTTCCCAGAGGTGCAGCTCACTGATTCCAGGTGCTCAGAGGCCTGTTTGCACGGATCCAGCAGATTCATGGAATGGTTTGTGCTGGAAGGGACCTTAAAGCTTCTGCAGTGCCACCCCCTGCCATGGGCAGGGACACCTCCCACCAGCCCAGGTTGCTCCAACCTGGCCTTGGACACTTCCAGGGATCCAGGGGCAGCCACAGCTGCTCTGGGCAACCTGTGCCAGGACCTGCCCACCCTCCCAAGCAGGAATTCCTTCCCAGTATCCCATCCAACCCACCCTCCGTGTCCTGTCCCAGGACTCTGAGTCTGTTCATTTAAGGCTTGCCCAGACCAGCCATGTCCCACTGCATGTGCCCATATTTCCTCCCAGTTGGTTTTGTGCTATTTTACATCCACACTTGGTTTCTCTCCAGCTGGATGGTCTCGTGCCCAGCTCTCACTTTGAGCTGGCACCACCATCCTTGGCCATCCTTCCTGGTTTTATTCCCTTCCTTTATTTCCTATCCCTGCTCCTCCTTGACACTTGGATTTTCAAGAAAAGCTGGGATTGAAATACATGCACTTTTCTGGCTGCAAATTCTGCCCAGTTGAGACTCCTGACCACATCTCCTTAGTGGTGCAGTTTAGCTTTCAGGGAAATCTGAGTTCCAAGTCTCATCTTTCTTGGCTGATGTTGCCGGTTCGTGGCTTGTGCATCATTCAGTGGAGTTTGCTTTGCCCCTTTTCACTTTCCACTGTCAAATGCTCCTTCGATAACCAAATACTGGTCATCATTTGAGTTGGAAACACTCTTGAGTGTGTTTTAATTCTGGTTTTGGCTGATCTCTGATTTTTAATGTATTACATGTAAATTCTACAGCAGGATTTGATCTGTAAATGACCCGTCCTATAAAACCCGAGACTGTTTAAGGACTGTACAACTCCACACCTGTGAAATGTTAAAGCTGTAGTGCAAAGTTCTGATGGTGAGAGTCCTAAATATCCCAGCTTTATCCTTCAGCCTGCTTTCTTCCAGAGTGTGGGATGAAGTGGAGCGTGAGCTCAGCAGGAGTGTCAGGCTGGTTTTGCACTCTGAGCAGCACAACACGTGTGCGTGTGTGTGTGTGTGAACAGCCAGCCCAGTGAGTGTGTAAATCCCAGTTCTGTGGGCACACAGAGCGTGTCCTCGTGGTTCTGCTCGGTCTGATCGCTGTTATTGGGAATAACTCTTAATTAGGGGTCACGTGGCCGCTGCTGGCAGGGAGGAGCTCAGCATCCTGGCGAGTGATGTTGCCGTAGAAACCAGCGCGAGATGCTGCACAGCAACGATTGTGGTAGATTAAAGGAGAAAAAATCAGAGGCATTAGCAGGGATAAGTAATAGCTTCAGGAGCGAAGCAAAAATAGAAGCACTAGGCTGATTCATCTGCTGAGGCTGGGAGCTCTCAGATTGGGCATTAGTGGTGACGTGGGGTGTAGCGATCTGCCTGCTCCGGGGACTGGCACGGCCCTGCTCCACCTGGCCCAGGCCAGGGAAGGGCACAGGGATCCTGTGGGGATGTCTGCCCTTGGAAAACGATCGTGTTAGCGAGACAGTGAAAGCATCAGGGTAGGTCTGAGCAGCTCAGATAAACCACTGGTTCGTGCTGGGATGATCTGGGCTGAGTGTGCTCGGCGTCGCTGACAGGCTGATTTGTGTCTGCTGGACCTGCAGGAAAATACAGGATTTAATGATGATAAGAGGATGTGAACAGGGAAAACATACCCTTCCTCCCCACGAAACAGGTCCTGTCTCACCATGGGGAGGGTGTGAGAAGCTTCAGGCAGTGGGTGAAGCTCCATGTCCAGGAGCTGGACCAGGGCCTGATTTACCAGAGCTCGTAACGATTTCACTGCTCCTGTCTGACATGAGAGATGGGGGAGAGCCCAAAGGACTGTGAAACCCCAGATTTGGTGTTTGAGGAGTGTGAAATCTTCCTCGAAGTTGAGCTGAGGATTAAAGCAGTGGTTGGGCTTTTTTTTCAGGGTGTCTAAGTCACCCTTCCAGCCCAACTCTGCTTCAGTGGGAGCCCTTTATCAGCTGAGTTGCTTTTCAAGATCTCTTTATTCTGAACATCCTCCCACCCTTTCTGGCTTATCTTCACTGACTAGTTTCCTTTTTAGTTCTTCAGAAAATGTAGGGTTTGTAAGAATCCAAAGGAACAATTGGGCCCAAAGCTGTGAGGGCAGCTGGTCATGGCTTGGGAGTGGCTGTTCCTGGCCTTGCTGGAAGCTCAACCACCACAGCACAGCTTCAGGAGCAGAGTATTAGTGAGTTTAGATTTAAAAAAATGAATCTGGTAGCAGGTAGAGGCTGGGGCTCTGGAACTGGGGAGGAATCTGGGAACGGTGTGCTGTGGGCACGTTGAAAAGCTCTCAGTGAGTGAACTCTGCATCACCTCCATTAATGTTCTGAGAGATTAAATATTGGATGACTTTAGAGATTTTTCATGGCTAAGCATCCTTTTGCTTCTGAGGAGCCCAGGTATTGAATATGGTTCATTTCCTGCATTAACAAATGTTATTTAATAAAGCAGCAGTGGTGGCTCTTCCTGGCTGTACGTGGACACTGTGAGTCAGGCATTTCTGTCAGTGATGCAGATCCCTTCCCTGATCCCAGGCTCTGAGGTACCAGCCCCAGAATCAAAGAGGGTTTTCTTCTCTCTTAAAATGGTAGATGTTTGCTTTAAAAAAAAAAAACAAAATCAAATACAAAGCCCCTGGGTGGTTTCAGAGAGCTCTCCAGACCTGCCCTCGCTCCTGGGAAAGTGCTTTAAGGGATCTCCGATGGACTGAAATTTCCTGTGAAAAACTCTAGGTTTGGATTGACTCAGTGGTGGAGGAATAACAGTAATTACACAGGATTAGAGACTCCCAGGTCTGCCAGTCTGGGGAGCAGAACAAGTACTTTCAGAGTGAGCAAGTGCTTGCAAACATTAGTCCCACATCAGCGAGGAGGGAGAACACAAGCCGTGAGCTGAGAGCCCATTTTCCACCAGCGAGACACCTCTGAGTGTTTCAGAGCAGAGAAAAATCATTGAGGTTCTTTGAGAAGTGAAGGTTGTGGGTGGAACTATTCTGGTTAATTAGAGGCTGTCAGGAAAGATTCATCTAACTTACAGTTCCTTAGTCATTGTTTTTAAATATAGCACTGCCTTAAATCCAAAGCTTAAATACAAGCAGATAAATGTGTGGATTGTAGCATTTCTCACAGCAGGTTCAATTCAGGGGGTGTAGAGGAACTTGCAGGCTCTGGGGATAAAAATACATTTCTCTCAGTTCAACTGGAGCAGGGGAGGCCTTTTCCATCAGCTCTGAGGACAGCATTTTCCCCCCGAGTGGAATGTATCGATATCCGCAATGGTCGATGGGCTGTGACCCTGGTTCAGAGAGGAAAATTTGCCTTGGTCGAGGATTAATCTGCATCAGGCACTTAAGAATAAACGATGAATCTGCAGTTCAGTGCTAATGCAGTTTCCAAGCAATCCCCAGCCCAGTTGAACCAGGGGAACAGTGTCCAAGTCAAGGCTCCTGGTTGGAAGAGCCTTGTGGAGGTGCTGGGAAGAGAGGCCCAGTAGTGGATGTCAGACATGTCGAGGCTGGTCTGGGACAGGTCAACACAAAATGAGCAATTCTGGGGGTCAATTAAGTGTGACAGAAAAAAAATCTGTCTGCAGCCAGGAAAACTGGCAATGAAAATCATGTTTTGGGCAACTGGGACCCGGGTTTGGCGTGGCTGGAGAATTGTGTCGGGCTCAAGAGGCAGCTGTTTCAAAACACAGATATGTGGGATCTTTAAATCAGCTAAAAATATTGTAAGGTATGTTCCCATTTAAAAAAAATTAATATCAAGCTTGCAGTATCCAAGGCCTTTCCAATCGTGTCTCATTCCATCCTTTTCAGCTTTGTCCTCTCGCTTGCGGGAGCGACCCGGGTTGTGAATTGTGAAATCCTCATTACAGCAGGACTTGTGATCACTGTTGACTCCAAAAGAATATATTAAAATTCAGGGAAAACAAAGGCCTTGGGCTGAAAGAGGTCATTCTGTGCTGTGGTGTTCGGGGCTGGGCTGGTGGGGGGGTCGTGTTTCGGGTTTGTTTGCGGGCAGAATTGCTGACCTGGCTCCCTGCGCGTCCTTGGAGTGGCTCAGCACAGGAATTAATCTGATAAAAGCATCGATCACAGCAGAGTTGGACAGAGCAAAAGGAAATGGGGGTATCCCCCCAAATGTGTAACAACCCCCCAGACACTTCTCCCAGAAAACCCCTTTCCCTGAGGCAGTTAAACAAACCCCCCCAGCCGGTGCCCAGGGCCGGGTGTGTGAGTGTCCGGAGTGAATTCCTCGGCTTTCCCCAAAAGGATGGAACCTGCCGTTTTCTTTTGAACTAGCGGCTGACTGCAGCAAATGAAGGCGACGGCGCAGGGGGTGGGGAGGAAGGAGTTTTGTCATGAATACAGGGGGCACGCTGTGTCGTCAGCGGCGCCGGCAGCCGGAGCTCGGCAGCTCCATCGCCGCTCCAGCCGCCCGAGGACGCGGAGCCAGCCGAGATGTCCCTGTCCAACAAGCAGCCGCTCTCCGAGTACAGCCAGCTGGGCAAGGGGAAGGGCAGCGAGAGCTTCTCGGAAGCCTTCCACCGCATGGAGTCCCCGAAAGACTTCGGCAAAACCGAATTCGAGTGGCAGAGGACCGAGGGGAAGCTTAACGAGATTGGCTTGAATGTAAACTCAGGGGGACCGATTAAGGACGGGCTCGTTAAGAACGCCGGATTCACGGATGAGGACAAGCTCTGCTTCTTTGAAGGGAAACTCGACAAAGAGCTAAAAATAGCTCAGAAAGACAAAAGAGAAATTGAGGTGCAAGGCAAAAAATACCAGGCAGCTGCAGGTCACCTTGAGAGCTGGTCTCTGATTTCTGACACATTCCCTTCTGCAGAAGGGAACTTTGCAAACCCTAAAGCGACAGATTTTCACGTGGGACAGGCAGGAGCTGAAAAACCCGGTCCCGGGCTGGGGAAAAATGAAGCCATCACCGATCAGGAGAAAGCAGTCGGTAAGGCTGGGGTGGGGACCAAGTGCCAGCCAGAGCCAAACCTGCCCCATCTGTCCGTGTCGGAGAGCGATCCCGGCAAATACGGGAAGGAGCAGGAAATCAGTGTCTGGAATCCCAATTTCCACCCTATCCTGCCTAAGGATTCGGGGTCTAACGAAGCAGCCGTGAAAAAAGATGGAGCCCCCAGCTATTGTGTAATTGGGGTGGTGAATGACAGCTATGGGCAGAGTGGATTCCCCCCTTCCTCGCCGGCACCCAAAGCAGACCCTCCGAGGACCACGGTGGAGCTCGCCCAAGATGACTCCAAAAGTAGTTACTTCAACAGCGGCGCCGAGCTGGAGGAGGAGATGGAGGACAGGCTGGGCTGTGAGGATGAAGGCAGTTTCCTGGACAGGGCTGCCCACCAAAGGAAGGCGATGAGGCGTGCGATGTCAGAGTGCTCTCACTTGTCGGTGCCCCTAACCCTTAACCTGGCTGATAAATACCCTGAGCCGGTGCTTAGAGAAGACGTCGCCACTGGGCTGCTCTCTCCTAATAGCAGCCTGACCCAGAGCTCGAGCCCCACGGCCAGGAAGCCGAGCGCCCCGATGAAGAGGTCAATGACCGTGGCAGAAGAGCAAACATCTGTCTGCGGCTCGGGCACCGAGCAGAGCCGAGCGGGGCTGCCCAGCCCGGACGGGAAGCAGCACCAGTCCCTGCCGGCCGAGGAGCCGGCGGCCAAGAAGAGAGAGGAGTGGAACGGCGGCAGCAACTCGGGGAAGAAGGACCTGGGCAGCCCGAGCGTCTATCAGAGCAAGCTGGAGCAAATCCCTGAGATCGGCAGCCAGGACAAAGAGAGGGAGGAGGCGGCGGGGAAGAAGGAGAAGAGAAATGCCACCGATGGAGCCGCCGGGGGCTTTGATTCCCCCAAAGGCAAAGGCGCCGAGATGGAACCCGGCAAAACGGCTCCTCCGGAAAGAAAAGAAATCCAGGTCAGCAATGTGCAGAGCTCCCCGGCTCCCAAGCAAGGAGATTTACCACGTGATGGTATGTTACTAATTTTTACCTCCCTGGGCAGTGAGCAGACAGGAGCTGGGGAGCAACGAAGTGACTTTAGAGCCCGGAGGCGGAGGGTGGGCGGCTCGGGGCGCCTGGGAGAGCGCACGGTCCCCGCGCCGGGAGTTGGAACAAAGGCTGGATTTTCAGATAGATAAAAATGGAGGGGAAACGTGACAAATTATTGCCTGGCTGGTTGCACGGCATCTGTTGCAGCACCAGCTGTTAGCTGCTTGTTGGGATCCCAAACCTGACGGATAGATCTAAAATCTGTGGCGTCCACGGGGGTCCACGTTCGTCTCTTTTGGGTACCGTCCTGCCACAGCCCCCAGGAGCAGCGGTACCCTCTGATCACAAGCTGTTTTGATCGAGCCAGGGCCATATCAAAGTTCAAACCTTTCAGCCCACGCCAAAAAAATGTGCGAATTGTGCTTTTCCCGTAAGCCTTTGGCACCTTTTGGGATTTCTGTGTGAGGGCAGCGGCAGGAGTGATGGGTGCAGTGATTTACAGAGTTAAGCTTGTCCCTGTGCTGAAATTCAAAGCGGAATTTCCCCGTCGCTTTCTGGAACCTCTTTCCCAAACCCCCCCGTTTCAGTGGAGCTTTTCCCGTCCCGAGGGTCAATAGCAGCTTGTTGTATTCGGTGGGGTTGTTGTTTCAATAGTGCTGGGATGTATGAGCTCACTCTTCCCGGATTTAAAATCTGTGAGAATAGTAGTTAATCTTTGTTCTCCTGCCTGGAACAACATCTCTGTCCCTCTTGCCAGCTTCAGCCAGCAATAAACCTGCTTTTTTCCCAGATTTTGGGTGCGAGGATGGTGTTTGTGCTTTGTCTGTCGCCCGCGTTAACGGGAGCTTTGCACAGGGGGAGGACAGAGAATGTGTCGGGATAAAGACAAAAGATTTGCATGAGGGTTTTTGCATCCAATGGCTCCTTTTGTGGCTGGTTTGCTAAACCCTCGGAGGATTTGCCTCGAAGGACTGATGTTAAATGGAAATGATAATGCCTGGTGGTGAGAGGGGAGAGTAAAACACCGGTGTGGAGAGGGGTGTGCCGGGCAGGTAGAGCTCCAAAGCGCTGAATTTGGGCTGCTGAGCTGAGCAGGGGAAGGGCAGTCTCTGCTGCCCGTGGATTAGTTCTCTGCTGGTTCTGTGGTGTGTTAGTGACACCCCATGGTCACTCAGGCGGCTCCTGCTGCCCACGCCAGCCTCTGCTCACCATCCTTCATCCAGCTGTCACTGATCACTCCCCGGGCCCAATTAGAGTTTTACTTCTCTCTAATCATTTCTCTAAGGTGCTTCAGTTTCCAGGTCTCACGGTTGGAGAGCTGTAGAACAAGGTTTGGGCAGTACAAAACTCCCCTCTCTGAAGTGCCAGCGTGTCTCATCCCAGAATCCCAGAAGGATTTGGGTTGGAAGAGACCTTAAAGCTCATCTTGCTCCACCTCCCACTAGCCCAGGTTGCTCCAAGCCCTGTCCCACCTGGTCTTGGACGCTCCCAGGGGTGGGGTGTTCAGGATGGGACCTTCTCCCCCGTCCCTCGTCTCGGTGTTACCTCGTTCCTTTTGGTCGACTTGGCGGGCAGAGTTCACCCGGCCCTGGCAGCCGTGAGACAGAGCCGAGTCACTTTGGTGGCAGCACAGCCTGGGGGGCAGACGTGGGTCCTCTGGAGCCTGAGCTGAGCTGTCAGGTCCTCTCAGGCAGGAGGGATCCATCAGGTCTCTGTGGTGGTCACAGAGAGGTCCTGGCTGGGGCCACGGTTGGATGAGACACCTGGGCACGTGTTGGCTCAGGGTGCACCAGCCCTGCGTGGTTTGTGCTCACCTGTGCTCTGGTGTTAAATGTTGGAGGGTCTTCAAGTGTCTGGAGGGCTGAAACATGGCAGGAGTAAAGTGATGTCAGCAGCAAATGTGGAACAGAAAAAACACAGAATGACTGTATTTGTGCACACCTTTCGTGTCCCAGCGGTTTTGGGGTGGTGGGGTTTGATGACGCCTTTCATGTCCGAGGTTTTTTGGGGTGATGGGGTTTGCCAACACTCGTTCTGCCCCTGAGGTTTTAACTGCAGGGAGGCAAACCAGCAACAGGGCTCACATTTTGGGCAAGTAGGAACCCCAGCTTCGCTTGGCTGGTGGATTCTGTCCAGCTCAGGAGGCAGCTGCTTCAAAACACAGGTCTGTGGGATCTTTAAATCAGAAGAACATTGGAAAGCTCCTCTGAAGAGGATGGATGTGTTTTCCCCAGCGGGGCTGAGCGTCAGTGATGGAAAGGTCACAGAGAGATGTGCCTGGGCTGGGTTTGGCAGATGGCTCATTCCTATTCCCAAGGGTTTGTTTAGCATTTGGGCTTCAAATTTTGCTCTCACAATCTGTATTTTAAAAGCTTGTTTCTGTCCTTATGACCACAGGTCTGAGTGTGCTGATATGGTCATAACTGACTGGAGGAGCACTCAGGGGCCCTCCTGGCCATGAATGTCATAGAACTGTAACTTCTTTTTGCCTCTCTTTAATTTTTCACCCTTTGATTTTTTGTGGATTTATCTTCTCCTGGAAGCAAACAAAGCAGTAAATGCAAATAAGTATTTTCTTTGCGTTCTGTATGTGCAGATAGGAGAGAATTTCTGGAATGCAGGAGGAACCAGGGAGAAGTTCCTCAGATGTTTCTGCAAAGCTTTCAACCTTTCTGTGCTGTTTTTTCCTGTCCTGTTGATCGGCAGAGAGGTGGTTATAATAAAAGTGACTCCCCCAGGCAGGTAGTGCTGCCTGGAAGTTGGAGCTGATGCTAAACTTTTCATTTGCATTTATTCTGGGCTCAATTACCCCCGGTATCCTCAGCAGCTTCTGCTGCCTCAGTCCTGGCTTTCACCTTCCAGGTCTCCATCCAGTCCTGAGGCAACATGTCCAAAATGGCCAATTTTGGATAGATTTTATCTGATAGAAAGAGGCTTTTCCTGCTTTTTGTTAATTCCTCTCTTTTTCTGCCTGTTTTGGCTGTTCATTCTGAACTTGCCAATTCGACCTGGAGTAACAAATTTTGTCACTTTTTTTCATCCTGAAAATTCTTTAAAGAATTGATTCCAACCTGATTCCAGTCACTGGAATGGTATCTCCACCTAAAGCAGACTTCCCTGGTTCTACCCACCCAGGGTTGGGGAGTTTTTCCCTAAACACCCGCTCCTCTTGGCCTAGAATTGCACATAAAACATTTCTTTCTTGCAGGTAGTTGGGTATTAGTGGCATCACAGAATCCTTGGGATGCTTTGGGTCGAAAGGGGCCTCAGAGCTCATGCAGTGATGGCACATTTGGGTTAATTTCAGTCTAAAAAGGTGTTCCCGGTCAAACCTCTCCTGTGCCCGCGACAGGTGTTTTAAGGCGGGAGGTCCTGCTGCAGATTATTCCTGCTCAGAGCTGAGCCTTGGCCCTCAGTCCCCCAGGAATCCCTGCAGGTTCTCCCAGGGCTGTTTGCAGCTCTAAGGACAGCTTTGCTGTGGTTCCTGTTGGGTGTGAGCTGTGTATGTATTTGTACCTCGCACTCACCTGCCGTCCTTCCGCACTCCCTCCACCCTCTGCCTCTTCTCATCCTCTTGGCATTCCCTGGAAATGTTTTCTGCTCTGTAGCACCAGGAATTCCGGGCTCTGCTGGGCCCCACAGGTTGGACCTGTCCCCTCTGTCACTCCCCAGCTGAGTGTGTGCATCAGAAATTCATCTTGGTTTTCCCGCTCCGATTTCTTTATAATCCATGAGCGAAGTCCAGCGTAACTCCTGACTCTCCTGCAGGGTTTTTTTTTAGCAGAACACTTTGTGGTTTAGGTAAATACAGAATCTGAGGCTCCCAGCATGAGTGAGGCTGTGAGAGCCCGTGGCCCCAGGTTTGCACCAATTAATGATGGGATTAGGAATATCAGCCCAGCTACCTCATAATGGATGGACATGAGGAAGAAAAGGCAGAAAGGATTGCAGGAAAGAGGGGAAGATGAAGGGGCTGGTCATGGGTCACTGGAGGGTCTTGGTGTGTGTGTGTTCAGCCTTCAATATGAAATGAATGTTGTATTTCTCAGGGGCTGAGTTTAAAGCTGGAGTCTTGTAATCCTTCAGTCAGTCAGGTGGGTCCCTGGTTCCATATCCCCTGCCATCTCAAAACTGGCAAAACTACTGGGTTTTTGAGGAACACGACCTTCAGACCAGTGTTTCACAGCACATCCTTCATCCTTCCTCTCCCCCTTCCTCTGGGGATGGAGATGAGGGGAGCAGGGAGATGTTCAGCAGCAGGAATAGGTTGACCAAGGCCGTGCACTGCTCATCCCTGGGAATTCCTGCTGCAACCTGGAGGTGCCAAGCGTGGCAGGGCCTGAAAAATGGGAATTTCTGTGGGTGGGTCCTATGTGGTATAAAGGTGTATAAGCTGCAGGCCCAAGGCCAGGGGTGGATGAGCTGATGTGAGGGCTGGAAGGACCCTCAGCCCAGCTGCTGTGCCAGGGTGGAATTGGGTGAGACACAACAACTTGACCTTGGACTGGTTGGGTCCTCAGTGACCTCTTTGTGTTCAAGTGTCCCGAGACAGGATTGGCACTATTTTGCATCTTGAGCAGTGTGGAAGAGCAGCTGTATGCCTTCAGATACTGAAAAGCTGGAGAGGGACTTTGGACAAGGGCCTGGAGGGACAGGACAAGGGGGAATGGCTTTAAGATGAAGGAGGATAAATTTAGGTTGGATATTGGGAAGGAATTCCTGGCTGGGAGGGTGG
>JAYRBT010000082.1:580313-596585 GCA_036023395.1 Myiotriccus ornatus | reverse complement strand
CCCAGCTGTCCCAGCCTGGCTCCAGAGCAGAGGGGCTCCAGCCCTGGGAGCAGCTCCGGGGCCTCCTCTGGACTCTCCAGCAGCTCCACGTCCTCCTGCTGCTCTTCCCAGGGCTGGTCTCCATTTCCCATTTTCCTGTGTGATTTTTCCCACTGTCAGTCCAGCTCCATTTGGCTGCCAGGAATCCTCCGTGCTCATGGAGGGCAGAAGAAAGTTCCAGAAGAAACAGCCCTAACGGTAGGGATAGTTGGAAACAGAACCCCCCTTCAGGATAAGTCACAGTGTAAAACCTGGAAGAGGTCAGAACTTCGCCATTAACATTCCAAGAATTAATTTCAATAGCTTGAAAGATGGGCAGATTTGCTATTGGAATTAAACCACAGGTTTCCTTCATCTGCTGTCTGGCTTTTCCCACTGGAATAATAGGAGAAATTGGATGCTAATGGCATCTGCATGAACCTATCCCATTACAGGGAAGATCTTTCTTCCTACAGATATTCTGGGCTTGGGGACAATTCCCTGAAATACCAACCTGTAGCTGTCTCACTTCTCTCTCCTCCTGCTGCTGTGTTGAGTGATACTAAACTAAAAAAATATATATGTTATTAAAAAAAGCTCGAGCTTACAAAATGCCCCTTCCTTCCCCTCCAGTGAAACCAGAGGAGCCCAAACCAGCGGAAGCTGTGACAGGGAACGACATCACAGCTCCTCCCAACAAGGAGCTGCCTCCCAGCCCGGAGAAGAAGACCAAGGTAGGACCATTCCACGTTCAGTGTCTCTGCTTCCATGGGTTTTATTTGCCAGCTTTTCTGCTTCCTCAGCTGTGCCCACCCAGTTTCTGTTTTCTGAGCTCCACTTGGGAACCCTTTTCCTGAACCAAGCCCATCCCGCCCTGGAGTTACACACAGCTCAGGCACGTGACTGAAAGTGCCTTTGATCAGTGTGTGGGAAGGTTTATTCACGTGAGCTCGGGGTTGGTGTAGGAGTAGTAAACGTGGAGGGTGAACAGACACTCCCGAGCTGTTTGCATCACGCTTGCCTCGCAGTGGGCACGGAGAGATCCCGCTCGGGAGCTGGGGCTCTCCTGCTGCAGAGAGCTCTGCTCTCGGGAGCTTCAGAATCCACCCCAAATTCCCAGAGGGGTGGGGGGCCGGCAGTTCTCTCTGCCCTCTGGGGCAGGGGCCGTGTGACCGCGGGAGTTGATCGGATGAGGATTTAGGGCTCGCAATCCGTGTGTGCCTGTAATTGGAAAGCCGTGCCCTGAGTCCCGCACGTAGGACTGGAGACCAGCAACGCCCAGTTACTAATCCCAGCTTTACCAGCCATTCCTTCTGTTGCTTCTGATGTTGCTGGAGTAAATCCTGCTGTTTTGGGGCCGGGTGGCAGGACCCCCCCGGCCCCGCGGCGGCTGCTGCGCTGGGCTCTTTGTTGCGCTCAGAAAACAGAAAGCTGGTTATTGTTATCATTTGTTTCCTTTAAAACACCACTTTTATGTTCTTGCAGCTCAATATTTTGGTTCACAATGCGCTATTTTTTGTTGTGTTCCTTTGGTTTTGTCCCGGATTTTGCTTTCTGGCCCCACCCAAAGCCCTCTGCATCCACCTCCTCTCCAAAGCCGGCAGCAGCGAAGGCCAAGCCCTCGGCCACCGCCAGCCCCAAGCGCCCGGGCTCGGCCACCTCAGGCCCAAACAAAAAAGCCACGAGCCCGACTGCAGGTCCTGCAGCCACCACTTCCAAACGCCCCGGCACCAGCACCACCCGTCCCTCCTCCTTAGCTGCAAAAGAGACTAAACCAAAGGTAAGAACCGACGTGGGGGAGCTCCCAGGGCTCGCTTACACGGGAAATTGCCAGCTCTTCCCGAGAGTCAGAACAGAATTCCTGTGCCACTCAGGGCAGGATAGGGTCAGGATCGTCATTCAGTGTGGTAGGAGCTGCAGGGATCTTGGGAGCAGCTTCCATTAACCCATGGATGGCATCAGGTCCCAGGCACTGAACTGTGGCATCACAGAGGCCAATTAAACTTGACTGTGTTACTGTGATTTTCCTGCCATGAATCACAGGATCCCAGGATGGTTTGGGTGGGAAGTAACCTTAAAGATATCCATTCCACCCCCTGCCATGGGCAGGGACACCTTCCACCAGTCCAGGTTGCTCCAAGCCCTGTCCAGCCTGGGCTGGGACACTGCCAGGGATCCAGGGGCAGCCACAGCTTCTCTGGGCAACCTGTGCCAGGGCCTGCCCACCATCACAGGGATGACTTTCTTCCCAATAAAACTCTTAAATCCAGACAAGAACATGGGAAATCCGATTGGAGACCTTTGATATTCATATCAAGGGGAAACAAATCCATTTGAACACTCCAGTGTTTCCCACTGGGTGTCTTCTTATGATGCCTGGTCACTGTAAGAGCTGCACAGAGAGAACTGATAACACTTCTGTGCTGAGGAAATGATGGGGATTTGTAACTCCCCAAGAACAGGAGAGTCATGGACAGTTCTTAGTGTTCATCTTGCAGCTGAAATAGGAAATCCACATGTTAGGAATGGGAGGTGTCCCTTGAATCTTCCCATGTTAACTTGTGATCTTATATAGTAGAACACTCAGGTTTAAAAGGGAGTGTAAAATCTATTTCAGAAGCTTCATTGATGGCTAAATGCCACCATTTCTGCTATATTAAGCTTAAATAGCTGCATTTGAGTGCCTTTTAGAACTCACTAAAATTATCAGGGAGGGTATGAAAGCCCAGGTGTAAATCTGGGCTTTTCTCTGAGCAGTCATCTTTGGTTTGGCTCAAGTTTTTGCATCATTCTGAATCCTTTTTTGATAAAATCAGACTCTCATCTCATTTGTTTGCTCACATTAACTCGGTATTTTCATACTTCAGACACCAGGCAGTTGCCAAACAAGTGACTTACCAGGGACAGGCAGGAAATAGTTTTCCAAGTGAGGGATGAGCCACAGACACCCAGTTCTCCTGTCCCCAGTGTTTACATGAACTCCAGCGTAGCTCAGGAAGCATTCCTGCTCGTGGAGGGCAGGGATCTCTCCCATGAGTGTTGATAGTGGACTGATATATTCCGTTTTGTCCAGAAATCCAGACCTCCTTCACACCTGTCAGTGCTGGGCCAGCCCCGGGTGGACTCTGCTCCTCCACGGGGTCTGTGTTCTCCACTCAACACAGTCACTTCTGCACCTCTGAATTATATTTTAATTTGCATTATAACCTCTCAGCAGTGCCAAGCTTTAAGTGCTTAAGAATTTAAACAATTTCAGTTTATTTCAGCCATTTTCTGTGCTGCTTTCCCTTCACTTGGAGTGCTGGTGAGACACCAGCTCTAACGGCAGCTCTCCGCTTGCAGGTTGCGGATGCGAAGCCCACCGAGAAGAAAAGCTCCAAACCTCCATCCTCCACCACTCCCAAAACTCCTCCCCGGAGCTCCCCGGCTGCTCCCAAGACAACGGCGGCGTCTCCGGTCACGGCAGCTCCCGCTGCCAAAACCACCGCGGCCGCTCCTCCCAGGAGGCCGTCGTGTGAGTGTCCCCCTGTCCTCCGGCCAGAGATCCCCTTCCCGCGTGGCTGCCGCTCTGAGTGGCACCATTTGCTCCCCACACCTCCCTGACAGGAGGGGGGACCCGGGGGGGTCGGGCTCTGCTCCCAGGGAACAGGGACAGGAGGAGAGGGAACGGCCTCCAACTGGGCCAGGGGAGGGGCAGGTGGGATAGTGGGACAATTTCTTCATGGGAAAGCGCTGTCCAGCTCTCCTGGAGCCCCTTTAGGCCCTGCCAGGGGCTCTCAGGTCTCCCTGGACCCTTCTCTTCTCCAGGGGAACCCCCCCAGCTGTCCCAGCCTGGCTCCAGAGCAGAGGGATCCAGCCCTGGAGCAGCTCCGGGGCCTCCTCTGGGCTCTGGCTGTAGCTGAGACCTTTTCCTCTCCAGGGCTTCCTCTTCCAAACCCAAATCCAGAGGATGCTCCAGGCCAGCTCGGATGAGCTCTGTGTGATCCGGGGTTAATGCAGTTTAAGGGATACTGTTGCCTCTGCACTTTGCCACAGGAACAGAATAAACGGTGAAACCAAATAAAACCTCAGGAGAGCAAATCTGCAGGAGAGCACTTGAAACACCCGAACTGGTGCCTCTGAAAACCAAAAAGGGTTGAGCAGAAATTGAGGGCTTTTTACCGGGGCAGGAAGAATTTGGAGCTGAGATCACATCAGCTTCATCCAAAGGCTGTATCCCACTGCTGCTGCTGCTGAGGAGGGACCTTCCCACGAGTTCAGCATGAAACACGAGCAGCGTTTTAGCCTCTTGGAGACATGTTCTCACTCATTTTAGTGGAGCTCAGGAGATTTAACATCAGATAAAATTCGAGTTAAATGATCTCAAGTCTTTTTAAATTACTGAACCCCAGTGGCAAAATTTGCCAATAAAAGGTGTAAAATGACACGTGTTGGTTGGTTTGGGCTGTGAATCCCAAAGCTTGGATTTGTAACCCAATGTTCCCAAAGAAATAGTAATGTTTGAACTATCTGAGGTTTATTAGGCTTGCTGGACATCCAGACTTCATGCTCTGGGGGAAAATATAATTAATCAAGCGTAGAGGAAGCGTTGAACTTTCCAAGAGCCATGTATCCCATCTGATCCCGTGGCCATCCTTGTAAAATTCATTTTGTGTGGTCTCTGAGGCAAAACTGCGGCCCGGGAATGAGGAATCCGTTCTAATGAGTTCAGTTCATTCCCCCTTCCAAAACCGAGGCACAAACAAAGGAGCGCTTGCTGGTGACATTTGAAAGGAGACGGAGTCACCGATGCAGAGCTGCAGGAAGGTTGTTCCAGGAGGCAGGATGTGCAGAGGAAGAGGCTCCGGCACCGGCGACGGCGGTGGGATGGTGCCAAAGCACAGGGAGAACTGGGTGGGCGAGGGAGAGATGAGGTCAGCTGGAGGAGCTCCAGAGGGAGGCAAAGCTGCCTTGTCTGGAGCTGGAGACGCTCAGGGGACTCAGGAGTGGCAGAGGAAGGGAGTCCTGTGCTGGGTGAGGGGACAGCAGGGCTGTGATGGGCGTGGAGGGCCCTGAAAGGAACCACAGCGGGTCAAACACCCACGGCTGGGTTTGGGCGGAGCAGCTGCAGCTGCTGGAAGATGCAGAGATGGGCATGGGGGAGACCTGGAGCTCCTCTGATCCCAGTTCTGATCAACTCCTTTAGAGGAGGGGGGAGCCCAGGGGGTCGGGCTCTGCTCCCAGGGAACAAGGGACAGGACAAGGGGGAACGGCCTCGAGCTGTGCCAGGGGAGGGTCAGGCTGGGTACTGGGAGAATTCCTCCTGGGAAGGGCTGTCCATCAGTGGCAGGGGTGGAGTCCCCATCCCTGGAGGGATTTAAAAGCCCTGTGGATGTGACACTTAGGGACATGGCTCAGTGGTGGCCTTGGCAGTGCTGGGGAATGGTTGGATTCAGTGATCTTAAAGATCCTTTCCAACCTCAGTGATTCCATGAATTTAGCTTCCCATGACACAGCACTGAGCCAGGGAATAAGTTTGTGGCTAAAAATGCTGTTTCTGGCTGAAGATGCTCTTTCAGCAGGGCATCTGCACTTGCTTCTCATGAGTCAGAAGACAGACACTGGCTTGTGGTTCTGTCAGGCTTAGTCGTTGTTCAAGGCTGTGTGTAAAGACTGGTTTGACATTCTGTAGTTTCACTTTTTCAGGTATTAAATGTCAGTCACCTTCTCCACTAAAGGGAAGGCATGTGGGGCTTGAGATTTTGATTTTTAATTTTTAATTTTTGTTCCCCTCCCTGTGGAAATGACTGTTATGTTTGTACAAGACCACGCTCTGTCCTTCCCATCAGGCAAAGATCACAGTCTTTGCCTGTCATTACAGACCATTTTCCCAGGAGCTTTATCACTCTCCAGGTTTTCACCATCTCATGTCACACAGGCAGGAGGCTTCCAGCACTTGTGTCCCCACTGACATGAGCAGAAATGACATCTCTCTCTGTATTAAACACATTAGTCCTCTGCCTTTTATATAAAGCTGAGTTTGTTCTGTCCATACAGTTTCCCCAGTTGAAGTTGTGGTCTTGAGGAATGAAATCAGGTTGGTTTGACAGGCCCTTTTTTGAAGTGTTTGGTATTAATTATATCTCTCTCCTTTAGGCCTTATTAAATTATCCAAATGGGTTTCACTTCATTAGCTGGAATCTTATCTGGGGTGTTTAATTGAGTGCTTTTAGCAAAGTCAGGGTGGAATGATCCGGACTAACTTGGCCTGTAGTTATCTGCCTCTTTCCCTGGGTCTTTTCCATATTGATATTCCATAAATACCCTGCCAGCTGCTGGAGTTTATCTAAAAATATGAGGCTTAATGGAAATTAAATATTAAAAAATGAGGGCTTTCATAATTTCTAACTAAGATTTTTTTCCATCTATTGTTTCTTTTCAGTGTTGCCTTCCTTTGGCTATTGGAATAAACCCGATTTTACCCAAACTTGCTCATCGCTGATAGTTAAAAACCTACAATTTCATGATCAAAGAGCTCCTTAAAGTTCTGTTTCCTTTTTTCAGTTGGTGATTTTGCCTCGATCAGTTTTGTGGTTGGTTTTCGTCTGCTTGGGGAAATAGGGACGAATTCCTGGTTTAGGCTGTGCTCTGTAATCAGGTCATGATCGTTGGCTTTGCCCTAAGGCCTGGCTTAGTTTAGGGATTGATTTTTGGGTTTATACAATTAAAGTAGGGACCAAAATATGTGCAATAACTTCTGTGCAAGAAAATTGGCACAGGGTAGGTCTGGTCTGGCAATGAGAGCAAGGTTAGAGAAGGGCAAATGTGGGGCTGCTTTTGCTGTTGAGTAAAGAAAGGAAATGTGTTTTGGAAGGCTTTTTTGTTTATTTGGGGTGGTTTTTTTAAGAAATAAAGGTGGGGCAGGATTAAAATAATCTCAGTGAGTGCTGTCAGATTGAGAGAGTTATTTTAAGGAAAAACAAAATGCAGCCCATCCCCAGGTGTGTTCCCTCGTGGAATGAGGGTCCTTTTGCATTAATTGATCTGTTGACCGGAAAATCCAAGTGGGTTTTGCCATCAGGAGGAGGAACCCAGGCAGGGCTTCAAACAGGGCGGTTAATTTTTGGGGTGATTCCAGACTTCATGTGGATCCTGCCCTGAAGTCCTGAGCACTGTGTTCTGTGTTGGCAGCAATCAAGACCGACGGGAAGCCGGCGGAGGCCAAGAAGACCTTGGCAAAGTCTCCATCAGGTAACTGCTCACTTTCCCTCTAATCATGGAGTTATGGAATCATCAGGCTTGGAAAAACCCTCTAAGACCACTGATCATTCCCCCAGCACTGCCAAGGCCACCCCTGCCCCATGTCCCCAAGGGCCACATCCACGCAGCTTCTAAATCCCTCCAGGGATGGGGACTCTCAACCTGCCCTGGCACAACTTGTGACCGTTTCCTCACTGTACATCAAATCCCCTTTGTGTGGGGCTGGAGTCACTGAGGAGGTGTCTGTAAATCTCTAGGAAGTGTCCCAGGCCAGGTTGGACGGGGCTTGGAGCAACCTGGGCTGGTGGAAGGTGTCCCTGCCCGTGGCAGGGGTGGCACTGGGTGGGCTTTGAGGTCCGTCCCAACCCAAGCCGTGCTGGGATGCTGTGCCTCCGAGGGAGCTGGTGCCAGCAGCCTCTGACCCGTGTTTTCCCGTGCCATCTGCAGCAGACTCGAGCCGCCCGAAGAGCGCGGCCGGCAATGCCGCCAAGAGCAGTGCCACCACTCCTTCCACCGCCGCCTCCAGCGCTCCCAGCGTGCCCGGGGCGCCCGCCAGCCGGCCCAAGCCCAAGGCGGCCAAGCCCCCCTCGGCCTCCACCGCCTCCGCAGACGCTAAAAAAGCCACCGCCAAGGCGCCCAGCAAGCCCAGCTCGGCGTCCAAGCCGCCCCGCCCCAGCAGCAGCGCCTCTGCCCCCGACCTGAAGAACGTGCGCTCCAAGGTCGGCTCCACCGACAACATCAAGCACCAGCCCGGCGGGGGGAAGGTGAGTCGCTGCCGCGCCGGGGGCTCTGCGCTGCTTCGGGTGGCTGTGTCCTCGCTGCTCTCCTCATTTACCCTCTGCAGAGCTCCTCCCTGGGCTCTGGGCTTGGCTTCGACAAGGTGGCGGGAGTGTCAGAAGGAATCCACCTCAGGGCCACCCGGTGTTTGCCGGAACGTGCGGGAATCCAGGACTCCGGTTCCGTTTTCCTGACACAGAAACTCGGTGCCGGATGCCCCAAATCTTGCCTGTGTTCCAAACCCTGGCCTTTGAACAGAGCAATCCAGTGTGCTGAAGGGTGCAGAAGGGGGAGTAGTGCAGGGGGATGAAGGAAACCTGGATTCAGGAGCGAGTTCCAGAGCACCTTTCCCGTGTTTAAGAGGCCCGAAGCCGACACGGAACGGGTCTGTTTGGATCACCCGTGGCGGCCACCAGAAGAGGGTAGTGTTGAAAAGGCATGTACAGAGCTAGAGCTCGGGGCTCTCAATGCCTCTTAGTGCTCTAAATTACGTGGTGAAACCATGAATATCTCCCGTGGAAATGAGGAAGGTCTGGGGATAGACCTGCAGCCTTTTCTGAGGTTGAAACAGTGTGGCTGTGCATAATCATCTAACCCTGATGAGCTGCTGCACAACCCCCGCCTTGGCCTGACCAAAGGTGTTAACAGCACTCAGAGGGCTTTAATTCCCACCCAGAGGGATTTGCCCCCTTTGCTGCAGCCTGTGGGGCTGAATAACTCTGCACAGAACTTCCACGGGCTGCCAGGGCAGCACATTCCATGCTGGGACCCCAATCCTGTCCTTCCCAGGCACAGGAGAGTCAAGGGCACTCCTGGGCTGGCTGTGTGTCCCAGACAGCATCGATACCACATGGATTTACCCTCAGTCAGGACTGTCCTAGTGGTGATCTCACAGTACAGCCCTCCCTGTGTCAGCTTGAGGGACTCGATTTTTACGTTTCATTGCACTATCCTTAATTTTCTAAATATTTTCATGTAATTATCAAGTTCAAACAATTTTATTTTTAAGCAAATTGTCCTTTTCATACTCTGCTTTATACTGAGATGTTTTTAGAGTCTGAGAATGCTGTCATTGCTGAGGGTTTTTTTTGTTTACTGGTCTGTAGTTAGTAAAATACAAAATTTATGCTGAGCCCCCCAAAAATGCAGGTTCTGCTGCACCTCCCTCGATCCAGATTAGCAAAAGAATGGATATTTTCAGGTAGTTGCTGAATTTTTATGAAACCTGTAATTTTTCCTTCCGTTTTTGCTCAGCTGGACTCGCTGGGTCCACCTGCATTTTTTAGATAAAAAGTAAATGGGCTTTTGAGCTCCAGGACTGAGTCAAGTCTGTGTGGGTGGAATCCCAACTGGGAGCACAGTGTGTGTCCAGCAGAGCTCCTGGAGCTCCAGGACAGAGACAATCCAGGGATGTGTTTGCCTCCAAGACCTTCACCGTGTCCTCCGTGTGAAGGAGCTGCTCCTGCGCTGCTGCTCTTGGGCTCCGAAAAGATTTGGGTTAATTTTTTGGCAGCACGTGGGTGCTGGGGTCACTTGGAACCTGCCAACGTGATCCCAAGGAAGGGGCACCAGGAGGTTTTTGAGACATGGAGGACAGGGTGCCTGTGCCACCCCATGTCTGAGTGGTGTTGCTTCCCTCCCACCCTGGGCGTGGGATTGTCCTCGCCTGGGAATTGGAGCGTGTAGGAAGCTCTCCTGGGTCAGCTGCTCCCTGAAGTCTCCCTGGGCAGCTGGTGTTCCCACCCTCCTGCCCACACTGCTGCTTTTGCTGGTTGAAATCACCCATTTGTCTCCATCCAGGGGAAAGTAGAGAAAAGGCCCGAGCCAGCCGCCGGCACGCCCAGGTCTGAGCCCAGTGCGGTCACTAAAGTGGCTCCTCCCAGAGCTGCCGTATCAAAAGAGGGGGTCCCCAAACAGCCCAATGGGAAAGTGAGTTCCTTTCACACTTTTCTCTGGGGGAGATGAAGGCAAACGTTTCCATTTTGAGTCCCCTTCCCTTCTCTTCAGCTCTTCTCTGTCCTGTCGGTGTCACTGTTCCTTGCACGGACACTCTTTGTTCTCTGTCGTACGCCCCGAGATGTTCGCAGTGGAGCACCTTCGGGGGTCTCTCTGGAGGGACCTTCTCCACTCCTGCTGGGAATGCTTTCAGAGCAGAATCCTCCGGTTTCACTTTGAGGTTGATACAGGCTTAACTTTGAGTGCCTTCAAACCAGTTCTTCCTGCGCAGAATCAGTTTGTAACTAGGCAGAGTTTTAGTTCAGAGCTGCTTCTCTTAAGACTGTGGAATATGAAGGAATTCATCTTTCCTGCAGTATTCCCGACCCAGCTGTACCCAAATTCTGTAACTCCGTGGATTAGGCCGTCACCATTTGCTGGGTCTCTGCAGAGCTGTCGTGACGTGGCGTTCAGCAGGAGGGAGGGGGTGACGTGGGAGTGCTGCAGTTTAATTCCAGCGTTACCAGGCAGAGCCTGCTCAGGAAGGACCAGGATCTGTACCTCTGGGGGAGGCAGTCACACACTCCATGGCACAAGTTTTCAGATCTGCTCTTGCCCTGAATCCAGCCTTTCTGAATAGCCAAGGAGCTTTGGGAAGCTGCTCAAGTGAGAATGTTCTGGGGATTCCTTTTGTACTCCGAGTTTTATCCTCTTTCTGGGAAGCAGGGCACAGCTTCTGCCCCATTTTGTGCTGTGGGGAATAACTCCCAGACTAAACACGTGTTGTAACTAACCTTTGTAAACACGGGCCTGTCCCTCTAACTCTGTTCCTATTCTGTGAGTAAAGCTCACTTGGCCACTCCTTCTGTACTATAAAAATCACAGGATCAGTCACTGAGGTTGGAAAAGCCCTCTGAGATCGAGTCCAACCATCAGCCCAGCACTGCAAAGGCCACCACTGACCCTGTCCCCAAGTCCAAATCACTGTAGTTTAAAGGAGAAGCAATTTAATTAACACGTGGTCTGATGTAATTTAGCCCAAGGTTTGAGGACCTTTGTCAGACAAACGTTTCTCAGCCCGTCGGGGCTTCACTGCCCGGGGTTTGAGGGACAGGACCGGGACTGGAGCCAAGCCAGGAGCAGGCACCGAGCAGTTCATTCAGAGTGGTGGCCCTGTGGCTCCTGTGCAGCTGGGCTGGCTCTCCCTAGAAATATCCCGGGAAGCTGCCGGGGGGACATGGACAATCCCATCCCTTGGGGCAGGCAGGTCCGTGGGGCAGTGGAGGAGCGTTTTCACCTCATGCTCTGGCACTAACACTGTCTGTGCAGCCTCTTGTCCTTCACTTTTTTTCTCACTCTCCTCCTCAGTTGCTTCCACCCCTGACACTGGAGTTGGGCTGAGTTTAACACGGCTCCTCGTTCCCCCTCGTGTCAGAGCCCCCACCTGCCGTATGACAACTCTAACCAGTCCTCTTCCCTTGTGTTGTTTTCCATTCTGTGACGTTCCAGGTCCAGATAGTCTCCAAAAAAGCGAACTACAGCCATGTTCAGTCCAAGTGTGGTTCCAAGGACAATATTAAGCATGTCCCTGGAGGTGGGAATGTAAGTATGGGCTCTGGGCAAGCTGTCTGTCTACTAACTCCTGCTCTTGTACCATGTTGTTGTCACTCTCAAGAATGCTCTGTTTGAGGCACAAAGGTGTGGCAGAGTCTCAGGGCTCCTGGAAACAAGGCAGGCTGGAGAATTGGTTCATTTTCGCTTGGGATGCCAGGATGAATGTGTTTTGTTTCATGGTGCTCCAGCTACACCTGATCTGCTTCTCACCTGGTTTATGGGTTGTCCATGGCCAAATGTAGGATGTTCACATCACAGACCCCAGGAGTTAACTCCCCATGGATCCCTGGAGTTAACTCTCCCTGGATTCCCTCTGCAGGCAGTGGAGGCACCTCCTCATCCCTCTGACCTCCTGCAGATGTTTGGTTTTTCAGATCAAATTCATTATGGCCTGGAAGTGCCTGCTACCCTTCCCTGGCTGAGAGATTCAGCTGGAGCCAGACTCATTTCACTTCTTGTTTCACTAAAAGGACTTTGAAACAGGAAAAGACTCAGGGACTTAACCTTTGAGCTGCGATTAATTTCTAAATTTAAAGGCTGCTGGTTCTCTGGCTGCAGAGCTGAGCCTGTTAAAATAGAAAGTTAATCTGGTGGTGTCTGAGACTTGGTTTGGGGTGTGAGATCCTGAAAGTGTCTGGCAGGAAAACCAGGTTAACTCTCCGGATCCTAAAGCTTGGGAGAGCATGAGTTTAGTTTGGTGGCTCATTCCGTGGGGGCAGATCAGTGCTGCCTTAAACCTGCGCTGTGTTTGCTCAGGGGCAGTTTCAGAAGCACAAAGTTTGGATGGTTTCAAAGACACTGAAGTATTTAAGCCCAGAACCTATTGTTCTATAGGTGCTTAAATACAACAACCTGTTGTTCTATGGGTGCTTAAATACAACAACCTATTGTTCTATAGGTGCTTAAATACAACAACCTGTTGTTCTATGGGTGCTTAAATACACCAACCTATTGTTCTATAGGTGCTTAAATACACCAACCTATTGTTCTATAGGTGCTTTCAGAAGCACAAGTTTGGATGGTTGCAAAGACACTGAAGTATTTAAGCCCGGGGGAGTTTGTTCCATAGGTGCTTAAATATTCCGGGTTCCTGAGGAGTGTCTGGTTGGAGTCAGTGACGCTGCTCAGGGCCTGGCTGTGGGACAACTGTGGACCATTTCTCCTGGGAAATCCATGTCCAGCTGGCTGAACTTTTACATAATTGATTGTCCCTCAGATTTTTGCAAGAGGGAATGAAATCTGGGTGCTTAACGAGCTGGTTCCCTTCGGGTTGGGTGCCAGGATGGTCAGAGGCAGATGCTGAAGTCACCTGTGTGGTGGTCACTGAGGGAGGCTTCACAGCCCACAGAGGGTCACTGGCACACCCTCTGCTCCCCTCCTGCCTGGGGCTTTGGGCTTTGCCTTTCTCATCTGCTGTGTCTCATTGGGTATTTCCCTGACCTGCTCGGTGTCTGGGGGTGTTTCCCCTGGAAATGCTCCCGCAGGAGGCTTTGAGAAGCTGATGGTGGGACCCTCGTGCCAGTTGGGTGCCCTCATGGTGTTTCTCAGCCCTGCCCGTTCCTGTTCCTGCTGTTTCCCCTGGTTTTGCCTGCCAGGTGTGGCACAGGCTGTTCCAGAGCCAGTGCTCTGTGGCAAAGTGCCTTTGGCCACTCTGCTGACAGTTTTTGGGGCAGCTGGTGCCATTTCCCTGTCCCTGCACTCCAAGGAGTATTTTAGAAGCCACTTCAGTTTTGCCACTCTTACCCCTGACAGCCTTTCAGTGGCCAGTGAGCCCCACACGTGCTTTTCCTTTTTTCCAGGCTCCCAGGAATGGGATTTGAAAGTGGGGGATATTTTCTTGCTTGATTAACTTCATCAGTGAACTGTTCTTCTGCTCATGAATCACCATCCTGTCCTTTGGTTCTTCACTGCCATTCCCAGCATTCCCAATGCTGGGGACAAGTGTGTCCCTGCTTTCTTTTCCTCTTGCCCCACACTCTCCTTTTACCACTGCAGTTTTCCTCCTTGATCAGCTACTTAAGCAGCACTTTATTCTGTATTTTCAGAGCCAAAAGCTCATGCCCAGGTTCCAAATGCCCCCAGAGCAGCTCCAGCCAGGCATTCCCAGCCTCCCAACACCCCCAGCCCAGCACATGGATGTGAGTGCCCAGTCTGTCATCGCAGAAAAGCACTTCCTTTTTACTCATTTTTATGTCTCCTCCCTCCCTTTGGGGCACTGTGATCTTAGTGACCTCTTCCAAGCTGTTTTCTTGCTCAGACAGTTGTGATGATCTCTTTTGGGAGAAGACTTCCCAGTGTTTCATTCCCTGATGGAAGATCTGTCTTTGCAGGCTGTGCCTTCAGTTAAAGCTTTAGGAATCCTGTGGGCAAGGCCTGTGGCTTAGTAGGAAATGATGGTTCAGCTTTAGGGTTGCTCTGGTAGAAGTGATGGACGTGGAATCTCAGAGGGTTTGGGGCAGAAGGGACCTTAAAGCTCATCCCATTCCAGCCCCTGCCATGGGCAGGGACACCTTCCACTGTCCCAGGTTGCTCCAACCTGGCCTTGAACACTCCCAGGGGTGGGGTATCATCCCACCATCCTACCCAGGTGGTTCCTGGCTGATTCTCTGTTTGGGTGCCCACTTTGCCTTCCATACATGGAGGTAATTTCTTCTGCCCTCTGAGGTTCCCAGGAAACCGTGCCCAGAAAGAGTAGATACTATTCCTGCTCGTGTTCTTGGTGCCAGACACAAACAGAGTAAAGTTTCCTGGGTAAAAGCTTTTGCTGCATTTTAGTGTTTCCCCCTCGTGGAACCACAGAGTGGTTTAGTTTGGAAAAGACCTCCAAGGTCATCGAGTCCAACCTTTGACCAAGGCTTCTCTCTAAAGAAAGCAGTAAGGAGGTAGATTGTATAGAGTGCAGGTAATGTCTGTGGTGTTGAGGGTTTAAAGGTGATTTGGTGTCCATGGCTTTCTCTGTCCTATGGCTTGACCTGCTTAGATGGATTGGGAAGTGGTCAGAGATGGAAAACCAAAAAGGAGTTGAGGGTCACAGTCCCCATCTGAGCCTCTGTGTCAAACTTCCTGCTCTGAAGTTCGTTTCTGGCTCTGGAGTCTGTGTTTGGCTCTGTCAGTGCAGTCCCAGGCCTGTAAATGTCCCCTTGCAAACTCCAGCTGGAGATCCAACAAGAACTGCACTTGATGCAGGTGTGGTGGTTTGGATCTCCAGGAGACAGGACTCGTGAGGAGTCACAGCTGGGTGCATCTGTGATATTGTCAGCTGATGGTATGATTTTAAAATGCATTCAGTGAAGTAAATTGGCTTTCATCCCAGTCCCAAGCAAGCAGAAACTGCTGATTAAAGCTGTAGTAGGTTTACTAACAACCCCTGAGAAAATCCAGTTCAGTGGCCATGGTGTCACCTTTGGAGAGTGTCCCTGAGTCAGGTCTGTGACACAGGACCATGGCAGGAGCTGACCTGTGCTGTCCTGACAAACAGGGCAGCAGGGCTGGGCTCAGCCTGCTTCCCAAGCACCTCAGGCTTCCTGAGGGAGATTTATTGCAAATTAGCTGGCAATTATCATTAAACTCTTGGAGTAGCTGGTGAGTGAATGAGTTCTGTCACATTCCAAAAGAAAGACTTGGAATTTCTCTGCAAACCAGTCTGGAGCAGAACTTCCTGAGCACGGAGGGGCCAGCTGGTGGTTGACAGCCACCAGTCACGACTGGGATTGGGAATTCTCTTGCCATTCCTTCCAAAACCCCCCAGGTTTTTCCCGTGGGAAGTTATAATGTCAACTTCGTTAGACCAGATGACCAGAAGCTCCTTCTGGTATAAATTATCTTACATTTGTACAAAGTGGTTAGATAAAAGTTCATTCTGGAATGGAGGAATTTTCCATCCATCTACCTCTCTGGGCAGCCTGTGCCAGTCCCTCCCCACCCTCACAGCCAAGAATCCCTTCCCATTATCCCATCTATCCCTGCCCACTGGCAGTGGGAAGCCATTCCCTGTGTCCTGTCCCTCCATGCCTTGTCCCCAGTCCCTCTCCAGCTCTCCTGGAGCCCCTTCAGGCCCTGCCAGGGGCTCTCAGGTCTCCCTGGAGCCTTCTCTTCTCCAGGATGAAGGGGATGGTGGAGAGGAAAGGTTGGAGCTGGTGACACGTCCCTGGCCCTGCAGGAGGTCCCTGAGGTGACATCTGTCCTGGGGGCTGTGGAGCTGCCCAGGCCACAGTGTGTCCTCAGAGGCAGCGCCAGCACTGGCCAGGAACGGGCTGGGGAACGTGGCAACAGGACTGGCTGTTTGTTGGACCCTCTTCCAAGTGCTTTTGTATTCCATGGCTGTGCCATGAGCTCAAGGCCCCTGTTTCAGGTCACTGTCCCTCTGTCTGTGTTCTCTGGTCTCAGTTTCTGTCCCTCACATTAACTCCTCCTGGCCTTTGCGTGACGCCAAAGCTGCCGGCGGCGTTGGGGATCGGCAGGAGACGTTCCCAGGGGCCAGGGATCGACAGGAGATGGTTCCCAGGGGCTGGGGATCTGCAGGAGAGGGTTCCCAGGGGCCAGGGATCGGCAGGAGACGTTCCCAGGAGCCGGGGATCGGCAGGAGCCGGTTCCCAGGGGCCAGGGATTGGCAGGAGATGGTTCCCAGGGGCTGGGGATCGGCAGGAGATGGTTCCCAGGGGCTGGGCATCGACAGGAGACGTTCCCCGG
>JAYRBT010000082.1:551471-580015 GCA_036023395.1 Myiotriccus ornatus | reverse complement strand
CGGCAGGAGACATTCCCAGGGGCTGGGGATCAGCAGGAGATGGTTCCCAGGGGCTGGGGATCAGCAGGAGACGTTCCCAGGGGCTGGGGATCAGCAGGAGATGGTTCCCAGGGGCTGGGGATCGGCAGGAGACGTTCCCAGGGGCTGGGAATCGGCAGGAGAACGTAACCTGGTAGAGCAGGGCCACAGGCTCGTGAAGCCCAGGCTGGTGCTGGAGGTGGCCCATCGCCCTCCGCAGTCACCGCAGACATTTCTCCGTGCTGAGCTGGTTCTTTTTGTCTCTCCAGGTGCAGATCCAGAACAAGAAAGTTGACCTTTCCAAAGTGTCCTCCAAGTGCGGCTCTAAAGCAAATATCAAGCATAAGCCAGGTAGGAGTTCTACCATTTCCTCAGGATTCGTTTGTCGATTTTGCACGTCTCTTAAACACAGTCCTGGGTTGGGACTGAAACTGTTTAAAGGGTTTGCTGCTTTCTGGGGGTGTCTCCAGAAGCTCTGGAAATGCTCCTTTAGCAGTTCCTGGTGGTTTCACGAGCGGAGAAGGGGAGTACGAGATGTGGGATGTCCCCAAACTACCTACTGCTTTGACCCAGCTCTGCTTTTTTCCTGCTCGTTTGAAAAGAAAACTGTGGATATTTCCATGACCATTCCAGGAAGCTTCATCCCAGAGGCCTTTGGGGCGCTGGGAACATCCGTGTGCTGTGGAAGGATAAAGGAACTTGTCTCCAATTCTTCAAGGCTCATATGAGAGTCCTTTTAGCCTCAAATTCATGGCAGCTCCTGCCTTACATAAAACACTTCAATGACACTTTATGGGATGAGCATGTGGGAATTCTTTGCTCCCCGCTGAGAACAGTGCAGTTATTCCATGTGAATTCCCGGGAATCTCGAGTTTCTACCCAAGCAGTGCCCAGCCCAGGGCTCAGCTGGAGCGTGGGCAGGTCTCACATCCGAGGTCCTGTGGCTGTAGGCCCCTTGTTTGGACTGTGGGATGGTCAGATCCCTGACCTGTCGTGGCCCGTCGGTGTCTGAGGACACTCATCGGCGCGGGAACGCTGCCGGCCGTCAAACCCCACACCCGCAGGACAGAGGTCACCGCCCTGAGCCAGGAACAGGCACCACAGGCCCGTCTTTGTCCGCTCCTGGGAGTTCCCTGCACTCTGTGCCAGGTTGAAAGCACTTCAGCCTCACCCACCCCACGCTCCGGTGCCTCCGAACGTGCTCCCGCGTTGGGAACGAGGTGCCACAGGCGTGACCTCTCCTGCTCAGTGCTCGGAAATAACGAGCTCAGAGCGACAATAACTGCCCTTGTCCGGGGCTGATTAAAGCACAACAACCCATCCCGTGGCTGGCAGGGCTTTGAACTGGTTTTCTTGGGCCAGATCTGTTGGTTTCCACCATTGGCCATGCCAGACTTCCAGGGGGCTGGGAGCTTCCAGAGGGCTGAGGGTTTAATGATGTCTCTGGGAAGCAAAGTTGCGTTCAGCCATACTGAAACTGGCTTTGGGAGAAAGCTGCTGGAACATGGATTGAATCCAGCGAAAGGTGTCCCTGTCCATGGCAGAGGGTTGGAATGATCCTCAAGGTCCCTTCCAACCCAGGCCATCCCATGATCCCATTCCATGATTCCATGTACAGTCTGATTTATTAATAAAGGAGGCACCAAAATGATCAGAGGGATGGGGCACCTTTGCTGTTGGGAAAGGCTGGGAGAGTTGGGATTGTTCAGCCTGGAGAGGAGAAAGAAAGCGCCAGGGTGACCAAACTGTGGCATTCCGGTGCCTGAAGGAGCTGACAGGAAAGATGGAGGGAGACTTTGGACAAGGGCCTGGAGGGACAGGACAAGGTGGAATGGCTTCAAACTTCCAGATCCCTGGAAGTGTCCAAGGCCAGGTTGGAGCAACCTGGGCTAGTGGAAGGTGTCCCTGCCCATGGCAGGGGGTGGCACTGGATGATCCTTAATGTCCCTTCCAACACCAACCAGTCTGGAATTCTATGATTAATGGGAGCTGCAGTGTTCTAAAATCTATTCCAGTCTAGAAAAGCCTTGCTGGAAATCTGCAGCTCTTTTTCTGACCTCCATGTTCTCCTGCACCTGAAGTGTCCATGCAGTTCCCAAACCTGGCTTCTCCCTGCCTGTGCCACAGGTTGGGCACACGGGTGTGTGCCAGGGAGGAGCTGATCCCAGTGATGGAGCAGGAGTGGGAAGGGATAACAAGGGAAGGGAGAGGAGCAAGACGTGTCCTGGCACCAATCACTCCACAGATGGCTGAGCTGGAGGAGACCTGGGCAGGGGACAGGGACAGCAGCAGCAGGAGACAGCCCTTGGGATGGCGCCAGTGTGGGGTGGGGTGGGGGTGGCATTTCACACCTCTGATGGAGGTGTCAGACTCCAGAGCAGATCTGGTGGGGATCAGTTCCAGCCTGTCCATCTGGACATCCCTGCCCGAGGGACCTGCAGGGCTTTGCTGGCACAGGTGGGAGTCACCAACTTTGGTCCTGCCAGTTCTACACTGGGCACAGACTGAGCCAGTGAATGTGTTCCTTGGTCCTGTCCCTCCTCCAGAGGGTCCCTGGCAGCTCCCTGGGGAGGGGCTGGGAAGGGGTGGGATCCTTCCTGAACTCACCCCTGCACATGTCCTTCCAGGGGGAGGAGATGTCAAAATTGAGAACCAGAAGCTGAACTTCAAGGAGAAGGCCCAAGCCAAAGTGGGATCTCTGGACAACGTGGGACACTTGCCGGCAGGAGGAACTGTGAAGGTGGGTGCAGGAGCTCTGGCAGCCAGGGTGGGGTTTCAGTGGGCTCTTGATGTAGAGCAACTCCTCCACCCCCCGCCAGTTCCAACCACCTGCTGGTTTCTGGGGCCTCTGCTGTGCACCCCAGGAGTAAGGAGGGACCTCAGGAGTACGGATGGGTTGGGAAGGAGAGCGCTGGGAACCGCCTTGGCCTGCCTGACCAGTCTCCCTGGCAGGTATTCCTGAGGGCTGGCGCTGCCCATCTCCATCCTTCCTGTTGGGATCTGAGAGCAGGGATCACTGAGCTGGGAGCCCCTCAGCAGGGCTGCCCGTGGCCTTCACCCCCAGTTAAAGCTGGTGAGATCCAAGTGCTCTGTGCTGGCAGAGAGCACCTTGCAGCTCTTGGGAGCACTTGGAGGACGTGGAATATCCTGAGCTGGAAGGGACCCACCAGCAGCGTGGAGTCCAACTCCTGCAGGCGGTTTGTGTGAGGGTGGGAACAGATCGTTGTGCTCTCGTGGCTGTGACTCATCCCTCCTCCCGTGGGAACACCAACTGTCCCCGGCCTTGGCTCTGCACGTTCCAGGTCTGGCTGCAGGACTGACGTCTGTGCTCAGGGAGGGGAGACTGACCCATCACAGCAGGATCAGGGGGTGCTGGAGCCGTGTCCAGGGAGACACTGGGGCTGGTTTTGTGCAGTCCCAGAATGGCTTGGGCTGGAGGGCACCTTAAGGATCATCCCGTTCCAACCTCGACACCTTCCACCAGCTCAGGTGGCTCCAAGCCCTGTCCAACCTGGCCTTGGACACTTCCAGGGATCCAGGGGCAGCCACAGCTTCTCTGGGCAGCCTGTGCCAGGGCCTGCCCACCCTCCCAGCCAAGAATTCCTTCCTAATATTCCATCTAACCCTGCCCTCTGGCAGTGGGAAGACATTCCCCCTTGTCCTGTCACTCCAGGCTCTCATAAAAAGTCCCTCTCCAAAGGTGAGGTGTGAGAAGCTCCTATTTCTGGCTCTGGAAGTGGAGAAAACACAGGTGTGGACACCCTCAGAGCTGTTCCAGTGGGAATCTTTGCCCCCAGAAGGACAGACAGACACAAGACAAACCCCTCCAAGCACTGAGATCCCTTGGCTGTCCCGGTGTTGTTTTGTTTGAGGAGGTTTGTGTCAGTGAGGGTTCCAGAGCTGGGCTCAAGCTGTTGCAGTAAACCCCGTGTGGATTGGGAAGGAGTGATCCCAGTCCTGAGAGCAGCTCACAGTTCCCAGCTGGATTAGTGTGTGCTCAGTCATCCCTGGTGACACAAGAGGGGGCGGTCAGTGTGCACTGGGGACACTCAGGACTCTCCTGTCTCCAGCCCTTTATGGAAACTCCAGCCTGGCAAATCGGGGCTCAGGGAAAAGCTGGAAGGAACTGGAGACGCTGCTGGTGCCTTGGGAGGGGTCTGGAACTCCCTGGAACAGTCCCAGTGTCTGGTCCTTACGCTGGTGCTCTTTGGTGGTAACTGGGGCTTTCCCTGAAGCTCTAAAATCTCACCTGGTCAGATTTAGTCTGATTTGGGAGTATTTTCGCCCCTTCTCCGTGGGTGTCTGAGGTGGTGGGATCTCACAGTCCAAGTGGCTCTGTGGCTCCCAGCAGGATCCCACCAGTGTGTCAGACTCTTCTCCAAGGGCAGGAGGACTCAGCTCTCCTCCAAAGCCAATAAAACCTGGTGACTGCAGGTGGGATGAGCAGCTCTGGTAGAACAGACCAGGATGGAGGTTCTCTCCAAATTCCACACTCACAGCTCACAGGGCAGCATCAAGGGAGGATCAGCTTGTGTGGCCTTGGCCTTCCTGCTTTGGGACCCACTGTGTGTTCAAATCTTCAAATCCTGGAATGGTTTGGGTTGGAAAGGACCTTAAAACTCATCCAGTCCCATCCACTGCCTTGGGCAGGGACAGCTTCCACTATCCCAGCCTGCTCCAAACCTGACCTTGGACATTTCCAGGGATGGGGCAGCCACAGCCTCTCCGTGTGTCCCCAGACAGGAGCAGCCTCCCCACAGTGAACCCAACCCACCCTCCAGCTCTTGACCCCGGGTCGTTGGGCTCTTGTCCCCTTGGCATTCCCTGCTCCATCCAGGGCCATCCCATCCCCTGTGTTTGGGAAGAAGCTGCTGAGCTTCGGGACCTGTGAGCAGCCGGAGGGCTGGTCAGGACATTGTTCTTCCCAGGAGCAGAGTGGCTGCTTCCCACTTCCATGCCCCCCTTTATCCCTGTGGCAGCCGGGGAGGGCAGAGTGGGCTCCAGGAACCCACCCTGCACCCTCACACCCCCCTGCACCCTCACCCCCCTGCACCCCACAGCCCCACACCCCACAGCCCTACACCCCACAGCCCTGCACCCCACACCACTGCACCCCACAGCCCAGCACCCCACACCACTGCACCTCTCACCCCCTACAACCCCGCCCCCGTGCCCGCCCCGCAGCCCCGGACTGACCGGCGCGCCCCGTTTGTCGTTGTAGGCGGAGGGCGCTGCGGAGCCGGGGCAGCAGCCGCCGGTGCCCGCGGCCGGAGCGGGGCCGGGCGCGGGGCCGGGGCCGGGCGCGGTGCCGGGTGCGGGGCCGGTCCCGGCTCCGGTGGCGGCCCCGGCGGGCAGCGCGCTGCGGGAGAACGGGGTCGGGCCGGCCGTGCCCCCCGGGCTGGGCGCCACTGAGCAAAGGGACACTCAGAGCTTCGAGACTCACATACAAGAAACAAGTAAGTGCCCGCGGGCCCCCTCTGTGCCGCCCCGGGGAGGGGGGCGGCCCGGCAGCCCCCACCCGTTTGTAGCGATGTCTGTAGGGCTGTCCTGCCTTTCTTTTAATTCAGAAAATTGCCTTTTATCTTCCAGGCATCTAATGATGACATTCTGGTATCGTCTTCCATCCCCCCTCCCGTCCCCCCCGCCCCCTCCCCGTGTCCCCCCACCCCTGTGTCGCTGCAGATTGAATCTCACAAGCTGACGTTCCGTGAGAAGGCCAAGGCTCGGACAGACCACGGAGCGGAAATCGTCGTCTCCAAACCCCCCAACCTTTCCATCAGCACCTCCCCCCGGCGCAGCACCTCTGCCAGCGAGAGCCCGGGCTCCGGCGCCTCCCCGCCACCGCTGCCACAGCCGGCTGGCCCCGCCGCGCCCTCCCAGCAAGGCTTGTGACCCCCCGGCCCCGCTCCACGCGCTCCCGAGGACCCAGCTTGGCTCTCTTGACCCGGCCTCTGGCTTTAGGTGGGAAGGGACAGCGTTCCACGGGGCTGGGGCCGTTCCTGCTGCCCGGGGCGTCCCGGGGGCTCGGCCCTGCCCGGGCTCGGGGGTCCCTCCGTGGCTGGAGGGGGGTTTCCCTCCCTCTCCGTGCCCCGTCCCGTTGGCTGTGGGGGGTCACTCCAGTGGGGGTGTCGCGTCGGGGCCGGGATCGAGCGGCTCCAGGGCTGTTCCAGTGTAGGGATGTGCCGGGGGCTGAAGCCAGGCCAGAGTTAACAGGGATAAGCTGTGATCTTTCTTTCTGACTCTTTTTTTTACCCCCTTTCCCTCCTCACCGCTTCAGTTGGATGCTGATATAAACCCTCCACACTCGTTAGGCTGTTTTAACTGTTGACTTGAACCTTTTATTCTTTGTGACGACGTGTTGATGATTTATTGTGCTAGGAGCCCCGTGCTAAGTTTCCTTTTCTCTTTCCTTCCTTCCCACCCCGTAGGAGAGTAGGGACATTAACCGCTGCTGCCGTGCTGGCTTCTTACTGACATATCCAGCCATTGTAACTTCCTTGTTGTTGTTTGGGGTTTCTTTTAATATTTTAAACCGATGGAGCGAGTTCATGGGATGAAGCCATGTCTGGAACGAAAGGCACAGGGATGTGTTAAAGGTGAACTTGCTGTGAGAGCTCAGATGGAGCCTGTGTTGACCTCAGCGAGATGCTCATAAACCCTCCCCGGGGGGTGCCCGGGGCCTCCTGCGTGTCAGCGAGGGAAAGGTGGTTTATTTATTAACTGGCACGGCCGGAGCCCTGGGATTCATCCCGGTGTTCCAGGGCCGAGGGCTGCAGGGAGGCAGGAGGCTGCCGTGGCAGGTTGACGCAGGCCGGGAGTTCGAGGCTGAAGCAGGTCCTGGGGTGTGCGGGATGTGTGTGTGTGTGTGTGTGTGGTTTTAACGAGGCTGATGGATGGGGACCGTCGGGATGAGCAGGTCCGTGGGAGGCAGGAAAGGGCCCGGGATGGGCAGCGAGCCGGGACCCCTGGGCTGGGCAGCGGGGCAGGTTTAGTGCCAGGGAGTTGCAGCTCTGACTAGGAAGGAGATTTTCCCACTCTTGGAGCTCCTCGTTTCATGTTGCAAATGACACTAAAGAAATTAAATGTAAATAAATTAAAACAGGAAAGAAAAAAAAAAGTATTCTTGGGTGGTCAAACTAATTTAAAGAAAAAAAAAAACAAAGAAAAGCGGAATAACAAAACACTGGGATCAAAGAGAACTGAACCAGGCTGTGCTAAGGGGGGGCTGCTCCAGGAGGGGACAGAGGGAAGCCTGCAGCTTCTCATGCTTGTGGGAATATTTCTTTGGGAAGCCAACAATGACACGATAACCCAGAATCTGTATTTACACAAAAAGATTCTTATTGCACTTGTATTTTTTATATTAAAGTTTGCATGATTTCTAATAAAATGGCATTAAAATGTACTAGTTTGCATCAAAGTCGTCTGGTAGTTTCATAAGTGCTTTTTCCTCTGAATACAAATTGAAGCAATGCAGATTTGCACCTGAAAGGGGCGGTTATATATACCCTGGAGCCCTCCCAGTGCTTCCTTCCCTTCCTCCTCCTCCTCCTCTTCCTCCTCTTTCTTCTCCTCCTCCTCCTCCTTCTCCTCCCCATCTCTCTGCTCCCTCTGTGCCACATCCCTCTAATCCCAAACAGGGAACGTGCCATCGCTCCCTGCCCTCGTGTCGTCCGTGTGTGCTCCCGGCGTTCCCAGCACTAATCCCAGCCCTGGCTCCGGCAGGAGAGGCTGGAGCCGGGGCCGGGACCCCGTTCCTCGGCCCGAGCCGGTGCCGCCCGTCCCCTCTGACCCCACCCCGGTATATATCACTGCCCTCCCGCTGACGCTTCCTTCTTTCTCTTACTGCTAAATTCTAAACACGAGCTTCAGCTTGTCAGTCTTGGCTTTGGTTTGGCTTCTTTTTTTCCAACACTTGAATCCAGGGAAGTTTGGAGGAGAGGGACTGAGGAGAGGAGAGGAGCAGGCTGAGCCCCTCGGCAGGACGGGGCAGGGGCCGTGTGTTTCCCAAGCAATAACGTCCGTGTGCTCCGGGCCAGGGCTGGCAGGGGCTGCTGTGAGGGTCCTGAGCCTGCCCGGTGAGCCTGGAGCCTGGATTCCCGGGGGCCTGGATTCCCTGGGGCCTGGATTCCCGGGGGCCTGGATTCCCTGGGGCCTGTTTCCCTGCCTGTGACCCACCAGCATGGGCTGGGAAGGGGCTGGAGCCGCACTCCAGGCTCACTGAGCTGGCACCAGGGTTTGTGCCGATGGGCAGCGGCCGGAGATGCTCGTGGGTAACCAAAGAGGAGGTGGAGGCTGAGATGTCGTGTCCCCCTTGCTGCTCTGCCCGGGGCACCCCGGGAGGAGGTTCCTTGGGTGCCCCGGGATGAGATTCCCGGGCGGAGGGAGGCAGCCGGGCCCGGCCGTGGTTCAGGTGCTGCAGGAGGAAGGCAAGTGGCAACATTGCACTTTATCTTCTGAGATTGCAAAAAACAAACAGCAAACAGCCCACGCCCCCTGCAAAGGGACAGCGACATCGCCTCTCCCCTGCACTGCTTTTATCCCATTTCCCGACTGCTGGGCAGCCCTGGATGAGGGTTTGGCATCCAGGCCTGTCCCTGCCCGACACAGCCCCCGGCCCAGCTGCCCCCACCGGCCTGTGCTTCTGTGCCACTTCTCTAACACTTGTTGTGCCTGTGTTTAGCTGACAACTAAATCCGGATACATTAGTTTGCTGTGGTGTTTCTAGGACAGCTTCGGTTTTAATATGGATTTCTTTTTTTGTATTTTCTCTTGATGAAGCGGCTGTACATACTGCTGGGAGGGAGCCGTGTGTGCTGGAAATGGCTTTTCCTCTCTGGAGAGGTGGGATGAGCTGGGTGGTGCTGAGACCTGCAGAGACGCTGCTGGGTGGGAAGGGGCCGGTGGCTCCACCGAGGGCTGGAGGCAGCAAATTCGGGGAAAAATAGGAGTTGTGGTCTGAATTAGATGCAAGTTGAATGTACATGTTCCTGTCCTGAGCTGGCGCTGGGAGGTCCTGGCTTTGCGGGGGTGGCTGAGCTGAGCTGGGCTCAGGCCGGGCCGGAGGCTCAGCAAAGCCCTTCCCAGAGCTCAGGGTGAGGTTGACTGGCGGTTTGGAGGTGTCTGAGCTGCTGAAGGGATGGGGAGGGAGCGGGGCCGGGCTCCATCCCGGCTGGGGTCCCTCCAGGCAGGAGCCTCCCCCCTTTCCCACTGCTCCGCTGCCGGAGCCTGGTGTCTCCCTGCATATCACTGGCATATACAGTTACTTCGGGCTTTTTATACTGTTAAACAAGTACATTCAAGTAACAAGTTTGTGGGCTTGAGGCCACGGGAGCGGCGGCGGCTCCGCTGCCGCCCCAGGCCGTGGCTCCCGTGGGTCGCGTCCTGACCGCAAACTGAATGTAGTTTTCTACGCTGACCCCCGGTGTTGTCCCCGCGTAGCGTCGGTGTGAGGGGGCTCTGGGACCCCCCAGCGTTTGTGTCGTTTAGGCAGAATTTCTAGTTTTCTCGGAGCTTGGTGGCAGTGACATCCTCGGGGGGACGGGGCGTCCCCGAGGGAAGGGCCGAGCCCCCGGAGCCGCTCGCGGCCGTCGGTGCTGCCCCTGCCCCAGGCAGGAGCTGGGGGGGCCCAGCGGCCTCCAGGCTTGGGAGGAATGTCCCCCCGAGCCCTCCTGGCCCCGGGATCCTGCGGGGTGGGGGGCGGGAAACGGCTCGGGGGGCAGCAGTGGGAATGCTCGGGCTCTCCTTCCTCCTCCCCCTGAACTCCGGCCGAGTGAGCGTTTCACCCTCCCTCCCACGAGCCTCGCTGGCCGCCAGCCGGTGTCTGGGGTAGGATCAGACACGAGACTCCGTCGTGCACCCGCTGTGCTCGTCCCACCCCTGGCATCACCTGCAGCTTCCATTGCCCCGTCCCGTAGGAGCAGCGAGTCAGGACCGAGGGGGTGACCGCGGGCGTTGGGCACTGGACGGTGTGAGCAGGGCCGAGCTCGGGGCGCAGCACCGGGACGGTGGTCCCGGCCCGGGGCTCCCTCCGCTAAACCTCTCTGCCTCAGCTCCCCACCTGCACGGGTGGGGTGACACTCTTTACCTCACCGGGCTGTCGTGAGGCGTGAGCAGCGTGTGACGTGTTCTAAATGTGACGTGTTACTATTATTTGTGTCATAGGATTGTTCTGCAGGGGTGCCCGAGGGGGCAGACACGGCTGTCCCTGTGGGGGAGGTCAGTGCTTGGTGTGAGACAACAGCTCCGGGGGGTGGGCTGGGGCAGAGCCCCCCTGCCTGGGGGGACCCACCCGTCTGGTTCTGCCTTTGTCTCACCCTCCCCGAGGGGCTGTAAGACCGTCGTCTCCTTAGCAACATTTCCTGACTCGATGTTGTGATTCTTACTATTGTAAAGGGTTGAAATAAAGCTTCTAGATGTTCCTCCTCAGCTTGGGCCTGAGTTTGTGGGGGTGGGAAGGCGGGGCAGGGCGTGGTGGCACAGTCAGGGGCACCTGCTGGCACAGGAAGCCATAAGGAAGAAGGATGGGGGGAAGGAATTCGGTTGGATCCGATTCCTTCGGCCATGGGAAAATCCCCATCCATGGCTTTGCTCCTCAAGCCTGGGATCAGAGGGGAGGAGGGTCCTGTGGGCACCCCTGGGACCAGTGAGAGCCCTTGGTGCCCGTGGCAGTGTCACAGCTGGCACAGAAAGGGGGCAGAGCCACAGGAGCCGACCTGGGGGGGCCCTTCTGCCCATCCCACCTGGCTCCTCTGGGGGTGGCCCATGCCAGGCCCTGCACACACAGGCGACCAGAGGGGAACACCGAGGGGCCACCACCCTCACAGAAGGTGCCCCTGGCCCACTCTTACAAATAAAGGGAAGGCTTTCCACCCTGGCTCAGATTCACACACAGGACAGACACGACCTGGGACCCCACAAAGCATTTGGACCCAGGGTCCTGAGCAGCAGCAGCTCCTCTGCCCCTCCTCGAGCCCTGCCCTGGGACCAAAGCCCAGCTCTGGACCCCGACCGTTCCTGAGCACTGGGACACACTGGGCTGGCTCCCCGGGCCCCACCAGCCCAGGCCATGCTCTGGCACTGCTGGGTGCCTGTGACCCCACAGCGACCCCACAGCGACCCCTCAGCCCCCAGGCTCTCACTCACAGGGGATCCCACAGTGCCACGTCCCTTTAGCCCCCCGTGCCCTCCCCACCCATCTCACCCCCCGCTCTGCATCTCTCCCACCAGAGAAGTGGCCAAAAAGGCACAAAATTCCAGACTTTGCAGTAAAAGAAATAAACAGCAAAAAAGAATGAAGAGGACAGAGGCAGTTCCTACTCTATCCCTTTTTATTGTCTTTAATCTATGTTGTAAAAAGATCCAGTATCACATAACAGCCACGGAAGTATCCCAATATCACACTAGTTCGGAACCATTTAGACAATAGCTTAGTCTTTTTTTTTTTTTTTTGTCTTTTTTTTTCTTTTTTTTAAACCTGCTGGAAGGGAAAACCATACTGCCCATTATACAGGCCAAAAGAAACAAACACTGGTCAAATAATAGTGACAACCTCAAGCAAGTGAAATGAAGATGAGAAGTTTTGAGTGACCCCAGGCTGCAGGACTCCGAGGGCCCCTTGTGCTGGCACAGGGCACAGTGCCTTAAAGCCCATGAGCAGTAAATTAAATCAGAGAACTGGGAGAACCAAAGGGGGGCCCTGGGGCTGCTCTGCCTTTGTTCCAGGGGCAGGAACGGCCTCGCTCCCACTGCCCGGAGCAGCGCCCAGCTGGGGCCCTCGGGGCCCTCAGAGCCCACCACCTCTGCTGCAGATACAAAGAGCATAAGAAATGGGAATAAAAAGGAATGACCCCAGGCCCGCGGGCCCCTCCAGCGCCGGGGGCACAGCCCTCGCGCCCCGAGTCCCTCCCGGTACAAACACCAGCGAAGCCTCACAACAGCCCTGTGAGGTAGGTCACTGTCTTACGGACAGAGAGTCCAAGGCAAAGCTGGGATTAAACTCCGGATTCCTCATTGAGTGCTGTGCCTGTCGCAATCCTCCTTCCACGGAAAAATGGTCCCTGTTCGTAGAAAACAAAGGTCTGTGCCTGCGCTCCCGGCGCCCGCGGGCAGCCCGGCAGCTACAATCACGTCCTGTGTGCACAAGTGACAGGGATCGGCCTCCTCGACGTAGGGAGAACGGGAAAGTTAAAAAGAAATCATAGTAACAACGCAAGAGGACGAAAAGTACAGGCAGGTTGGGAAGGACGAGCCACATCTCACACTCATGACACCACCACCCAGGGCTGGCAGGGCCCCGCTGGCAGGCTCGGAGATCCCCATGGAATGTCACCTCCATCCGGCGCCTTCGGGGCTTCCTCCCCTCCGGGGCACGTGGAGAGTGGAGAGACGGCGATCCCTGCGCCGGAGCTGCTGGATCCAGGCTCGGCCTGGCACAGATCCGTCCTCGTGGTGAGCCCGGAGGAGCTCTGGCAGCGGAGCGGCTCCAGCCCGGCCCCGTGGGGAGGGGGCACGGGACGGCCCCGGGAGCCGTGTCCTCGCTTCCCATCAGGGACGACGCTGGGCACGGAGGAGGCAGGTGGGTGTCCACACAGCTCGGGTCCATCGGCACTCCCAGTCCATTCCCGCTGCTCTTCCCACGCGGTGACCATGCACGGAGCCGACAGCAGGAGATTCAGACAACATTAATCTTCTAGGATGGAGAGAGATGACTTCACAAGGGATAAATAGAACTTTATTTAAATAAACATTTGTGAACATCTTTATACAAATTACAAGTCCCCACAGGAGCCTCCAGCTCCGCCTACGAGCCGAAGCTGCCAGGAGGGCCCTTGAGCAGATCCACCAGGATGTCGAGCAGTTGGCTGTGCTGGTGGTGCAGGTCCCCGGGGATCGCGGCCATCTCGTAGCACAGGCACGTCTCCACCATCTTGGACAGGGACACGCGGAAGTCGCGCAGCAGGCGGATGGTGTAGGAGTCCCCCTCCAGCACCAGGAGGTCGCTGTCCGTCAGGGACACGGTGGCTCTCCAGCCGTCATCTTGGGGAGAGAGCGGAGGTGAGGGTGGGCACGGGGCTCACCCGTGCTGGCTGCTCCAGCCTCTCCACTGCTGCTACACGGCTCCTTCCCACACTTGTTTTAGACCAACAGGGAGTCAGCCAGGCCAACAGCCCCCACCAAAGCCAGGCAGCACTCTGACCACACACTGGGATCCTCCCAGTTTCCCACAGGAGGCGACTGGCAGCACAGCCCGTCTGAGCTTGAGGGCTGGAGACCAACTGCAGCACTGCCAAACCCCCACGGGCTGAAGGGACAGACCCCCAGAGACAGGGGGGATCATGCCAGCTCAGCCTCTCCTTTCCCCAGGATGATCCAGGCACACAGGCCTCCAGGCTCAGCCGGCTGGGGGCTGCCTTCCTTGTCTCCCTGCAGAGCTACAGCCGGGAACAGCTCACAGACCATCGCTCCATGGCCCCACCACAGCAACACCCGTCCCAAAGCACGAGCCGGGAGAGCAGGGGCGGCAGGGCCGGGGGCCCAGCAGAGCTCGGGTGCCCCTGGCAGCACTCACCTCGGACGTGGATGTCGGTGTCGGTCATGAGCAGCACGGCCAGCGGGTGCACCTGGGACGAGTCCCGCACGAACACGCCGCCGTTGGACTTGACGGCCATGAAGTAGGTGAGCCAGCGGCTGTACAGCTTGGACGCCTCCCTGCACGGGGACAGCCCCGTCAGCCAGGGCCAGGCTGCGGGGCTGGCACTGCCACGGGTGTCAGCACAGCCAGCCGGGCTGGGCTGTGTGTGCTGTGGGGTCCTGCACCCACCTGTTGATGGTTGACTTGTGCAGCAGGACAGTGCCGGCCTTTGTCCGGTACGCGTAGCTGTTGGGCTTGAACTTCCCCTGGCGGGTCACTTTGCCTTGTCTCACCTGCAAGGGGAGGAGAATCTCAAAGGCCTGCACAACCAGCATGCCCTGCCCACCCACAACCACCTCTCCTACATGTGGGGAGGGGTGAGGATGTTCCTCTGCTCCCAGAAGCTCTGCTGGGTTCATGGAGCACACTCGTGGGGTGACCAGACTGGGCAGTCACCCAACCCCGTGCAAGGGGCAGCAAACAGGAGGAGGAAGATGCCACCTCGGGCAGCAGGCAGGAGAAGGAGCCACCTTGACAGCTCCCAGACCAAGTAAGAAGAACCCAGGTGTGGACCTGTGCAGGCCAGGTGGCCACTCCTCACGAGCAGGGATCCAAGGGTAGCCCTAGGAGCAGCAGGAGCACAGGGCAGGAAGCCTGCCCTGGACACACACTCCCAAGAGAGCACAGGCATCTCTGGCACCTCAACGCTTCCCTATGCCACCCACTGTGACCAGCAAGCCCAGGAGGGTGATGGCAGAGCCAGTACCTGGATGAGGTTGGGGTAGAGCCCAGCCATGAGGACTCCCTTGACCAGTTCCTCCTCTTCACTGTACTGGTTACACACGGATGATGGCATGGTACAATCAGACGGGGACGACACCAGGAAGGCTTCGTAGAGGTTCTCAGAGAACTGCTTGACAAGGCCTGGAGTGGGGAGACAGCCCCAGGGATGAGATTCTCCCTTTATCCCATGGCGTGATTAACCTCAGCAGGGCAGACAGGAGCTCCATCCTGCACCAAAGCCAGGCCCTGCCCAGTCCAGCCCGTTTCTGCCCCCCATCCCTCATGGTGCCTTTCTGGGGGCCAGGGAGCAGCAGCCCCCGAGACTCACCGTTGATGAAGCGCAGGCTGGGCCCGTACAGGTAGTAGTCCTGCAGGTAGTTGTCCCTGGCACGGCTGTCCCTGCGCCTCAGCACCTCCTCCCAGCCGGCCACGGCCCTCACGAAGGCCAGGTGGTCGCTGCCGCTCTCCCGGCTCAGCACGGCCTTGGCCTGGGACAGGGACACATGTGGGACACCCGTGAGCCAGGGCAGCCCCTTCCCCCTGCTCCCCCCGCCCCGGAGGGCCCCTCACCTTGTCCACCTCGGCGCGGTTCTGCAGGCTGCTGCTGAAGGGGTCCCGCGTGAGGCAGGACACGATGACGAGCAGGGGGTGCAGGCAGCGGTAGATGGAGGCCAGGACAATGGCCTTGGCCAGCCGAGGGTCCGTGGAGATCTGGGCCAGCCGCTTGCCCAGGGTGGTGAGGGCCTCCCGCTGGTCCAGCACTCCTGCAACAGAGCCCCAGTGTGGGAACAGACATCAGCCCCCGGTGGCTCTGGGAGCTGCCAGGAGAACCCACACACACGGCTTGGGGGATCTGGGGGACCTCCAGAAGAGGCACAGGGACAGGGGCCTGCAATCAGCACCCAGAACCCCCCTGGTCTAACTGAGCTGAGGCTGAAGAAACAGCTCTCACAGACACATGACAGTCAACAAGGCCCGGCTCTGAATTCCAGATCACCATTCCCCTTCTTTCCCTGTAACACCAGCTCTGAATTCCAGATCATCACTTCCCTTCTTTCCCTGTCACCCCCTCCCCCCTTTTTTTTAAACCTTGGAAAGTTCTTCCCACTTTCTGAGTAGAGCAGTGTGGGAAATAAAACAGCACAAAGGTGTGTGATTTGGGAAGGCCCTATCAACTGCCATCCCCCTCCAGGGACAATCTTGCAGAGTCTATCCCACAGGATCCTGTGCCAGCTCCCACTTCCCAAGTTTAGACAGCAAATATGTTTCCAGGACACAGCATTATCTCACCGATCTCCTGCAGCAAGATCACGGCTTCATCCACAGCTTTGATGTCAGGGCTGTCCAGAGCCTTGGAGAGAAATTCAACTGCCTGCAACACAGGAGGGGGGAGGGAAAAGGGAAAAAATGGGCAAGTTTCCCACACAGGCATGTGGGAGAGCCCTCTGTCCTGCCCCAGGGCCCCAGACTGCAACACGGTTCCCTCTTTCTTCGCCTCCAGGGATATGAGCTCAGCCCTCTCCACTCCTTCAGTCTTGCAGACACACTCTGTCATCTAAGGGATCTTCGCATTTCTTGGCGTTAACATCCCCACACAGCCCCGTGTTTAGGAAAGCAAGATCCCAAGTCATCAGCCTGCTGGCTCTTCCCCACTCCTGCCCCTGGAGCTGGCTCCAGGCTCCCGCCGGGCAGTGCCGCAGCCGGCGCTGTGCTCACCGTCTTCTCCGGCATGTGGATCTTGGCCTGCACCACCAGGTTCTCCAGGGGGGTGCGCAGGATCTCTGGCACCTGGTAAGTTGGCATCTTGTCCAGGCGGCTGCGAGGGAACAGGTGGTAGGCAAAGCCCGACTGGCAGCGGCCAGCGCGGCCCCGCCGCTGCACCACGTTCGACTTGGACACCCACACCGTCTCCAGGCAGGACACCTGCGGAGAGGACAGGCATGAGTGCTCCCAGGGCTCTGGCCTGCTCACTTGGGTTGGAAGGAACCTTAAAGCCCATCCAATCCCACTCCCGCCCTGCACAGGGACACCTTCCACTATCCCAGGTATCCCAAGACCCATCCAACCTTGGACATTCCCAGGGATCCAGGGGCAGCCACGGCTTCTCTGGGCAACCTGTGCCAGGGCCTCCCCACCCTCAAAGGGAACAATTTCTTCCCAATGTCCCACCTAACCCTGCCCTCTGCCAGCATGAAGCGACTCCCCTTGTTCTGCCGCTCCTCGTCCCAAGTGCCTCTCTTCGCATTTTTCCATCCAAACAGATTCAAGACCAATCAATGATCCCAAAGGGCCAGGGAAGCTTTTCCCACTCTCCTGCCTCCTGCAGCGCTGGTCTCCATCAGGGCATGGATGGGACCCGGATGCCACCTGCTGGACACGTGTCCCTGGTGCCCGTCCCAGGGTTCCCTGAGGTCCCCAGCGCCAGCCCTGCCTCAGGCTCTGCATTCCGAACTGGGATAAAACTGGGCAAATATCAAAGGGATGGGTTTAAACCAGGACTGGTCCAAGGTGTGAACGGCACTCTGGCCCTGGCAGATGATGCTCTAGAACAGGGGCAGCGGGATGTAGCCAGAATTCCTTCTCCTAATGGCAACAGCAGCACGGTTGTCTTCACCTCGTTAGGAAGGTGGACAGACAAGAGCCTTCACAGGGCTCAGCGCTGCCAGGAACGGGGCCCGAGGGCAGTGAAGCCCCTCTGGAAGTTGAGGAACAAACCAAGGGATTGGGTTCATGAGAGCTGCAAACTTGAGCAGGATCAACAGGCCAGGGTTGCCCTGCGTGGGCCAGCAAGAGGTTTTTGATGAAATCATGGAAAAAGGCAAACAGAAAGGCTACAGACGTTCCATGGTATCACAGAGCTGGGAAGGGAGTAGGATTTGCCTGGAATTTCTTTGAGGACACCAGAATTTTGCCTGTGGGGAGCCTGGCACAGAGTTTGGACAAGGCAAACAATAGTGATGAGTCAAACACTGTCCCCAAAGAGGGACACAGTGCCCATGCCCCAGAGGCCAAACAGGAAGCAGCTCCATCATCCCATTAATGACACCTCCAGTGCTCCTCTGAAAACATCCCTGAGCTCCAGGGTGTGCCCAATGCCCTCAGGGGCAAGAAAGCAGCAGTACCTTGGTCTTGAGGTCGTAGCGCTCCTCCTTGTGCGTGCCACTGTCCACCACGTGCACGATATCGTTGATGGTGATGGAGGTCTCCGCGATGTTGGTGGCCAGGACAATCTTCCTGACACCAGGAGGAGGCCTCTGGAAGATGTTCTGCTGGTCCATCATGGGGATGTTGGAGTGCACTGGGAAATCAAACCAGAGTCAGTCCCGCCCGGCTGAGCTGGTGGGCAGAGATTCCTCTCGTACCATCCCTGCCTGCTTCCAGAAACACGGGACAGAAACGGGGACATCACTCATGTTCACTGTCAGCAGCTTCCTGTCAGCCAGACCCCAGGGAAGATCTTCCACACATCACTTGGGAAGGCCTCATTTCAGCTGCTTCAGCCTCTGGCTCAGCAGCAGGAGCTCTGCTCACCTCCCGTCCCAGAGCCCGGTGGCACCTCCGGAACATCCCTCCAGTCCCACTCCCTCCCACAGTCCAGTTCTGCAGCTCCTCCTCCCCACGAGTCCCGCGGGGCAGAATGTTTGGGTGCACTGGGTCAGAAATGGTGCTCAGCAAGGGCTGTGCTGTGGCACAGCCTGGCCTGTCAGACGTGACGATGCAGAGGAACTGTCAGCAGTGGCGGGGGAGCAGCAGAACAGGGGTCTCCATGGAAGAACACCTGCATGCACGAACAGCTGAGCTGCTCAGAGCTCTGCTCCTGCCCGGCCTTGTTCGGCACTGAATGGGGGCGGCTGCTGAAAAACAAACAAAAACGTGCCAAAACCCTTCACAGCCTCGCACAGCAAAACTGCCCTTTGTTATAAACTTCCTCCTGGGATAAGCAATGTTAAATTCACTAATCAAAGCTGAGCTCCACAGTCCTTTTGCATCCAACGAAACAGGTCCTGAGGATCTTTTCTGTGCAGGCTCAGTAGGCAGCTACAGCAATGCAGAACTGAGCTGTTTCCCCCTGGCCTAATTCCCAATTGCTGGAGGCAAACGGGAAGCCACTTTCTTTGATCACAAGGAGGAGTTACTCAGGCTCTGCTGGCAGGAGTTACTCATGCTCACCACACACTTACACCACAGGTACATCAAAGCATACGAGCTCTGTACCAGAGTGCAAAGCTGAAGGGGCTCAGGGAGTGCTGTCCCAGATTCTCCTGAATCCTGGGAAGAAGGGGCTGGCCCTGCCCTCTCACCTGGCAGGACGAGGTACCGGCTGTTCTGCGAGCCCAGCATCTCCAGCAGCCGCTGCTGCACCCCTTTGATCTCCTGCCAGCCAGGGAGGAAGCAGAGGATCCCACCTGGAACACAACACCAGTTAGGAACACACAACCTCACAATCCAAGCACTCTTCCCCAGCTGGAGACACAGGCTTTCAAGGCAGAAAGCAACCAGGCTGCCTGTAGTTTCAGAGGGGATACCTATGAGCTTTGAAACACTTAAAGCTCTTACAAGTCATCTGAGAGTCCTGCCTTCTTCCCAAAAACATCATCTTCCAGGCAAAGATATTTAACAGGGATGGGGCTCCACTACACAAAGATAATTGTGCAGCTCAAGGCTGCAAATGCTGCAGCACAGACAAGTCCTGCCCTTCGCCCCCAGGAACAGCTGCCAGGACACTGAGGACTCAGATGTTCTTAGCCAAAGACTTGGAAATCCCTCATGCCACACTGCTCGAGAACAGGAATTCAAGGGCCAACAGGAATTCAAGGCCTTGCACAAGAGGCTCAGCATCAGGTGGTCTCTGGGCTCTGCAGGGCTCACTTTTATCTCCCCCAGCAGGAGAAGAGAGCCATGGGAAAGGCAGAACCCACCTGGCTCTCCGTGCGCATCGATCTGGAGCACGAGGTCGGTGATCAGGTCGAGATCCAGCACACACTCATCGTCGGATTGCTGGATGGAACAGGACACGTGGGTGAGTGAGGTAAGCCTAGCACAGAGCGCACAGGCACAGCCTCCAGAGCATCTCCTGGAGTCTGCAAATGCCTGGGTTTGGACAGCCTGCCCAGGACTTGGAGCCAGGAACCTCGGGAGCCTGGTCTTGGCTCCATCTGGAACCTGCTCTGGTCACAACTGCTGCCAGTTCCCTCTGCTGCGCAGTGAGAATACACAGTCCCTGCCCAGTCTCCAGATTTGGAAGCTGAAATTTGTGCATCTCTGCTGAACAGCACCTCACAAATAACAGAATTCACGTGAGATTTCTGGGGACAAAACTGTGCCATGTGCACCTGGGACTCTAAAGCCACCAGACACCAAGCAGCAGCTTTTGTATCTCCTGATGATTTAGGACAGGCTATCAGAGAAGCTGATAAAATTCAGCTACAATCCCAGCAACATCAGAATCAGGAAGAATGCCCTGAAGGCAATGGGATACCCCAAGCCAGTTTGCTTATGATCCAGGACTGGGACAAATGGCTGATAATCCAGACAGTTGCTCAGCCACAGGGAGGGATCTCTCATGGCTGGAGAAATGGGCTGACAGCTTCCAGACCAGCAGGTTGAACCAGAAACTGTCTGAAGATCCCAGCCAAGCTCAGTGACTCCATGACCCACCACTGGTGTAAGATTACCCACAGCACAGAGTGCATGTCTGGAGGGCATTTTCCAAGGGAATGCTTGGACTAGTTGCAAAAAGCAGCAACCAGGGAATTCAGTCATGCAGGATGTGAGCACTGAGGTAACACTGCTGGAAGGCACAACCACCCCAGTCTTGGACAGGCTTGCAGAGAGTGTGCAAACCTTCCAGTGTGTGTCAGTGTCTATACACACACAACGAGCTCTCAGCCTACTCAAACATCAAACTTCACACTAAAGGGGGACAAAAGTAACATGGCCCCAAACTGCAGTCACCTTTACCCATCATTTAATCAAAGTACTCTGGGATCCTACTAAGCTGACTTCACCTCACGAGGGCTGGCATGGAATTAAGCTAAGCAGACAGTGTCCAGGAACCAGAGGGACACAGGACCGGTTCCAGGCCCGAACTCTCCCCTGTCCCAGGGCAACACCTGCACACCCACCTTGATCTCGTAGTGCCGGTGTCGGTGCCGGCCCAGCTTGGCCAGGATCTCCTCCAGGTAGTATTCCTTCACTGGGTACATGAAGCCTGGCACCTTGACCACAGGGCAGTCCCCAAAGTAGTGGGAGAAGCGCTGGTTGTCCCCCGTGGCGCTCATGAGGACCAGGCGCAGGTCGGGGTTCAGCTTCTGGATGCCTTTGAGCAGGATGAGCAGGAAGTCGGTGTTGACGTCTCGCTCGTGCACCTCGTCCACCACGACGTGGCTGACGCCCTCCAGGCTGGGGTTGCCCTGCAGCTTCCTGAGCAGGATGCCCACGGTGCAGAAGAGCAGGGCCCCTCCCCGGGCAGGGGGTTTGCTCTCCAGCCGCACCTGGTAGCCCACGTTCTTCCTCATGTTGGGCCCCAGCTCCTGTGCCACGCGCTGGGCCACGGAGATGGCGCTGATCCTGCGGGGCTGGGTGATCACCACGTTGCAGCGGGCACCACGGCCCTCCAGGATGTAGTGTTCCAGCAGCAGCTGCGGGATCCGCGTGGTCTTCCCACAGCCGGTGTCTCCTGCTATTACCACCACGGGGTTCTGCTCGATGGCTGACAGGATGGTGTCCTTGTGGGGGTCTACTGGCAGTGGGTGGCTCTCCTGCCAGGAGGCTCCTCTCCTTTTCCAGAGGGCCAGGAGGTTCTGGCTAAGGCGCACTTCCTCTGCCTCCAGCATGGGGATGTAGGTCTTCCCCGTGATGGCGTCGCTTATCGCACCAGATTCCTTGGTCAGGTTCATCATGTCATCAGCAATCCGGGGCCGGGACTCCCTGATGTCCACGGGATACTGGGGGAGATGGGGGAAGTTGGTAAGGACAGAAAGGTTAGTACCGGCCCTGGGATGGACAGAACGAAACAAGTTCCCGGAACAGGCTCAGCCAGCCCGGCTTCACCATGACGGTGAAGCTTTGCCACGACCACAAAGCTCTGCCAAGGTCTCCTCAGATTTTCAGTTACTCAGTCACTAATGTTCTGAACTAAGGATATTTAAGGTGAGAATCAGCTTGGGCAGCTCCCTGTGCCTTCCTCACTGTGCTCCCTATTTTAGGAGGGGTATTAGTGCCGATGCCTCAACTGACAGGCACTAACCAGTTACTTCAGCTGTCCAATGCAACAGCCCCTCCAAGACAACTTCTGCAAACTATCAAGTTACACCACCACCCTCTCTCCCTCAGGAAGCCCAGACACATAACTTACATAAAACACAAGCGTTTGCCTGAGCCAGAAATATTCTGACTTGGCAAAAGACAAAACGGAAGTCCCACATCCCACAGGAAGAACTAAAAGGAGCAACAACAGGTCAGGAATTGTCTAGAACACAAATCAAAGCATTTGCCCAGATGTTCACAAGATTAAAAGCTGTTGAACTTTTAATCAATCAGAACTTTTGGATCCAGCCTTGGAGGCACAAAGGGAAGGCCCACTGCCCAGAAAGGGTCTCCCTCCCTAAAGGGGCAGCAGAGACTGATCAGGTTTTGTGGTACCATCAAACCACGAATTCCCTCAACGTTTTGCCATGAAGCTTTCAAAGACATGCAATTCCTGCAGGCAGATGGGACCAGGCAAAGGTGCTCACGTGGTTCAGGTAGTTCTCGATCTTGCGCAGGGTGGCCTCAGGGACTTTGATGTGGCAGGGTTTCCTCTGGTTCTCCCCCAGCTCCCGCAGGGAAGTCATGTTGTACATGGCGTGGCTCAGGGGGTTGTTGTTCTTGTCCACCAAGCCAAGGCTCTGCAGGCAAACAACACTGTCAGCCACGACACTGCTCACACCAAGTGCTGGGATATAGAGCACATGGATCCCTCATGTCGGGACAGGCCAACTCCTTGCCAGCCCAAATCCATCACTTCCTGGTTTTCTTGCCAGAGCAAGAAACAAGACATGATCCCACCTCAGCTCTGGAGAAAAAGACACACCAGAGCCAACTATGTTCCCCCAACACAACATTCACATGAAGGTCTCAAACAGACCCCTAGAAGGAACAGCAGCCACAACTGTACCTGACAAAACCCTCTTGTTAACTCCCTTGCTATGGTTCTGGAATGTTGTGAATCCCAAGGTTTGACTCCCTTACTACTGTTCTGGCGTGTTGTGAATCCCAGGGTTTGGAATCATATGTTTATTAACAATTAGTTCATTAAGTGTTAAGTCAAAGGTCAGAAAGTTTCAGGCATCACCCCATCAGGCTCAAATACAGCGAGCCAGGTGGAAGGAGCCTGTATCCACAGACATCCAGGGATGCAGGAGCCAGGTGCACTCACTCACCTTCAGCTTCTGACAGGCCAGAGCTGCTGCTTTGTTTTCTGCCTCCACCTTGCGCCGGCCCTTGGCAGCGAAGGTCATGGGGCAGGGCCAGCGCAGGCTCAGCTTGCAGATCTTGGTCTTGGTGCCCACCGTGCGGAACTGCATGTACTCCTGGAGCAACAGACACCACCACACCCCATGGGGCACCCTGGGCTGGGAGGGACCCCAGCCATCACCCAGTCCCACCCCTGGCCCTGCACAGACACCCCAACACTCCCCCCTGTTCACAGAGCGTTGTCCAAACCCTCCTGGAGCTCTGGCAGCCTTGGGGTTGTGCCCACTGCCCTGGGGAGCCTGCTCAGTGCCAAACACCCTCTGGGGGAAGAACCTTTCCCTGAGATCCAACCTGAGCCTGCCCTGACACAACTCCAGCTGTTCCCTGGGTGCTGTCCTTGGTCCCCCCAGAGCAGAGATTGGAGTTGCCCCTCAGTAGAAGCTGCAGATCCTGATGAGTCTCCTCTCAGTCTCCTCTGCTCCAGCTGAAGATGCCAAGTGCCCTCAGCCACTTCTCATATGGTCCCTCTAGACCCTTCACCATAGGGGTTTCTCGTTGGGGTTTGTTTGGATTTTTGTTAGATTTAACAGAGAATTACAAGTTTACTGCCCTGAATTCCCCCCAGCTCCCAAGGCACTGGCTAAGCAGAAGTGAGGGTAGGCAGCTGTGTGGGGAACATTCCTGATGTGTGGGGAATATCCCCAAGAGCCTCTAGGGTGGAACACAGCTCCTGTTTGCTAAACACATGAGCTCTGGGCAGGAGGTGAGTGACACAGAGGAGGAGGATCCCTGAATACTGGAAAGATTCCATCAGGACAGAAATTACACATTGCCCCCAGTAACACAAACTTGTGCTTGCTGGAGATACAGGGGGAAATAAAACCTGAGGAAATGACCCCCTTCATTCAGACAGCAGCTCCTCCACTGCCCTGGCCTCAAGGAACAACATTCTGCACGGTTCTGTTAAGACACTCTCTCAGTTCTCACCACAAAGTCTTTTCCTTGCTCTTCAGACTGACTTTTCTAAGCCTAGTTCTAACTTGCTTCGTCTCCCCAGTTCTGCCACCCAAACAAAGCATCCAGTGATTCCAGAGGGAGCCTCTGAGCTCCGTCCCTGGCAGGGGTCAGACAGCAGCTTACCTTGACTGTGGAGGAAGAGGTTGCAATCTGAATCACTTGGGCCAGGAGGTTTTTGGGCAGCGGGAACTGCGTCAGGGCACGGATGGCAGTGTTGTCGTCGGTCATTTCAATGGAACTCCCTCCTCGGCTGCAGGAGAGATGGGAACAGGTGATGTACAAATGCCCCTGTGTGCTCACACCCACCTCACTCCAGTGGCTACTGAGCTCTCAAACTAGGTGGTTAAAGCACAGATAATTCTGGTCATGGCAGAGTCAAGCTGTCCCTTGCTGCTAAAATCTGTCAGTCACAGAACAACCACCCAGCCCAGCAAAGCCACCCACTCCAAATCAAACCTTCACGCTGAGGCTACAAACCAGGCAGCATCGACAGATTGTAACAGTCTTCATAAATAAATAACTTGAAATCCAAAGAGCATCCCTAGAAATAACCACCACCACTGTGTCCTTACAGATCTTGCTCCTGTTGCCTATTAAAAACCCAAGATTTGTGTTCATAAAACATGAAGTCTAACAAGCAACTACGATGATGAAAAGGAGATTTAATGTTGCCCTCGGGGTGATCATAGGTCTAAGTCTAAGTGCACACAGATTGTTTCCGGGAACGGAAATCTCTTTAGGCACAGAAGAGTAAGGCAGGTAACAAGTCTGGCAGTGTTTCCAAAGGGAGAGCTCCAGAGAAGCCTGTGCATTCCCTGGATGGCAGCCAGCTACAAGACCAGGCTGCCCACTACTGCTTTGGCCCCTCTACAGGCCCCCCAAGCTGCAGCTCAGCGGTGAGGAACTGCAGGGGTGGATCAGCTACAGGGAAAACCCTCGCTCCCTGTGCCCTGGATGAGCAGCTCCCGGGACAGACCCACCTTGCGTCCCTGCCCGGGGTCCGGGCGTCCTGGTGTGCCATGGGCAGGTAATCCGAGACATCGATCGCTTCCTCCTCCAGCTCCCCCTCCTCCAGCTCCCCTTCCTCCAGCTCTCCTTCCTCCAGCTCCTCCCTCCTCATGGCTTTAGGCATCCTGCCCTGCTCCATGGGCTGGATGGAGTCGTCAGGCTCCATCCGCCGCCAGCAGGTGGACAGGTCTGCGAGGGAGGGCCCGGACTTGGAGCGCCACTTGCCCTCAGAGCACCAGCGCTCATCAGGACAGCCCAGCTGGTCCGCCAGGAGCCGGTACTTGGCAGCGTCAAAGAGCTCGTTCCGGGGGCCCAGCAACCCCCAGCCCTGTGGGAGAGACACACAGTGATTCCTGCATTCCCCACGAGAAACCGAGGAAGAGAAGGGACTTTCACGGACTTTCGACTTCCCCCTGCCATTATTTCTTGCCAAAAGGGACCTGTTCCCTGCTCTCCCTTCCCAAGGCACGGCTCTGAGCCCCACACAGCTCCTTAGGGTGGGCCAGGATTTATTGGGATTTTACAAAGTCAGGCCTATTGAGCATCCTCAAGTTTTGAAACCACCCCCAGCGTCACTTCAAAGTAGCAGTAAAGCAGAAGATGTAATTGCCACACTGTGGCTTGGATGAAGAGGGAACGGGAGGATCTGAAGGTCCTACAACTGCAGACACACCCAGGTGGGCTGGCAGAGATGAGACCTAGTGAACAGCAACAGCAAACACACCTGAGGGAAGCTCTACTCGCTGTAGATGTTGATGCTAAGGAGCTGATTAGGGTCCAGGACACAAGGAACAAAGAGCAGGACTCCAAGGACTTAGTGAGTTCATGCCTGGCTGAAGCAAGTGGGATTTTAAGCTCAAATGGATTCAGACTCAACACTTCACTCTCCATCCCTGACTAACAGGCCAACTGAGTGAACAGGCAAAGAGAGAGAAAAGAATTCCCATCCCCGAAGGCCAGGCCTGCACCCCCAGGGATCATCCCCCCAGCTCACCTTGAAGAGCTGACAGGCCGCGGCAGCCGCCTGCCGCTCCGCGTCGATCTTCTTGGTCCCATAGCCCTCCACCTCCACGTTCTTGGGCCACTTGATGTGCAGAGTGACTTTCTGAAAAGCAGAGACACCCAGCCAAGTGAGCCAGCGCAGCCCAAGCTCTCCCCTGCCCCAGGAGCACACCCACTTCAGCCATCTCTCAACTCCAGGCAAGGAAAGCTGGGAACAAAGTGCTCGTGCGGTGCCTTCGTGGGAAGCTCCATTCCAGAAGCACTGAAGGAAAAGCCTGAGCAGGGCACAGAGGTGCCACAGTCCCACAGGAGTGCAGGGCTGAGGCAGGCTGCAGTGTCACAGCGTGTCAGCTCCAAGGAATAAATGCCAGGAGCAATTCCATTTCAGGGACTGTTCCTCTGCTCACTGCAGCACACCAGAGCATGCCCCAGAGCAACATGCCCTCTCCAACAGGATTCCAGCATGGAAACCTCCATAACTGCTTCCTTACTGCAATGCAACCAGCAGCAGGTTGCCTCAGCTCCCCAGACATCTCCTCTGGGCACAGGAGGATCCAGCTCCAGCCCAACACAAGCACTGGGAGACCAACAGCCCCCGTACAACTCCCCCTGGATGGAAGCATCCTCTAAATGGGAGCTTAAAACCTGCAGAGGCAAAGAATGCTGAAAGCTGAACCCTGCCATCTTCAAAAAGTTGCTCCAAATCATCTGCTCTCGGCCCTGCAGACGCTGGAAGGCTCCAGGAGGGAAATGCTTAAGGAATTCTCTCTGGTTTCTGCAGCATAGATGAAAGGTGGCATTTAGATCCCCTGGGAAAACCCCACCTCCAAGGCTGGAGCAAAGGCTCCTGCCTTTCCAGCAGCCTGCACTGGCTGGTTGCCCACCTGCCAGCAGAACCTCAGCTCTCTGGAGGAAATTCCTACAGATTTTGCCTTAGGGCTCTGCGTGGAAGAGCACAGAAAAAAAGGTGTCTCCTGAAGCCCAAGTCACTTGGTGCTCATAAAAACCCCTGGTTCACTTCCAATCAGGAGCTCTCCAGGTTGTCCCACCTGTCCTTGTCCCACACACTTTCTGGGTTGGTTTTTGGTTGGTTGGTTCTGGGTTTTCTTTGTGATCCAACCCCTCCATGAGCTCCTGGTTCAGTTTTTTGTTTTAATCTGAAGGTATCCTCAACATTAATCTACTGAAGTGCGAGCAACAATGTGAACTGATTACACAAACTAAAACTATGAGGCATTGGCTGTGGTATTCCAAAACTTAAGTTAGGAAACTGCAGTGGAAAAGCAAGAAAAACAAACAACAGATCATGAAGAACTCTGAAGTAATCATTACTAATGTATCCCTAAAATTCAGGGATGCTTAAAAAGGATGTGGCAACAAAAACTGTCTGGGAAATTTTAGACAGAATGTTATTGGAAAATGTTAATCCGTCAGAAGGGAGTCTTTTCCTGGAATGTACGTTCCAGTTAAAGTGGAGCTGGAAAGGGCTCTCAGCTCTGGAATGAGCTGTGCTGTGACAGCAGGAGGCAGAGCCTTGCCCACGGAGCACGCGGGAGGTGTGTCCTGCTCAGTTCACAGCACGGATGTCAATCTGGGCCTCTCGCAGCCCAGGGAGAGCTCAAACCACCTGCAAAACTGTTTGCTTGGAATTCCTCGCTTCGTTTCATAAAAAAAAAGAGTCTCTATTTGGTTTTGCCCTTAAGTACTATGAGAAGCCTCCCTCCATCACAAACAAATTCTTCTTCTCTGGTTGCAGTTGGACATTTTAGGCTTTGGCATTTGTTCTACTAGAATCTACAATCAAATCTAGGCCTACTGAATCCCAAAATACAGCATTTAAATTTTAATTTTCTAAGGTAGTGGGGCACCTTGAAGCACATTTAAGCACAGACTACTGTCTTTCTGCTGGGAAAAGCCAGATACAGCAAGTTACCCAAAAGAAAAACATCCATCCTTCCAAACACAAAAAGAGGGACAGCACCTGCATTTGTACACCTGTTAAAGCGCGTGAAAATTAGGAGAAAGGGGAAGAAGTGAGAATATTTCTTGTTTAAAAGACTACCATACAACTTTTACGTGGAATTTGAAACACTTCTCTGATTTTCTCTAGGAAAGTTCCTCCCGGGATTAGAGGTTTTTGGCTCCCTTCTCACTCATGTCCCTCACATCTCCAGCCCCACGGGATTACCTTTTTCCTTGGCCCATTGGTGTGGATGTAGACCAGCTTGTCCCTTGCATGGGAAATGCCCAGGGCTCGTCCTATCACACTGTTGAGCAAGTTTTTAGGCTGTGGAAATTCCTTTAATAAGTCTCTGGAATCTGGAAAAAAAACAAAGAGGAACTAAATGTCTTACAATTCCTGTGCAGTCCTGTCCAAAGACATGTTCCAACACCTGCTCCGTGCAGCTCTGGGAGCATCCGTGTCTCAGGGTTACGGAGAGGGAAGTGAGGAGTGTTCAGTGGCTCAACCCCAGCATCTCCAGGCATCAGCAAGGTCATGGAACCATCCAGGTTGGAAAAACCCTTCAAGGTCACAGAGTCCCTCCGTGCCCCATCCCCACCTTGTCCCCAGCCCAGAGCACTGAGTGCCACTCCAGGCCTGCCTGGGACACCTCCAGGGTGGGCA
>JAYRBT010000082.1:499436-535855 GCA_036023395.1 Myiotriccus ornatus | reverse complement strand
CCCGCGCTCGCAGCCGCCCGCCGCAAGGACGGCGGGCCCGCCGGCAAGTTCTGGGAGAGCCCCGACACCGTGTCGCAGCTCGACTCGGTCCGCGTGTGGCTGGGCAAGCACTACAAGAAGGTGCGGCCCGGCGGGGACCGGGCGGGGCGGGCGGGGGGTCCGCGGGGACGGGACGGGACTGGGCGCTCGGGGCCGTGTCGGGGCAGCCCCGGGGCCGTGTTTGTGTCCCCGCTCGCCCGGGGCCGTGCCTCTCCTGCGCGGGCGGGTCCCGGCCCCGCTCGGTTTCGCCGCAGCCGCGCCCGGGAGGTGTCGGGGAGCTGGAAAAAGGGAAGAGAAGACAGGCCGAGGGGCCGTTCTGTGCCGCTCGCAGCCGCGCCGGAGCCCCGCGTGTCGCTCCGGGCTCGCCGTGCGGGAGCGGCTCCGCTCGCTCCGCTGCCCTCGGGCTCCTCTTCCTCCCTCGCGCGCTTTGTGCGCGGTTCCTTCGCTTTCTTTAAGTGTTTGTTGTGTTTTTTTCCCCGTGTGGTGATTTTGTAACTTCATTTCAACGCCTGAGCCTCGGAAAGCCACCCGACGTAACTTCCCGGCGTGTTCACACCGCGATATACCGATCCCCGAGGAGCCTTGGCTGGATCTGAGGGGATGCTGGGCGGCCTAAGGGTGCCTTAATCTCGGGATTTACCCGGTTTCGGGGCCGTCCCGCCGCTCCTCGGCGGGTCCGGTGTCAGCGGCGCCTGGATGGGCTTTCCCGTGGCTGTGGGTTGGGTTCTTTGTGTGCCCTGAGCTGGAATCCGAGCCGGGAATGTGAGCTGGGCTGGAAGCAGCGCAGGCTCAGGTGTGTTTTTCCGGTCCTTCCAGCTCCTTCCAGCAGCCACAGACGGTCGGAGCTGCAGCTTGAACCAGCAGCTCGAGCTCTTTGTGCGGAGAAGGAAATGGAGCAGGAGATTTCGGGAGTCTGGCTCTGGTTTGGAGCTGCTTTGCTGCTGCTCCAAACTGTGCAGGAGCAGCGCTGTTTGTTTGATTCCCGTGACCGAACACCCCCGGGAGCACAGCAAACCTGCTGCAGGGGACCCAGCACCTCCCTGCCCCCTGAGCTGTGCTGGCTGCGGCCCCAAACGCCCCCCGGGCTGTTCCTGGCCGGGCAGGCTGTGTGTGCGGCGGGAGTGGAGCTTCCCTTCGGGGTGCCAGGGAAAGCTCCTCCATTCAAACTGGTTATAAAGTTTAGGTGCTCATTTCTGTCGACTCTGGAAGGTGGTCAGAGTCGGGCTAAGGAGAAGTCTTTACAAGGCAAGCGGATTTCAGGGGTTTGGTGTGAAAATGCTTTTTAAAAATGGAACATAATTTTAGTTGTGGGAAACAAGGCAGCTCATACTGCCACATTTAGCCTTAATGCTCCAGAGGGAAGCGTTGATTCCTCTCTGGATGTGCAGCAAAAGGACTCTGGGTCATCTGTGTCTGTTTTCATCCTGCTGTGGGTGTGTGGCTTTTCCAGGGAGGGACACGATGATTATAAGTGACTTTTGTCCAGTTTGTACTCCTAAAAATGGGTGTTTGGGCATCTCTGTGCTGAAGCCATCAGTGGGAGTTGGTGTGTCCAGCTCTGGGAGCTCCAGGGACACTGGGGACCAGTTGGAGAGAATTCCAAGAGCAGCACCAAGCTTGGTCAAGGATTCAGAAGGACAGTGGGCAAGGAGAGAGTTAGAGAACTGCAATTCCACATCTTATTGTTGTCTCGGGATTAAATGAGTCGTTAATATTGGAGAGGTCTTCGTGTCTCTAGAAAGTAACCAGTATTGGAGGGTTCTTTGTGTCTCTAGAGTATAATTAAGAAAGAGGTTTTAGCAGTAGTGTGGAAGAACACAGTTAATTAGGAATTCATAGTTCTGAAGTAAACTGGGCAATTACTGTTTATTATATTACTGCTCGTTTATCTCTGATATTGTGTGTTGTTTTAGTAGTTCTGTTCTCATTAAGGCACAAATCTCTCCTGTTAAAATCGGTTGTCACCAAGCAGAGTTACTTCTTGCATTTCAGACATCTTTGTAAGGTAGTTTGGGAGGTGTTTCAGCACCTGCACGGTGAGGGGTGCAGACACTGCCCCTGGGCCTCCAGCCGTGCTCCGGGGCCGTGTTCGTGTCCAGGTCCGTGTACCGACCCGTGGGAGTGCCTCGGGAATCCCTGCCCCTCTGACACAGAGGCTGCACAAGGGGATTTTTGGGAGGCAGGGAGGAGGGTGTCTGGGTTTTTAAGGAGCAAGTGGAACACTGTGTTTGGGCTGAGTTAGAGGGAACGACGGTGTGGGCTCCGTGTGGATCCGGGTGCCATCACTCGGAGCTCTGGGTGGCGTGGGAGTATCTGGCACCCCCTTGCACTGGCACAGGGGGTTCTTGCCATGTTCACGGAGCTCCTGCTGCTGTGAGGGGTTAGGCTGGTGCCCCTGGAGTGTGGCTGGTGGGATCCCCTTCCTCCCATCTATTAATAACCCTCAGCGAGGGGGACGAGCTGGTTCCTGGCAGCTGTTGGGAAGCGGCAGCTGTTCCATCTGGGATGTCTGGTTGGAGCCCACCTGCCTGTTCCCCCTGCCAGGGGCTGAATTGAGGGGATTTGTAGTTCTCTGGGCCTGGCTCTGCCGTCCTTGGCAAGTGTTTCCTCGGTGCCTGACTCTGGTTTGATCCGAGCGAGGGTTTTCTGTCTCTGCAGCTCTTTTCTGTCTCACCTTTGAAAAGGGAGCAAGGGTTATAAACCCAAATCAAAGCATTTTCACGTGTGTTTTCCTTTCTCTGGTGTTTGGTGCTCTGAGCTGAAATGTTCTTTGTTTGGGGGGAAGGAAGGGATTTGGTGCATCAGGGCCAAGCCCAGAGCGCTGGGTGGTTATTTGAGGTCAGTGACCACATCAAAGCTGGCTGAGGGATCTGTCCCTCCCTTGGTGACAAAGCCTTTCCAGGGCAGCTGCATGGCAGGTCTGGCTGGAGAGGGGATTTCCTCTGCTTAAGGATATGGGGGGGATTTGGGGCTTTCTAATTGTCGTGGAAGTGTTGGAAAACCCTTTGCTGTGTCAGTGGGGCTTTGGCATCTCACAAAAATGGAACAGGACATCATTCTGTTCTCTGGAATTCACTGCTTAGAAACCTTGAGTTGCTGCAGAATCGTTTTCTGCTTCTGTGGAGGTGACTGGAAAACCTGGAGATCTGTTGGGGCTTGGGTCCTCTGTGACCCCATGAACCCCCTGGGCAAAGATCAGGGACCGTCTGCCTCATGTTCCTCCTAAATATCCATTTGTGCCGCTCACTTCTGGGCAGAAACGGTGGAGAGGAGTCTTGTGCTTCCTGTTGAGGGGCTTTTTTCTTGTTGTGTAGGGGAAACCTCAGGCAAAGAAATGGGCTTCCCATAAAAAGGATGTGCAGGATAGTGGCAAAGGAGGATGAGGAGTTCCTGGTGGTGTCTTCCTTTAGCTTCCAGCCGCTGGTGCCTCCTGCAGGAGGGAAAAATGGGATCCGTGAGTAAAGGAATAAATGCCTGAAAAAAATTCACATCTGTAAGAACAGGCTTTGCAAGATGTTTTCTTGTGGAATTTTCCCTTTTTTTCCTGAAGGAAAATATTTGAAAAAAGTGGAGTAAGTCCATACAAGGATGTCACCCCTTCTGGGTCTGGTTTATTGAAAGAAGTTCAGAGAATCCCAGAGTGGTTTGGGTTTGAAGGGACCTTAAGGATCATCCAGTGTCACACCTTCCACTGTCCCAGGTTGCTCCAGCCTGGCCTTGGACACTTCCAGGGATGGGGCAGGCACAGCTGCTCAGGGCAACCTGTGCCAGGGCCTGCCCACCCTCCCAGGGCAGAATCCTTCCCACTATCCCATCTCTCCCTGCCCTCTGGCAGTGGGAAGCCATTCCCTGTGTCCTGTCCCTCCAGCCCCTTGTCCAAAGTCCTGTTCAGGGCCAGGGGTTGGACTCAGTGATCCCTGTGGATCCCTCCCAACTCAGGATATTCTGTGTTTCTGACATAATTAAAACATTAATTCCTGGGGGAGGGAGCAGGGCTAAGGAAAAGGCATTTGGAATTTTAATGCTCTCTATAGGCTCATGTTTCTGGATGGGGTTTTATACACAGTGTGGGACATCTGGGGAGTCTCACAGGTGTTTGTGTCCTTTGAACTGCAAAGATTTGACTTCTCAGATGTGTCTGTCAGCTCCTTAGAAAGCACTAAAGGAACTTGCATCCCAAGGTGGTCAAATCCCGTAAAAGGACAGTGGAAAAGTCAATGTCTTTGAGGTATCTTCAGCTTAGGAGCTGGTGCTCTGGAAAACCTCGATTTGACTGGTATTTAAACCACTGCTCCAAAGTTCTGAGGCTTCTGGCTCCTACAGCTGGTTTTAAAAGGGCTCCAGAAAACCTGATTTGAAGCAAAGGCTCAGAGTTACCCAGGTGAAAGTTTGGGGTGGCTCATATTGCTCCATGTTCTACCTGGAAAAGGGGTGTTTGTTCTTCCCTTGGGTGTCTCCTGGCACATGGAGGAGATGACATCCAGTGAGTGGATACTGGAAATCAGGAGCAACAAAAACTCAGCAGCTGGGTGGGGTTGGTTCATACTTCATGCCGTGATTTCCCCTTCTGTATTTACATTTTATTGGAAGTAGAGCCTTGGGAACTGCTCAGACTGTCCTGAAACATTGCAAGTGGAGGTGTCTGGCCCAGATTTTCTCCTCTCGTCCCGTTGGATGCTCTGAGGATTCATTAGTGCTTGGTTACAGAAGGAGCTTGTGAAGTTCCTGCACAGCTCTGTGTGTGGGGGCAGAGCGAGGCTGTTCCTTTATTAGGAACTACAAATGAGCTTGGAGTTAATCTGTGGCTGTGTCAGGAGGAGCTGGGGATGATCCACAGGTAGGTGCTGGATTTTAAGCCTAAAGCTTGGAAAATGCCTGTGCCTGGTGCTTCTTCTGTGCAAACCCCATCCTTTACCCCCTTCCCAGCCTTACAGGGATCCCAGAATCCTCAAACTCTGCTCTGCAAGTGCTGAAATAACCTGGGGTGGTACTAAACCACCTCCAGGCTTTGTTTCCCTCTCCCCCAAGTAAGCACGTGGTTTTTGTCTTTCAGTACGTTCAAGCAGATGCTCCCACCAACAAAACACTGGCTGGGCTGGTGGTGCAGCTGCTGCAGTTCCAGGAAGATGCCTTTGGAAAACATGTCACCAATCCTGCCTTCACAAAGCTTCCTGTGAGTATCGGGGCTCCCACCCTGCTCTCCCTCTGGGGCCTGTGCTGCCCCCCGGCCTTTGGGAGAGCTCTGCTCCAGCTCAGGCTTCAGCCGGTGCACCCCCTGCAGGGGCTGGAACAGCACGCTCCTCAGAAGCAGATCTCCAGTGTAATACAGCTTAGTCTCTGTATGTTTGAAACGATTCCTTAATGCTGTGGGAAGGTTTGAATTGCTACTAAAATTTGATGCGATTCATCAGTTTTAAGTCAAATCTGGAATGGTACACCCTAAACTGAGGGAATAAAATGCTCCTTCCAAAGCAAACAAGCTCCCCTTGGGCATTTCTGTTGATTGGACTCCAAGCTTGTAATGGTGCCAAGGCTGAAAGACAACTTTCCCATGGTCTGGAGTATCATGTAATTAATTACCTCGGATAGTTTTCCAGTCCCTGGGGATATTGGTACCTGGAAACAAAATCAACATATTGTAAGGGCTGCTTGTTTAAAATTCCAACTGGAGCCCTGCCCAGCACCAAAGGGACCTTGTCCTGGGCAGTGTGAGGTGCAGAAGGGCTGGAGGGAAGGGGGATCTCAGCGAAGGGCTCATGGTGCCAGGGGCCCAGCTGGCTGATTTAGAGAGGCTGGTGGGCTGAGACAACTGCCATAAACATGTGAAGTGTTGTGGCATCAGCAGGAGGGGCTGTGCTCCTCTTTGCACAGAGGGAGCTGTGCACCTGAGGCTCTGGGTAGGGGGACAGCTGATGGTGGGGGCATTTATAGCCATTTGTACACTGAACTGAAGTTGTCCTGAAAACTGTTGGAAGTGCTCCTGTGTCCGTGGCTCCACCACCCACTGAGCAGCGTCTGTTGTTATTCCATGGTGGTTTTTCCCCCAGGTTCTGTGTCACTCCTTCAGAGAGGGGTGTGACTTGGGGGTGTTTTTCAAATTCCCGGGGTGAATCTTGAAACAATTCTTGGATTAATTGTGGAAGGAATTGCTGGCTGGGAGGGTGGGCAGGCCCTGGCACAGGTTGCCCAGAGAAGCTGTGGCTGCCCCTGGATCCCTGGAAGTGTCCAAGGCCAGGTTGGAGCAACCTGGGCTAGTGGAAGGTGTCCCTGCCCACGGCAGGGGGTGGCACTGGATGATCTTTAAGGTTCCTTCCACCCAGCTCATCCTGGCATTCTCTGAGGCTCTTGGTGCTTTGGAGAACACCCAGAAGCACCACAAGGTGCCAGTAAGATCTATCTCACCATCCCTCCTGTAGTATCTGACACCTCAGTGATGATAAAAGGCTTTAGGGACAGAGGGGAACTTGTGATGCTTTATTTTGGTGTGGCAGCATAAGAACTTTGATTCAACACGTGGATGCACCATCTGAGTGCTCACCAGTCTTAAATCAATTTGTCTTATCTTGAAAATGGGCAATAAAGATTGCAATGGCATCATAAAGATGCTGTTCCCGTGTTTGTTCTTGCTGTTTCAAAGGTTTAATCTGGTCGAGTTTGCTCAGCTCAAGTTTAGAGCAGCTGGATCTCTGTGCTCTCAGTTCCTTCCCACAGGAGACAACTCATCAGTGCACCTTCCTTTGTGTTCTGTCCTGGGAAATGCACTGTGCACCCCCCAGATGAGGCTGGCAGGGCCTTTTTTAGACCTTCAGTTAATTTGCTATGAAATGGGTGTTCAAAGAGCTTGGATTTTTACAGCTCTGCAAGGAGTATTTTTCAAGCTACTCCTATAAGGAAGGACACGGAGCTTTCAGATGCATCAAGTTCTGCTTGCAAATACCAAGAATTCTGCTTCAACCAAATGCTTTTAATCTTCATGAGACATTCTTAAAGGAGAACCTAAAACTCCAAAAGGGATTAATCTGAAAATTAACTCTTCATTTGCTAAGTTAGATATCTAAAACAACCAACAAGTGTGTATTTGTTTAAAATAATTGCCTAAAAGTCACTGTCTCTGTGTTTTCACATGTTTTTTTTGGGTTCCAGGCAAAGTGCTTCATGGATTTCAAAGCTGGAGGTACATTATGTCACATTCTTGGTGCTGCTTACAAATATAAGAATGAACAGGGCTGGTAAGTTTTGTATTTGTGATTTACACACCTTTTGCATGAAACCAAGCGCACAAACTGCTTATGCAAAGCACCCAACGTTTAATCCCTCCTGGAGACTCGGGGAGGCAGGGACTGGAGATGGGAAGAGGGAATGTTGCTGATGGTGGCTTTTTCCAGACACACCCCCACACTTCTAAATTTACAGATACTTGGCCAAGTTTAAGGTCTTGGGCCTGGAGTTGGGAGTTAATGACACGTCTGAGGCTCTTTTTTTGGCGTTTCCTCGCTGTGTGACTGAGAACATGGACCAGATTCGATGTCTCACATCTGTAAGGTGTAAATCTTTGCTGTATTGATTAGGGGGGTTAGTTGTAATTGGGGAAACATGAAGCATTGCACAGATTCTAGTAAATGCTCAGTTTTCCATCACTTATCCGTCTCCAGAAGTGGGGAATGTAAGCACTTAGGGACTCTGCCCCTGTAGCTCTCGACACTGGTATCAAATATCCATCCCAGGAGTGTTTTGTCCTGTGTGTTTCGAAGTTAATGTCCTCTTTCCAGTAGAGCAGTAGCACAGGATCATAAAATCACGGAATGGTTTGGGTTGGAAGGGACCTCAAAGCCCATCCAGTCCCACCCTCTGCCCCTGGCAGGGACACCTTCCACAGACCAGGTGGCTCCCAGCCCCGTCCAACCTGGCCTCGACATTACTGTATTTGAGAACAGTGGGGGGGAAATGAGGATGACAAGTCAATAAATGTAAATAAATAAAGTAACCAGAGATTGGTTTTGTATGTGAATCTGATGCTTCTGATCTGTAACAGCATTCCTGGAATCGAGTCTGTGTTGCTGTTACAAGAGCCAATTAAAAGGCAAAATAAAGTTGTTTTAGGATGGCTGGTTGGTTTTAGGAGTTATTTATACTCATACCAGCTCTGTCTGAGGTGGATGCATCAGGAATAAGCTCTTTTCAGGGATTTTCCTTCTCCAGTTTTGCCATCCCTGGGACGTGGGCCCGGTTTGTCTGTGGTGCATCAGGAGTGTCTTGCTGCCTCTTTGCCTCAAAACAAAGGAATTAAAGGGTTCCCACTTCATGAATATTCAGACATTCCATTTTTCACCCTACAGATCTAGTCTTCAGTCACAGAGATTTGCCAGCAAAGCTCAGCCACGTGGTTCCCTCCTCTCTCCTCCCTCCCTTGCTGCCCCCTCACAACTAGTGTGGGTAGTGCCTTGTGTCTGTGCATGTGGGACGTAGAGGGAAGTAATCCTGGAACTTAACTGAGGATCAGACCTAGAGCTTGGAATGTGTCCTTCACTGACTCAACCAAATAATACGTGGTGTCTGTGCCTGAAATATGATTTTGATTTGATTTTTGAACGGTCTGCATTGTCGCTCTTGCTTAACCTGTTTGTGAATGATCTGTCTTATAGGAGAAGTACCTTTCCTCGCCATAATAGGTATGTCTGCCAGCTGACATACCTTGTCCCTCACTGCAACCCAAGCTGTTTGCTAGAACCTGGCAGAGGGAATCACTTAAACTGAGGACAGGAGGAATTGGTGCTTTTTGATCCCAATGGGCAGCTAAAAAAGTGCTGTTAATTAACATATCAACGCGCTTCTCTTAAAGTGGGGGTTTGACAAGCAGGAATTTGGGGGCATATAGAGCGTTCCAGGAGTGCACAGTGCAGGTTTGGAGCAACAGATGTAAAAATTTTTGGTCAGACTTCCATGCCCTGAGTGGTTTTGTCTCACAGGTCCCAAGAGTTCATTGGGTGTTTGGGTCAGTTTGTGTTTATTTGTTTATTTCCCTTCATTTCCATGAAACCATTCTGTGTGTTTTGGATGCAAACCGTGGCTGAATAACGGAGAAGTGTCTCGATCTTGGCTCTAAAATCCTTTATTGAGCTGTGCTGTGCAGTGACCTGGCAGCCCTGATGTCTGGTCCTTCTCCTGCAAGTCACAGTGAACTGCTGCACATGCACAGCGCTGCTTAAACCGCTCAAATTGCTCTGAAAAGGGATGATTCTGATAAATCTGCCAGGATGTTTTGCTCAACGTGCCGTGCCCTTGGTGTGGCGGGAAGAGTCCCTGCCTTAGGAGAGAACCCTCCCTCCCTGCTGGTGGCTGCTCCCTCAGAACCCCCTGCGTGGGCACCTCCCTCCTGGAAGCCCCCGAGAGCCTCCAGTGCCGAAGAACGTGGTGCTCTCAGCTGAAGGGCCTTTGTTAATGTAGGGGGGGTCTCCTTGCTGCGCTGCCCTGCTGGTAACGGGGTTTGGGGCTGAAAGTGTCGCTTTCCTGTACCTGCACTGGATGGTTATCAACCCTAAGGATGGATTTGTTGCTGGAAACAGGGGTGTGTTCGTAACAACTGTCATTGGATGTGGGACAGATGTGTGTTCTAGGCTGGGGTGGGCACTTGGAGCCCGGCAGGCCCTGCATGGGGAGGGTGTGCACGGCTGTTTCCCTGGGTTAAATGTGCCCAGGGGGTTCTGTTTCACCCTGAGGTCCCTCCTGACACCACCTCGCACCCGGGTGGTGTTTGCAGGCTCCAGCAACAGCTTTTTCCAAACCCTGGGAGGTGCACCAGGTCATGTTTTACATCTCAGAGTCACCAGCCTGGTGATCTGAACTGATCCTGGTGCTTTGGGAAAGGCTGGATTGTGGAGGGGCAGCCCCAGCTCTGTGCTGAGCCCCCTCGGGAGTGCTGACCATGGTGAGGGTGCTGGGGTTGTCCCACCTCTCGTTCGTGGGAGTCTCCACTCAAATCCTTCCTTTGAGTCCATTCACCCGTGAATTCCAAGCGTGTGCACGGTCCAGGTGGGTACAGCAGGATGGACTGGGGGGTCCTCTGGTGCTTCCCAGTAGGAAGTCTCAGATTTTGTGTTATCCCCGCATTTCCCATGGATAAACCTCCATTGTTACTCCAATGATTTTAACTATTTGTCTGTGAAATAACAAAGTTTGACGTCCCAGAGTCCAATAAAAGGGATGATAAAATGCTCACGTGGATTATCATCTCCCTGTGCTCTGGGGGGGTGGTCTGTTCTCACATCAGGCAGAGGAATTGCTGCTTCTCCTGCATTCCCAGGACAGGTGGGTGGGTGCAGCTAGAAGTAGGAAACGTGAGAGCTCATCCATGACTTTTCTCATGTAGTTGTTGGTGTCCCTCGTGATCCCGTGTGTTCAGTGATCCCTTGTGACTCTGGGTGGAATGCATGGCCCTGCTCCAGGGCTTTGTTGGATAATGTCAACCTGCCTGGGTTTTTTTCCCCCTGAACATTTCACAAATCAGCTGCATTTTGTTGATTTGGTTCCTTGTGGTTTTTCTTGCTCGTGAGGGGCTGCCAAGTGAAGCAGAAATAGGTGTGGTTGTGCTTTAAGTGTCCTTACGTCGCTCCACGATCCACTGTTTGTGTGGAACGGGAAAGATTCTTGGCTGCTGAGGGGTGGGGAGTGGAATTAAACATTTTTGAATGCCTTCCCTTCACAGGAGGAGGTTTGACCTGCAGAATCCCTCCCGGATGGATCGGAACGTGGAGATGTTCATGAACATTGAGAAAACACTCGTGCAGGCAAGGAACCCCCCCAGATCCCAACAGGCTCGGGGCAGGGATTCCCTGGGGCTTGATGTACCTCAGGATCCAGGGAGGAGTTTCATCCCGGTCTTCTGTAGGAATATTGGACTCTTCCCTCCCTCTCCCACCCATTTGAGTTACCATTTCATGTTATCACTTGAAAAATTTTCATCGGTACTCTGGATATGCAGGGGGTGAGGAAAACCTGTTGTAAGGTGGGAGAAAACATCCTGAGTGTCCCCATGGTCCTGTGGAAGTGGCACCCTTGGGGCTGAGGAGCTGGTTCTGTACACACCCATTCCATGGCTGACTCCTGAGACTTTGAGTTTGATCTAAATTTCACTCTTCTCAGATTAGGAAATGTTTTATAGTCTCACTTTATCAAATGAGTTATTTCTATATCCATTAAGCAGCTCTGTGGAGTCTAATTTGAAGTTACATTTTTTTAACTGCTGCTTGTGAATAATAGATTACTTTTTTCAAATTCCGAAGCCAAGCTCAACAGAGTCAAAACGTGACTTTGAGGAGCTCCTCGGGAATGGAAATAGGAGGAAGGGACAGCAAAAAGTGACAATACTCTTACTGTAAAAACCTTTTGCTATTGTTGTGGTGGTTTCAGTGCATGATGGAGCAAAAATGAAGATTGCAGGGTTGATTAGTGGGTACCTCAGTGTTGTGGCAATGAGTGACTGTGCGTGTCAGGGCAGCAGGGCGGGTTCCAAATGGGACGCTGACACCGGGAGACTTACGTTCCCTTTGAAGTGAAGTCTTCCCCAGCCTGTCAGAATTCCGTGACATCAAAGCCATGGTTTGTGTTGAGGGTGTTGTGGAACAGGAGGGGGAACAGCCCCAGTGGGTGAAGGTCTGGCAGAGTTCACAGCAGGGCCACAGGGACCAGACAGAAACCCCGGAGGAGCTCTGGTGGGGAGGTGTGGGAAGGCAATACTGGGGCTTCCTGGAGCTGTGTCCACCTGATCTGTGCTCCTTTGGAGTTTCAAGCCTTGAGGATTTTTAAAAATATTATGATTTTTGTCACAGATCACCTCCTAATTCCTCATCTGACTTGCTGTTCTCTCCCCCAGAACAACTGTCTGAGCAGACCAACCATCTACCTCATTCCTGACATTGAGCTGAAGCTGGCAAACAAACTGAAAGACATTGTCAAACGTCACCAGGTAAGTGTTGGATGGCAGATCCTGAACCAGGGGTTCCAGGTGCAACATCTCTGCCCACCTTGAGCACTGAGTTACACCTGGAGTGTGTCTGATGGCACGAGGCAGCAGCACCAGGTCACTAAGACAGTGCCAATAGTTTTTATCCTCCAGTGGAGAATAACACCTGCCTCTGCTCTGAAAGTGAACCTGGACCTGCTGCTGAAGTGGAGGGTGGTTCTGGGTGAGGTGTGGGCAGCCACAGCTGATTTATTGTTCAGTTCCTGTGTAGAGAGAGCAGGAGCTGGTCCAGACCTGAGCCTGGAGAAGGAATTCTGTCCTAAAGGAGTTCTGTGGTGAACTCCAGGCTTGCTGTACCCAGGAGTGATTTAAGGGATTTTTAGAGCAGGCAGCTTTGTGTCTAAAGGGGTGTGAAGAGCTGAAGACAGAAATTGTCCCTGATTCTGCTTTTTGAGCTTTCTTCCTTTGCTCTCATCTTGTTGCCAACTTCGCTTCTCACTACTGTGACTATTTTCATTTATTGAACCCACTGCTGCCATGTCTCCTGGACTCCACCCCCAGTGCCTATGGCTCCCTCCTCCCTGCCGTCCCAAGTCCTTGTTGCAGCCCATGCAAAGGAATTCCATGCCCCTTGTCCCAGCACAGTGCCCTGGGGTCTCTGGGATTACAGGGAGAGGTGTCAGCGAGAGGCTTGCCCTCTGTGCTGCTGAAGATGCTGTTACTGTCCCTGGTTTTGTGGGATGTGGGTAAAAAGCAGGAGCCAAGGAGTTTGGGGTGATGTGTTGAGGGTTTCTCATGTGGTTTCCTCTGTCCTTCCACCTTTCCCACAGGGAACAGTAACTGAAGAGAAGTCCAAGGCCACCCATCATGTTTATCCAAGTCCTACCTCACTGGATGACGGTAAAGGTCCTTTCCCATTTTGGAGTAACTGAATTCCATGAGCAGTGGGAGTGTTCACACAGACTCTGTTCTCAGCCTGCTCCTGAGAGCCACTCAGCAGGTCATGGATGTGCCAGGGAGGGTCAGGTTGGATATTGGGAAAATTCATCCTAAAAAGGGCTGTCCAGCCCCAGGGCAGGGGTGGAGTCCCATCCCTGGAGGGATTGCAAAGCCCTGTGGATGTGGCACTTGGGGACATGGTCAGTGGTGGCCTTGGCAGTGCTGGGGGATGGTTGGACTCCACGTTCTCAGGGGGCTTTTCCAGCCTCAGCCATTCCATGATTGTGTGTTCCTTCTGTCCAGGAATTCTTGTGGGAATGCTGATGCACACCATTGTGCGTGGTTGGCAGAGTGGCTGCAGTCAGGAGGCAAGGTGGTAGACGGTTGTTGGCTGTCATACAGTTCACTCTGCCTCTGTTGGAAGAACTTAAGGTCCAAAAAAGCGATTTAACAGCTGCATCCTTCAGCAAACAGCAAAAAATTGCTCTCATTTTTTAAATCTTGACTCCATTTAGTTGCCTGTTGGATCGTTGTTGTTGAGTCCGAGCTTCACAGCCACAACCCCCTTTTTCCATCCTCCCTGGCCTGTGCTGGCCACTAGATGGAAGTGCTCCCTGCTGTCTGCAGGGACTGTGTGTCCTCTGGAGCTGGTCTGTGCTCTGTTCTGGCAGCTCCATGCCCAGCCAATGGGTTTGTGTTTATCTTTAACCACTTCAGGTTCAGGGAGTCATAAATATCAGAGTATGGAGAAGTGAAATAATGTGCTTTTAATCCAAACCTGACCCGGATCTCTTTCCTTGGCAGATGAATGGTTGAGACCTGTGATGAAAAAAGACAAGCAGGTGCTGGTACACTGGGGCTTTTTCCCAGACAGGTAAAGGAAGGTGGGGGAAGAAAGCAGATTCTGAGTCTGAATTCAATTTATTGAAGGAAAAGTCCTAATCTCAGTGTCCAAAGCTTGAAAATAATCATTGATTTACAACTCAGATGTGCCCATCCAGTGGTTGCACTGGCAGGTGGGGGTGGAAAATTGATTTACAGCTGAAATGTGCACATCCACTGGTGACACTGGCGGGTGGGGGTGGAAAGGACAGGGGTTTTCTGCAAAGCCACAAGTAACTGGTTGCATATTGATCCAGATTTCAAGGGTGCAGTGAGCCTTTCTGCTGAACCTTAAGGGAGAACTTGTGATTGAGCTCTGACAAAGAGGTTTCACTCCATGGGTTGCCTTCAACCAGGTGCAAGTGGCTGATAAAGCTTCCCTTTGAGAGAGCTGGTGGTGTTGGAAGGTGTTAAAATACAGTGTATGTGCTGTTGGTGACTTCAGTGTGTTTGCAGTAACTGGTTGTGGAAGATGAATTCAAAGGTGGATAACCCAGCACTGACTTTGGTTCAGATAACTTCTTCAGGCCACTGAAGTCTGCTGTGCACACCCAGAATTCCCAGGAACCATATTTCCCACGGGTGTTCCAGTGGAAGAGAACAAACAGTCACACTGAAGTTTCTTTCTGTGTACAGACGAAGAACCTTTAGATGTTTTTATATTGATATCAGTGGTCAGTTTGGTGTTGATTCTGTGTGTGTGTGTTTATAAATGCCAGGATAAACCCGAGGAATTCTGTATACACATCATGCTGTACATACATGACTTGCCCCAGTTCCTCATTAGGTGCATGGTGTTGAATACAAAGTATTTTGGCTTTTGTTCAGTGTAGTAATAGTGAGTAGACTTGGGAGGGAACAGCATGTGGAAAAATGAGGGAATAGCATGTGGAAAAATGAAAGTCAATAATAAACGGTTTCCAGAAGGAGAGGGTGCAGACTCCTTCCTTCCAGGAATCCAGCAGCTCTTGCTTTAGCCTCCTAAGGACAGAACAAAGTGAATTAAGTTAATTCCAGGGTTTGATCAGGGACTCAGAGCTGCCTTGACACACCTGGGTCTCTCCAGGTTTACACCTTTAAGCTGGTTCATGGGGATGGTTTTGAAACTCTGATGTGCACAAGATGCCTTGGCCCCCTCCCTCTGCACTGTGTCCTGTTCCTGTAGCACCAGTGATTGTCCCCTGTGGAACACACTCTGCTGCCCCAGCAGTGGGATTTGCACATGTCACACTGCTGGATCCCACTCCCTGCTGCTGATCCCTGGGCTGAGCAGCCCGGGCACCACAGGGTGTGTTCTCTTGCCTCTCTCCTCAGCTATGACACCTGGGTTCATGCCAATGAAATAGAGGCTGAAATTGAGGACCCTCCAATTCCTGAGAAGCCATGGAAGGTGAGTGTCCCTCAAACAGCTCCCAGAATTCCTGCCTTTATTCTGTTATTGGCCTTACACAGTGTTCTGGGTGTGCTGCTCATCCCCACAGAGTTAGAGCAGCTCAGGCCTGAAAATAACTCGGGGTCTGTTCAAACACCCCTTAACTCCATGTCTCAGCTGGTAACTATCTGGAAAACATGCTATTTGAGTATAAATCTGCTGTGAATAGTAAGAAAGAATTGTGTAAAATATTAGTAAATCAAAAACAAATTGTATCAATTACTCTGAAGCTCAAAATTTTTTTTCAGACAAGTTTTTTTCAAGAAGTTTATTAGTTTTTAAGCTAAACTTTATTTGAAGATGGATATTTTAAATCAAGATATGGCCAGTTCTTACTTTTTTTGATGTTTGTGGCACATCTGCTCAGGTGATCTGTGTATTTAGGACATTTTGATGGTCATTTTCAGCATCCAGAGCTGTTGTCCCAGCTCTGAGAACTGCCCTCACATTTCAGGAGGCTTAAGAATGGTTAAGGAGCAGAGGTTGCATTCTAGACTTGGTCATGTTCATCCTTGACTGTCCTGCCTTGTGAAATTCCCGTCCTTGTGTGGGAAACCATTAGGACATAATTCGGGTGTTGAGACCCTCATGAAGCTCCAGGAATGTCCTTAATCCTGTCAGGAAAGGTCTGCCATGGAGTGCTTTGTTCACAAAGCATCTGCATGTCCCTGTCTTCGGTTCCTCAGGTTCACGCCAAGTGGATTCTGGACACAGATGTGTTCAATGAGTGGATGAATGAGGAGGATTATGAGGTGGATGAGAACAGGAAATCCGTGAGTTTTCGCCAGAGAATCTCCATGAAAAATGAAGAGGTGGGTGGTTCTCTGTCCTGGGGGACCTGTGCATGCACTGATGGTCTTTATCTCTGCGTGGATAGAGCTGGGGGGTTCACCTGGAGAAGAGAAGGCTCCAGGGAGACCTGAGAGCCCCTTGCAGGGCCTAAAGGGGCTCCAGGAGAGCTGGAGAGGGGCTGGAATCTCTCCTGGTGTGTGCTGGGATATCACTGCTCTAAGCTCCTGCTGTAGGATGGACTGAGGAAGAGTTTAACCTGCAGCACAGTGAGTGATGTTTGGGGTGAACTCACTGCTTCTCTCCTGCACAGCCCGTGCGGAGTCCGGAGAGGAGGGACAGGAAAGCAGCTGCCAGTACAAGGAAGAGAAAACATTCCCCTTCTCCACCCCCCACTCCTGTGGAGTCCAGGAAGAAGACAGGGAAGAAAGGGTGAGTGTCTGAGTCCTGGAACTGGAGGGGAATGTCCGAGGAAAGCTGGTGGGAAGATCTCTGTGCCCTGCCAGCTTTCCCAGCTGAGGTTACACTCGTTGTGTCTGCAGTGGAATCGAGTGGTTCGTCCTGTGCATTGTGAGTGATTCCTTTACTCCTCTGCAGAAACGTGTTGGCTGCAGGTGGGGGAGGACCTGGGGCAGGCTGTCCTTTGCCTCTGTCAGGGAGAGGGTTTCATGGCAGCTCAGGAGTGGAAATGGAAGGAATTTAATTTCTCAGCTGCTTTTAAAACAACCCCCACTGGTTGTGTTCGGGCAGTCGTGGGGTACGAGCACAGTTCTTGAGTACAGCCCCATAAATTCCTGCTTTTCATTAAGGAGATTTTTATTGATGTAGTCAAGTACTTTGAAATCCACTTCTCAAATGTATACCTTAACAGAGAGACATTTGTGGCTTAAAGATTAGGGGGTTTGTCAATGTTTTAGTTTGATCTCTTAAAAAGAAGAAAATCCCACATTCTACCCATATAAAAGCTTATTTATGGGGCTTTTTGTGTGGATATGGAGAGGTGCCATTTTGAGCTAAAAATTCAGGTCTTGTTCACAGACCTGCTGGGCTCTAATAAGACAAAGCTGGAAATTTATCATCCAGGAAAGAATGAGTGGATAACCTGAATTACTGCTTGTTCCAATGTAAATCCTGAGTTAGATGCTGTAGGGAGAGGTGTGGGTGGTTCTGCCTTGGTTCCCACGGGGATTTCAGAAGGGTTTTAACCCATCCTTTAATCCTGGTATGTGAACAATGTCCAGGTGAGAACATCTGGCAGAGAACTTGTGTCTGCTCTGTTCCAGACAAGCAGCTCTGTACGGGAAAAGGAGGGGGCAGAAAGAAGAGGATGAGCAGGAAGATCTTACCAAGGACATGGAGGATCCCACACCAGTCCCCAACATAGAAGAAGTGGTACTTCCCAAAAATGGTAAAATATGCAAACACTGGGTTCTTTGAATGTTACAAAATGGCTTAAACTGCATAAAAAACACACATATATTTTGTCACATTTTTGAAATACTTTGTGGCCATGGGGCCGGGTGGTCTGATCCCACCTACATTTGTGTGGTCAGGGATTGACAGCTGGGAAGGGCAGCAGATTCACCTTCTTTTGGCCTTCTAAAGTACGAAAATACATTTACAAAATATACTTTTTAAAATACATTTACAAAAATCTACTCAAACATTTCATTTCACTTTTTTGGGATTTGTTTGTCTTTGGGGAGGGGGTGGAGTTTTCTGGAGCAAAATAATTCTCTGCCAGGTCCCCAGGAGGAGGGTGTTAAATGAGTGGAAACTCTGCAGCATGTCAGGTGCTTTGAGCTCCTAATCCTTTGCAGGGAAGGGTTGATCTGGGCAAGACCTGTTAACTAAAGATAAGCCGGAAAAATGATTCCTTCTGCAGTCCTTGACAGCAGAGTATGCTGGGAGTTGGTCCCTTTGGGTTTGCCTGGTCTGAACTGGGATGGAAAGCACTGCTGGGTGTAGAACAGGAGGAGCAGTGCAGGGTTAGCCCATGGGTAGGGGGAGCTTTGTGTCCCGCTGGGAGCTGGGGGAAATCAGAGGGGCCGTTGTGCTCCGAGCGCGCGTGAACGGCTCTGAACGGCAGGGACACGGCCAGCACAGGGTTTGGGACAGGGAGAGCTGCTGGCCTGGGATCCTTCCTCCCTCCTGCTGTTCTCACCGGTTGGTTTTGCTTTGGCAGTGAACCCCAAGAAGGACAGTGAGAACACGCCGGTGAAGGGAGGCACCGTGGCAGACCTGGGTAAAGCACTCAGCCCCTCCAGCACCCCCGAGTCTTACAGCCCTGCTTGGAGCCCGACTGAGTCCAGAGTTTCAAATCTCTCCATTTTAAAAGCAGTCTCTAATTCTGCTGTTTTATTGAATTAATTCAGTGTTCTTACGTATTCCGGTTGAAATGTGTCAACTTTTCTACTTGCAAGGCAGTTCCCACGTAGACTATTTTTATTTTTAATATGGCTTATAAGCTCTTTTCTAGCTCTTTTCCTTGTTTTTACTGGGAATCAAGGTGAATCACAGATTCCCTGAGCTTTGCTAAGCCTTGGCATAAGAGATGCAAACTGGTGTGCCATATCCTGTTACACAGGGCTCCCCTGGGGCACTGGGAAGGGTAGTAATTAAATAGGGATTCTGGAGTGTGGGAAAATCATCATTATCCCTCCTCTGTATTCTTACTGTTCCCTGGGCTGGGATAGGTGGGTAAAGGTGTCACTGCTTTAGTGATGTGTGATCCACTTTCCTTCCCCCCTCACTTCCCATCCAAAATAAATTAAATATTCTTTCCAGCTAAGCTTTTGTGTTGCTGGAGAGGCTCCTGAGCACTCAGATGGTTTTCATTGGTGTCATTGTAAATGTTTTTACCTTTCAGATGAACAGGACGAGGAGACAGTGGCCACTGGGGGAAAGGTAACAGCAGCTCTTTGCTAAACTCACAGAAACTGAGATCAGAGAATCCCAGACTGGTTCTGGTGGAAGGGATCTTAAAGCCCACCCAGTGCCACCCCCTGCCGTGGGCAGGGACACCTTCCACAAGCCCAGGTTGCTCCAACCTGGTCTTGGACACTTCCAGGGATCCAGGGGCAGCCACAGCTGCTCTGGGCAACCTGTGCCAGGGCCTGCCCACCCTCCCAGCCAACAATTCCTTCCCAGTATCCCATCTAACCCTGCCCTCTGGCAGTGGGAAGCCATTCCCCTTGGCCTGTCAGGATCTTCATCTCACCTTCAGGAACTGAACCTGTAATAATTATCGAGTGATGTGTAAGATTAAGTTATATACTGGTGGGAATGTTTTTGTTTTTATAAAAATTCTCCAAATGGGGGTACTTTTTATTTTTAAATGTGGTTGTGTGATTACTTTGTCACTTTAAATCTAGCCTATTAAAAAGGACAGTGAGGAGACAGATGCCAGCTATTTTCCAAGAAGCATTTTTCAGACCAGAGGCTTCCCAAAGGTTTAGGTTTTAGACTAAATCTAAACCCAGGTTGGGCTCCCTGATCATTTTAATAGAGTTGCAGGAGTAGTTTCTGTATTGAATTGCATTTGTGGCACTATTGTAACAGCTTGCAGTTGTCAGATCACTGGGTGTGTTTAGAGTGATACCTCGTTGTCTTTGGGGGAATTTAATCCCAGGTAAAGGTCTGTTGTTGATGCCGAGGACTCTTTAGGGTCTCGCTTCAGGGACTTGGATATTTTTCGTGTTGAGTTACCCACGTGCTCTTCAAACAACCCCTGAGGGTTTTTGTACAGGTGATGTCGTGACCTGATCCTCTGTTTATGCTTCTGTGCCCTTCTCTTGATCATTTTGGGTCAGGAACTGAACGTTTGCTGGAACTCCAGTTGTAGAACCCCAGGTGTTCACAGGAGGCTTCTGCTGTGAAGCAACAGAGTGACCAAAGACTTGTCCTCCTCGTGGGGATGTCACAGAATCTGTACAGCACTGGAAAGCTCTTGGTTTGGACCAGCTCTGCTGTCCCAGGGTTGTGTGGGATGTCTCTGGCGAGCCCCTGACCGTTGTGTTCCCTCCCTGCTGCAGGAAGATGAAGATCCCAACAAAGGTGATCAGAGTCGCTCCATTGATCCAGGGGAAGACAATGTCACAGAGCAAACCAACCACATCATCATCCCCAGCTATGCATCCTGGTTTGACTACAACTGGTAAGGGGAGTTGGGAACTGGGGGGAAACTTCAAGTTTTGGTTGTTTTTTTTGGGTTTTTTCATAAATCAAGCCGAGAGTTTGAAGAAACCACTGTTGGTTAGGTCTGGTTCCCGTGTCTGGGGGCAGCTTTTCCATCTGAAAATCTTTCTGAGCTGACTTCTGGCTGTTTTCAGGGATTGGGAACAAGGAAGAGAATTTCAAACAGCAGGGACCTTCAGTCTGCCTTCTCAGCAGTTCTGATTTGCCCCCAGTGTGGGAGATAATTCCATTCTCTTCCCTGCTCCTCTAGTCCTTGTGTGATCTTCCTATGTTTGTATCTCCTTCTGAAAGCCAGTGCCTTTTGGTTTTGCTTCAGAACTTGCCTTTGAGGATAAATCATTGACTGTACAGGGAGGATACTTGTTTCAGCTTGGAATCCTCCTTGGAATCTGGGATTAGGGGGGGTGATGCCCATGCAGCTCTCTGGAGTAACCCTGGTGTTCTCTGTCCTCAAACCTTGGTGGTGTGGGAGGAGCAGTGAGGGATGGGGAAGGAAAGTCCCTCTGGAAGTTGAACTCCTAGGCAGCACTTTTTTAAAACCAGAAGTGCCTTGGAAGCACAGCAAGGAATAGCCATTTGTCTGGAAGGCTCTCCCGAGCACCCACTTCAGCTTGGTTCTGGAACTTCAGGCTGGAGTCTGAAAAGGTGTGCTGTGACACGAGTGTTGGGATTCATGTGCGACTTCAACAAGTGGGTGACTTGTCCCAGCAGTGAATTCAGGTGGGCTGGGAGCTGTTGGTGTAGGGGTTGGATCAATTCCCAGCTCTGGCAAGCTCTGTTCCCTTGGATCAGTGGCTTAAACAGAACCATCCAAAATCAAATTTCCAGAGCACTGGGGTTTCTAAAAAATAAAATAACCCCTGTTATGAGTGTTCTCCCTCCCAAGTCTTTGGAGTGAGCAGGGCACTGCAGGTGGTTGTGTCTGCCCTCTGAACGGGGTGTTCTTGTTGCAGTATCCACGTGATCGAGCGGCGGGCACTCCCAGAATTCTTCAATGGCAAAAACAAGTCCAAGACTCCAGAGATGTAAGTAAAGCCTGTGAATGTGGATGGTAGGAGTGGGGCTTCCCATTCCATGGATCCTGTGGACACTCCAGCTGGGAGGGTGCTAAGCTGGTGTTTTCCATGAAAGGAAGAGCTGCTGGTCATGTCTGCACAGTATTGGAGCGGAGGTAAAAGTTTAAATATCAAAGAAATAATTAATAGTGGTTACCCAGGAAAAACAAAACTGATATCTCCCAAGTAATATTGAACAAATTCTTGACCTCTGTGGTACAAATGTGATCACCTTCCAAAGCCATCTGAAAATGTCATGATAGGGCAGAAGGTGACGAATCCTCCTGGATTCTCCCTCTCTCCTCACGCCACGCTGTGCTTTTGAGGCTCAGGAGCTGTGTGTGTGAGCACTGAGTGTGGTTTGGCTGCTGTGTCAGGCTGTGGAGTGAATTTTCCACGGTTTTCCATGGTAATTTCAGTTCCCTGAGCAGCTGATGGGTGATTGTGAAGTGCAGGTGAGGGTCAGGAAATGAATCTTCACAGGCCTTGGATGTGAGTGTTCTCAAATATCAGAGTCTGGTTTCAGTCACAGGGTTGTGCGTTGCAAGGAGGCAGATGTGGCAGATACTGTTTTTCCTCTCCAGCTGTTCCAGGCTCTGGTGACACTTCAGTTCTGGCCATACCTGTTCAATCCAGGTGGATTTAGATCCAGTTTGTACTTGTCTCGTCTCCTTGTAGAATCTGGTTACTGCAGAGCTTGAGTGGTCTTAATTCAAAATTACCCACACAGAGCTGTTTAAACAGCTGCAACATCTCCCTGGAGCTGTTTAAAATAGCAATTAAAATAAAGCTGATTATTGTGAGGTATTGCAGGTTTTGTCACACATCAAATGATTACATTCTGCTCTGCCTTAGCTGGTAACAAGATCAGCTGCTGATTTTGCCTCAAATGCTTGAGAATCCTCTGCAACGGTTTTTCTGTGCATTAGGAAAGTTCATCTTTCCTCTGAAAATTTTCTAACAGTAAATTTCGTTATTCAGGGACATCTTGAAAGATGATCTCTAAAGGAAGATGGTCAGGCAGGCTTTTGAACACTGCTTGTTTCTATTTAAATGATCCTAAAACCTGAGCTTTCACACCAAAAAAAATGAATTTTTACACCAGTGTGTGCTGGTCCAGTTGGGCAGTGGAACTGGGCTGGTTGTGTTCACTTTGTCTTGGTATCAAATCTTGGCCATTTGCAGAGCAGCTTTTGGGGATTTTAAAAGGTTTTCTTTCAATCAGCTGCTGAATGAAATGTTTGGGGTGTCCCATTGTCTGAGTGTCAGCTGAGCCCTGAATTTTTCATACACAGCATTTCATACAACCCTGGGATGGTTTGGGTTGGAGGGACCTTAACTCTGAAGAAGATGAAATGCCAGGATGGGGCCCTGGGAAGTTGGGATTGTTCCTCCTTGGAGTCCTACCAGGCCTTGCTGGACAAAGTCCTAGGAAACCTGGTCAAAATTCATGGTTTGAGTAGGAGGTTGGATTAGAGACCTCCTGAGGTCCCTGCAGCCCTGGAATTTTCATTCTGTAGTCTTTCCTCACAACTTCTCTGCATGTCTGAGTTCCAGAGGTAACTACAGCTGCATTGTGGAATTCCAGAGTGGTTTGTGTTGGAAGGGACCTTCAAGATCGTCTCGTTCCACCCCCCTGCCATCCCAAAATGCGTTTGTTCTGGAGTGCATTTGACACTGACACTGCTCCATCAGCTTTACTGTTCAGCAGGTTGTTGTTTGGGGGTTTCCAGGACGCTGTGTCTAAGGCAGGTGAAGGAATGCTGATCTCTCTCTCTGTTGCCCACCAGTGGGGTTGTCACATGTGCTCTCAGGATTCCTTTCTCACTTGGCATCAAAACATCAGGTGTGCTGATACTCCTCCCTGAGCTGCTTGTGGTTATTGCCTGTGAGTGGAGCGGGTCAGGGGCTCCTCCCAGTCCTCCTGTTGTCCTGGAGATCTATTTTGGGACCATTTAGGGGTTGTAGGAGCAGCACGTGGGCTCGGCTTTGTGTTTCCTTTTTAAATCAAGGAGTGCCATCCCTGTGAATGGAGATGATTTGCCTCCAGCTGAATGTTCAGCCAAAACACCGTGTTTGGGAGCTCGCCCTGGTTCATTGTTGTGACAGCAGTGCCTGGGGGTGGGTCCTGTCTGAAAAGGCGTTGTAACTAAATGCCACTTGACTTCCCCTCTCCCTGTTGACAGGTTTTAGCTCATGGGTCGTGTCGTGGTTGAAAACCATCTCCCTTCAGGATAAAACCTTGGGACCCTTCAGGATAAAACCTTGGGACCCTTCAGGATAAAATCATGGGCTTCTCTCTGCACCTCTTGATGTGACCTTTACTAATAAATATTAATTTCTGCGGCCAAGACCTGTTCCTGGGCAGGTGGGAACCCAGTTCTGCCCTGGAGCATTCAGCAGTGTGCCTCAGTGTTCCTCTGGGGAAGAAGCTCCCCCTCATTTCTGGCCTCCTGAGCGTCCCCAAGGAGCCCAGCACCTACTCCAGCAAGTTGCTTCTGGCCAGCTTCATGTAGAATTGGCTCAGGAGGGAGATGTGGGATTTTGGCAGGGATCTGTGCTTCCAGCATCTGTCTCCTTATGCTTTGCCTGGATGATTTATTTATATTTTTGGTTACCAGATGCTTTGCACACACTGCATGTGAGACATTCCCTCTGGAATTTTCCAAAGGCAGAGATCTGCTTACAGTACACTGTTTCAAACACAGCTTTTCGTAGGATACTCACTTCACAGAATCCCAGCATGGTTTGGGTGGGAAGGGACTTAAAGACCCCCAAATTCCACCCCCCCTGCCGTGGGCAGGGACACATTCCAGCAGACCAGGTTGCTCCAAGCCCCGTCCAACCTGGATGATTCCAACTTGAATTTGGCAGATTGATTTTTTTCCCCTCTAAAGAACAGGGCTATCGATAATTTTCTGGGATGTCATTTTCTGGACAGTTTTTATTAGGAAGCATCAGGATATTGCAGAAACTTCCTGAGGAGCCTCTGAAGCCACAGTGCAGAGAATGAGCTGAACCCCAAAACCTGCTTCCTTGGCCTGTCGTGCACTGAAATATGGGAATCTCACAGGGATTGTTTCTGCTCCAGCTGCTCCCAGCTGTGCTGGCTCTGGGCTCTTATCCTCTGCTTTTCAAAGATCTGCTCTTCCCCACGTTGCTGTTCTCCAGCCCTTCCTGCCTCATCTCTTACCCGTTAGAACCTCCCCATGTAGCCACAGCAGTGTTCCAGCCACTGTGCTGCTGCTACTTTTCTGGGCAGCTTTTTTCCTTCCAGCCTCACAACGGGGATGGACAAGGATTATTTACCCTGTTTCCATGGGAAGACCAAACGCCCCTAGTTTTTTCTGCAGCTACTACTGTTGTGTGAATATTTGGTTGATGCCCAGCCTAACACAGATGTTTGTGTGACTGCAACTGGAGCGTGTTTCCATCCAACCACAGGGAAAATCCAGAGTGAAGCCATCTGGAAGAGATGGGTCATACTCAGTATATAAAAATAAATCCCCTTACCCTGTTGCTTTGGATGCTGATTCCTAAATTTCACCAACAAAAACGGTCTGTTGGTGTTTCCTTGTCAGTAACACGAGTGTTGGGAGAGGGTGAATCCTAAAATAGGTGGCTGTGAGCTGCGTGCCCCTTGTGTTGCAGATACCTGGCCTACAGGAACTTCATGATCGACACGTACCGGCTGAACCCGCAGGAGTACCTGACCAGCACCGCGTGCCGCAGGAACCTCACCGGGGACGTGTGTGCCGTCATGAGGTGACACCCGGCACCGTGGGGCGGGCCCCGGGGCCTCGGGCGACGCTTCAGTTGCAGAGCTTTGATTTGCCCCTCTCTTTGGCAGGGTCCACGCTTTCCTGGAGCAGTGGGGCCTCATTAACTACCAGGTGGACCCCGAGAGCCGCCCCAGGGCCATGGGGCCGCCCCCCACCCCTCACTTCAACGTGCTGGCCGACACCCCCTCGGGGCTGATGCCCCTCCACATCCGCACCCCGCAGGTGAGTCCCGCGGGGCCGCCTTTGCCTGAGCTCCCTCCAGGGTCATGGACCACCTCGGCAGAACCGTTTGTGCCCAGCTCGGTGAAATGTTCCCGCTTTTGTCCAGCTGGGTCGAGCTTTTCAGGTAGTTTTACAAAAACACTTGTCCCCATTGCTCAGAGGTTTGTTTTACAGTCACCTCCGTGGACTTGTGTTCAGCTTCTCTGTCCAGTCCATGTTCTGTTGGACATTGATCTGAAGACCCTGAGAAACTTACAGTTCTTTCCCCTCTCACCTTTCCCTTGTGATGTTTTCCCAGGTTCCAGCTGCTCAGCAGATGTTGAGTTTTCCTGAGAAGAACAAGGAGAAGCCAACTGACCTGCAGAACTTTGGGCTTCGCACAGACATCTACTCAAAGAAGACTTTAGCCAAGGCAGGTGTTGGGATCTTTTTCCCCTATTTCCCCTCAGCCTCCTGTTGAGCTTTATTGCTCAGGTGTGCCCAGCTAGGTGACATTGGGGTGACTTCTGTTACTCTCACGCTCCCGGTTTAGATTTCTTCCATAGTGCAGGACACTGAGATGAGTGAGTGTGTTGGAATTCTGATTTTGTAGAAATAAAGGCATGTATCAATTCCCATTCCCCTGTCAGCCTTCAGACCCCAAACTCACTGTGTTCCTGCCTATATCCTCCTGAGTGGTTCAGAATCAACAAACCATCCAGTAATTCAGACCAGGAGCTGGATCTTTAGCTGTCCTGTTTTCCAAGTCTGAGCAGGGTTTTCCAGCCTGAGAGAACAAAAAGTGTCCCCAAACACTGCAGGTGACATTCTGTCACTGTCATCGCACTGCGTTGCACAGGGTAATTAGAATTGAGACATCACTGCAATAGTGTGATGATTCCATAACCTCCTGCCTCTCTCCTGCTCCCAGTACCTGGGTGTGCCTGGAGGTGCTGCAGGAATCCCATGTTACCATAACACTTCGGAGTTTGGTAATCTCAGAGTTTTTTGGGCTCACATCAGGCTTAGTTCTGTGTAATTTGCCCAGTGTGCTAAGAGGTCACTACTGGAACCAAAGAAATAACTATTCATACACTATTATTTTACTATTTACACACTATTTATCCCTTCAGGGAATGATTTTAAAACCCCACAAACCCAAAACAGTACTTCTAGAGATCAGTATTTTTTATAAAGCCTCACTCCATCTCACATTTCACAGACTGATTTTTCACTTGTTATGGGAAGTGTAAATATTCTCGAAATCCGTAAATCCCTTCCTGGTTCTGGACTCTTTACAGGATCTGTACCAGTGAGCTGGAGCAGATTTCTTGGCAGATGCTGATTTCCCTGTTTGGTTTCTGTGTGACTGTTGGGTTTTTGGCTCTTAAATCAGCCTGTTGGGGAGTTGATCAGCTGCTGGGTGATGATTAATGTTCTGTTTGGGTTAATGATGTGTCTGAAACACATCTTGAGATAATATTTATTCCCTTAAATACCCATTCATTTCCTTTGCTGTGATCTGGCACAGAGCCACCCAGTGATGTTCTTTAGGAGCAGGTGACAAGCTGCTCTTGTCCTTTTTGACACGTGATGGGTCAGGGTGTCACGGGAGGGGAAGTTTCACCCTGAATTTTGTGACTTCATTTTTTTTGTTTAACTAATCCCAGCAGTTAATGAGGTATAGACTGGGGAGCAGCAACCCTTGGAGCAAGTGATTGCTGGAGTGCAGATGATCTTGCTGTAATTATTTTTCCTTCTCACACAGTTCATTTCGCTTGTAAAGATTTATCATTTCTTTACTGATGAACTTACAGATAAATGAACTTATTTTTTACTGAGTTACTGATGAACTTTCTAAATAGATGAACTTATTTTGGACCAGCACACAGCACACACAGCCCACTGCCTTCAGCACTTAAGGGTTTATCATTTAGGAAAATCCTCTTCTCTCTTTTTCTCTTCAATGTTTTCTTCTAAAAGGTTTTGTACAAAAACTCTTGTGTTTCACTTCTTTTTTTCTGCTGTTTTTTTGTAGAGTAAAGGTGCAAGTGCTGGGAGAGAATGGACAGAGCAGGAGACGCTGCTGCTCTTGGAAGTAAGTTCAGGAGGGCAAAACCCAAGGGTAGGAAACCAAACCATGCAGGATATCAGGCTTCAAAAAGCTGCCCGTGGCTTGTTGGGAGATAATGACTGCCATCCTGGCCACAGGGATCTTAACTGCAGAAAGAGATGGCAGAACATCTGTGTGAGTTAGATTTGGCCTGCAAATTAGACTGGGCTCTAACTTGTACCTGCAAGCCAGAAATTAAGTGCTCAAGAGCTTCAGATAAAGTCAGGAACTATTTTTGCAGTGCAGAGGGGTGTTTTCCTTCAGCAGAGGTTCCTGACAGTGTGAACTGATGGTAAGTAATTCAAGCCATGGTTTGCTGGCCGCTCAGGTGAATACCTGGGAGTGCTGATGGTCTTTGCAGTCTGGCATTGTGGTGGTCTGCACAGTCCCTGCCCGTGCCATAGCTTAGGAAACAGCTCACTGTTGAGGTTGAGGTGGTTCTCCAACAGCTCCCTGGCTCCTGCCAGTGGGAAGGGAGGCCCTTTGGGAGCCCTTTCACCCCACACATCTCCTGGTTGGTTCTGCCACGGAGCTGCACTTGGGGTGTTCTTTGGTCTTCTCCTGAGGGTCTCCAAGAAATATTCCTGAGATGGCTCCAGCCAGGTGCTGCAAAATGAGCTCAAAGAGCTGCTGCAGGATTTTGTCCCCGGGTTGCTTCACCTGATGCTCCTGAAGCTCGTGGTGGTTGTCGGATGTCCTGGAATTCCAGCCGGGGATGGAAGCCCTCCCCCTGCAGAGGCTGTTCTGGTGTCCCACACTGGCAGCAGGGCACAGTTGTTTTTCTGGGCTTCATCAGAAGAGGAGTCTCAGTGGCCTGAAATAATTTAAAGTGCTGCCACTTCCTGTAAAGAAAAACCATCTCCAGCTTGGCTATTCCAGGGACATTCTCGTGATGCAGCGGCTGCATGGCTGATTTATTTCCCTTTGTGTAATTCAAGGTTCTAAGAATTCCAGTTTTGGGTTCTATTTTTGTTTGTTTCTCCTTGGAGAGCTTAAAGCAGATTGCAGTTGCCTAAATGTTCCAGCCTTTTGTCTTCCCATGTGTCAATAAACCCACTGAAAAGTTCATTTGTTAGGGACAAGCCTGGAGAAGGGACCTGGACAGTGCTGAACAACACTCAGCTCCTGTGACTTAGCCCTCACAGATATGGGGTATGGTCACCAAACAACAAAACCTTCTATTTTTTTCTATTTATTTTGCGTTGATATTCACTGTTTAGCCAACACTTTCCTATAGGCCTGTGGAAAAAAATTTGCTTATAGGGTGTAAACAGTTCAGATGTTTTCCATGGCATTCTTGGAGGGAGAAACAAGGCTGATGTCTTGATATACTGGCTGCTTTCCTCTATTATTTATTTAAATGTATTATTTAAATTAATATTATTAATAGTGTTATTATTTAAAATTCAGTGGTTTGTACATTTGTAGCTTCTGGTCAGACACAGCAAGTTGTAGCCTAATGAAATAATCCAGTGCTATATTTGTTTAAAACAAAAGAAAAAAAAAAACACAAATCTTGAGATTGCAATTTGATTTAATGAGTTTAAATTAATAATATTTTTATTGCTCATTTTTCCTGGGTTTGCCCTCTGAATAAATCAGTGCAGAGTATATCAGTTCAAGCATAAGTAATTGGGCTGTAACAAGCCAGCTCAGTCCAATTAAATCCTCAGGGCAGCTTTGGGCAAACAGGGATGCAGCAAAGTTCCGAATAATAAATCATCTCCAAGATAATTATTGTCCCTCTGCCTGTTGACTGAATTAACGGGGGAGGAGAGCGTCTCCCTCCCTGAATCCTCCCCCAGCCCCGCTGTGTCTCCACGGGGCACTGGAAGTGCCTCCCCAGCTCTTTCCAGGAAGGATGGTGGCTGGGAGAGGGTTTGTCTGGCAGGAGGATGAAGCAGGGAAGGAGAAGGAGCAGAGACCAAGCCCAGTGGGTCTGGAGAAGCAGAGCTGGTCTCATGTGCAGTGTGGGCACAACTGGGGACAGACACACAACCCACAGCCCAGGGAGGGGACGAGGGAAAGGGAGATGAAGGCTGGGCAGTGGGTAAAGATTTCCCTTGAACTGAGCAGTTTCTTGGTTATTAAACTCATTGCTCTTTGTTGTTCTTTATTATTCTCGTTCTTAAACCCCTGGCAGATCAGAGGGAGGGCAGGAGAAGGGTTCAGCAGTGGTTGGGAATGGGGATTCCTGTGGGAGGACCAGCCTGTCCGCTGCAGTCTGTCCATTCATTCCCAAATTCAGATTATCTCAGAAACGTAGGAACTCATGGCTCAGGATAACTCAGCATTTATTTTATGTCATACAAATGCTTCACTGAAACAGTTTTCAGGGGGGAAAATGCTTGTTAAGGGATAATAATTTATTAGGCCACCACTTGGAGGCTTTTACGGGACTAATTCGTTGGTTTTTCATAGACTAATGCAGGGCCTTCAGTGGCTCTTTGCTATTAAATGATTTTAAGGCTTTTCTACAGTTTAAAAGTGACTGAAATTCTGAATCACAAAACCTTTGATTTGATCTAGAAGTTCTTATTCTGTGAAGTGCTCATCCACCCAATAAGGACTTGTTAAAAGAGATCACACTGGTGAGCAGTTCCTGGAGAACTGATCTCTCCTGCCTTCAGCATGTGGGATATTTTTCCCTCTTTTCTCCTGGTACATTGCTTTGATGCTGTTCCACTTCTGTAACATCTGTTGGATCTAAAAACTGGATTTCACCATCCCAGCCAGTGCTTGTTTGGGACATAAATCCTGTCCCTGCCCCAGAGAGCTTTGTGTGTTCAGTGGGAGAACACAAGAGCCCTCGGGGAGGAGTGGTGGGAATTGAGGAATTGTGAGACGTGGCAGGACAAGCAAAATTCTCTGGGAAAGCAAATGGGGAAACACCGCACCAACTGTGTGAATGTTGGTAAATCCCAAATCTTCTGAGGATTCTTTTTGATGCAGTAGCAGCATCAACTCACATGATGGTCCCTGAGGCTTAAGTATCACTGATATCCCAGGGAGGTGTTCACGTTTCTTACACAGATCATTTTGCTCCCAGGAAAAATGTGACTTTGATTAGTTGTCTGATCCTGGTTTATTGTTCCATCACCACCTAAGCCAGTACTGCAGACCTTTCTGCCTCAAGTGGGGCTGTTTTCCCCCAAGCAGCTGGTGTACAGACAGCCACTGTTTGCCTTTTGCAGGCCCTGGAGATGTACAAGGACGACTGGAACAAGGTGTCGGAGCACGTGGGGAGCCGCACGCAGGACGAGTGCATCCTGCACTTCCTGCGCCTGCCCATCGAGGATCCCTACCTGGAGAACTCGGACGCGTCCCTGGGCCCTCTGGCCTATCAGCCCGTGCCCTTCAGCCAGTCGGGCAACCCCGTGATGAGCACGGTGGCCTTCCTGGCCTCGGTGGTGGACCCGCGCGTGGCCTCGGCCGCCGCCAAGGCCGCCCTGGGTACGGCTCGGCTCCCTCTGCTCCTGAACTCGGGGGCTTGGGCTTAGCGATGAGCAGCGCGCGTGAATTTGGGCTTGCAGCTCGTGTAGGACGCGGGGCTGTGGTTCCCAGTCTGTGTGGGGTTTGCTGAAGCGGCCCGTGCGCAGGCAGGTTGTCCCGGCGAGGCACACGTGGAGCGCCGTGTTCGGGTCTGGAATCCTCAGTACGAGCCTGGAGAGGGTCCGGGAGGGCCACGTGGATAGTGAGGAGTCGGGAGCGGGGCTCTGATGAGCGGAGACTGCACGAGCTGGGCCCGGCTAGTCTGAAAAAGAGCAGAAGGGGATCGTGCCATGGGCAGGGACACCTTCCACCCGTAGATTCAAGCACATTAGATGTGTCCGCTTGATGAAGTAGTTCTTTTCACTTTTTCCTTGTTTTTCCACCTAAAACATAATTTTATATAATTGGGAAGAAACTCTCTTCTACCACGTTGAAAAGACAAAACCAGTTGTTTTATAATTTGGAAGAAAGTCTTTTCTACCACATCAGAGAGACAAACCCACCTACCTCATGTGAAAAGAAGGACTTTAGATATTTGAGAACCCACTTTACCCCAGGATCTACCTGCACATTCATTGGAGAAAATACAGCTTTCAATTTGCCAGAAGAACCCCAGAATGTAACATTTTCTGTGTCTTCACAGAGGAGTTTTCCCGGGTCAGAGAGGAGGTGCCTCTGGAGCTGGTGGAAGCTCATGTAAAGAAAGTGCAGGAGGCAGCACGAGCCTCTGGGAAGGTGGATCCGACCTACGGGCTGGAGAGCAGCTGCATCGCCGGGACGGGCCCGGACGAGCCGGAGAAGATGGGTGAGTCGTCCATCCCCTGCAGGAACTCTGCAGATGAGGTGCCTTGGGCTGTGCTTCTGACTCAGAATAAACCTGAAGTTCACCTCCAGCAGGAGGTGGAGGTTGTGGGTGAGGAGAGGGGGGACGGGTCGCTTCAGTTCTCCTCAGTGCAGGATTAGCTCTTGGAACTGAACTAATGAATTCAGAACCAGCTTGAGTGCTAGGAGTTTGTTTTCCTGCTCTCACACGTGGAAATGCCGCTGCTTGGGGTGCCCAGTGACCAAAACCACGAGAGCAGAACATTCCATGTTCGTTCTGTGGATGTGGGAGCAGCTGGAGGACGCTGTCTATGGAGGGTTAACATAGAGCAGACTGAGGGGGTTTGGCAATCAGTTCTGAGGTGAATCTGGCACTCTGAGTGTGTTGCTCGCTGTGGTGGCGGCAGCAGAGGAATTTTTGCTGGGCTGGCGCACGACAACCCCAGTGCTGGCCCTGGTGTAGGTTACACTGCTGTAACTGCATTACTGGTGTGCAGTAACAAGCTCTGCTTTCAGAGCTCGGTGTCAGGTGAGCCCAGTTCTGTTGTGGTCAGCAAATATCCTGCTGTTAAGTCTCTTCTCTGAAACCTTGAGAGCTGTAAATTGGTTCTTGTTTGCTGTGGAGTGTAACAGCATCTGGTGGCAGCTCCCTCTGGAGTGGCAGCCGTGTGTAGCCCCTGTGTGTGAGCCCCGTGGCTCTGCCCCAGCAGGGTGAGAACAGCTGAGACTCGGCTCTCTCCGTACCCACGGCTGTCTCAGGCTTCACCCTGCTCATCTCGCTGCAGACCCACCATCTTGGCAGTGCTATTTTTCTCTCAGCACCGTTGGCTCCTGTTTTGTTCAGCTCATCACAAAGGATTTTAGTGAATGTAGTGACTGGACATGTAAAGGCACGTCTGGCTCTGGGTAGAACCCAACAGGATGTGATGGAGCTTGACTGGGAGGCTGGATTTGGGATGCGCTCCTGCATTTCATGGCTGACCTGCTGTCACCCTATCCAGGGACACGAGCAAGGTGCCAGATTGTGGGATGGGATCATAAGGGACCTGTGTGTTGGTGCTGTGCAGTTCTCAACTGCTACTCGGGCAGGGCTCCTATTTATAGTGCTTAATGTCCATTGCAAAACTACCCAGTGAATGAGATTGAAAATGCCATTTAACTCGTGAGGATCACTTTTAAATGGAAAAGAAGTGAACAGACCACTCAGTCCTTCTGTCACGTCTCTCAATTCTCTGCTCAGTGGGACAGACTTGACATGAGGCAGCTCAGTGCTTTGGGAAGATGTGGAGCGTGTGCTGGAAAGGGAGCAGAAACATCTGGGATATCTGCTGCTCCTGCTCCTCTGTGCTGCCCTGCGCAGGGCTGACAGCAGGCACTGGAGCTCTGGTGGAGGGACAAGGCTTTGGGGTTTATTTTCAAGTCAACTATAAACCAAATCTCAGTGTTCCTCATCTGGGACTGAATTTAGTTTGATAGCTGCTTTAAAATAAGCTCAGCTTCAGTTAATTTTTTCTTCCAAGGACTTTGTTTCCCTTTCCCATATTCTCCAAGAACAGATGTCACTGTGGGATTAAGGACCTCACAGAATGGTTGGAAAAGCCCTCCAAGCCCATCAACTCAACCTGTGACCAGTCCCCACGTTGTCCCCAGCCCAGAGCACTGAGTGCCACTCCAGGCCTTCCTGGGACACCTCCCGGGACTCCAAACCTCCCTGGGCAGCCCCTGCCAGTGCCTGACCACCCTTTGCAGGGAGAAATTCCTGCTGCTGTCCAACCTGAGCCTCCCCTGGCCCAGCCTGAGGCCGTTCCCTCCTCTCCTGAGCGCATCCCCTGTAACACAGTTGCTGCCCTGAGTCTTAGTTCCTAATCCTGCGGCCCAGCCCTGGAAGTTTGTCGCGTTGCCAGGCTGTGGGCTGGCCCTTCTCAGCGAGGCTTTGGGCACAGGTTGCAGTGCAGGGTTGGAAGTGGCTGTGGGGAGGCACAGAGCACATGCCCATAACACAATTACTTCTGAGTGGTGAGTTGCAGAGCTAATGCTGCCCTGTCGCCGTTAATGCGATTTGTGCCGGGCTGTGACTAATGGAATAAATTAGGACAAGAGCAGATGGTTCTCCCTGGGGGAGCTGCTCAGCCTCAGTGAACTGGGTCACCCAGCAGTCTGGGGTGCCTTCTCCCTCCAGAGAGCTCTGCCTGGGATCCAGGGCTTCCATGGCAGAGGTGGGATCATCCATCACAGGATCTGCTGGGGAGTGCAGCTGCTGACATGGAGCCCTGGTTTTCCATGGAGACCTGAGGTTTTAAATTTAACTGCAGCTGTGGGGAAATAAAAATATCTCCTTAGGGTTCCATACCGTAGTTAGAGTTCAGGATGGTTTGTGTTGGAAGGACCTCAAAGCTCATCCAGTGCCACCCCCTGCCATGGGCAGGGACACCTTCCACTGTCCCAGGTTGCTCCAAGCCCTGTCCAACCTGGCCTTGGACACTTCCAGGGATCCAGGGGCAGCCACAGCTTCTCTGGGCAACCTGTGCCAGGGCCTGCCCACCCTCCCAGCCAAGATTTCTTCCCAGTCATCTAATCCTACTTTTTTCCCATTTAAAGCCATTCCCCCTTGTCCTGTCCCTCCAAGCCCTTGCAGTGAAATCAGTGAATGTTGGTTTTGTATTTAAATGCAACTATGGAGAAACAAAAATATCTGCTTAAGGTTCCATTCCACAATTAAAGTTCATGAGTTGTTACATTTCAGAAATAAAATTGTATCACAGCTCCATAATAATTTTAAAACTTAATATTGGTGAATTATAGACAATATGGGATGTGAAAGGGGAAAATGACTGGAACAGATTGGAGGAGCTTAAGTTAATACCCAGGAATCTCTTCTTTTAAGTCTTCATTGTTAGGTTTCCTGAAAGCTGGTGATAATTCCTGTTAAGTTGATCAAGTGAGGCTTCAGTGGAGTTAAGAGGAGACTGCAATGGGTCAGGTGGGGAGTGTGGTGGGCTCTGTCCTCTGCTTTCAAAGAATCATGGAATAGTATCCTGGAATGGTTTGGGATGGAAGGGACTGTAAAGCCCATCCAGTCCCACCCCTGCCATGGGCAGGGACACCTTCCACCAGCCCAGGTTGCTCCAACCTGGCCTTGGACACTTCCAGGGATGGGGCAGCCACAGCTGCTCTGGACAACCTGCTGTAACGTTCTAAAACTGCCTCATGGTAAATACTGAGACCTTTCTAGGCTCATGCCCCGCTGAAGGGTCTGTGTTGGAGTTAACTGAGCAATTTATCTCTTACTCCAACAAGTGTTCCCACTGACAGGCTGTAGCTGCTCTGTGACAGTGCACGAGGGAATGGGAGTCTGGGTTTGTGTGTTCTGCAACTGCAAACACCTTAAATGGCTGGGCAAATTCCCCGTTCTGTGGCTGGGTTTGGTTCAGCTCAGACACACACGGAAACCACACACGAGTGTGCAAACACTGGCGGTTATTTTATTCACTTTTGATTTCTCTCATGGTCTCCAGGGTGAGCTTGAACTCTGATGCGATGCAAGCATTGCTAAAATGAGCTGGCTCCCGAGTGCTTCCCTGGTTTTGGGGGGAATGCAGCTGGACCTGCCCCCCTGGAGGGCTGAGCCCGTCAGTCCCTCCTGCTGGACTCCCCCAGAAGCTGCAGCAGCTCTGTCAGCTCCCCAGCCCTCCCCACGGAGCCCACCTGGGTGGTGCCTCCCAGCTGTGAGAGGCAGGAGCACGGGAGGCTCCCCGTGCTGTGCAGTCCTGATTTATTGTGGGAAATGGGAATGATGGTTTCGATAATCCCATCATTATCATAACCCAGGATATTTCATAGCTGTAGTGCATTTCCTCTCAATTAAATATTGGCTTTTGACAGGTTGTGTGTGTTGCCTCTGTGAAAACAAAGGAGCCTGGGATGGCTGGAGGGTGTCTTTAAACTATTTGCTGAGCTCAGGAAGTGATTCTGTGCATTTCTGAGCAGGGTTTTGCTCATTCCCCTTGTGACAGCCGAGGCTCCGTATGTGCTTGTGCTGCATGTTTGGCAGCGCAGGAAACCCTCACCAGGGAAGTGTTTCAGTTCTCCTGGATGACCTTAGGTCGGTTTAAGCTCTCTGTAAAGTCACTGGGCTTGGTCAGAACTGGGCTCTGAGTCCTTCAGGTTTAAGTAAAGAGGCTCTGTGCTCGTGGAGATGATGTGCACAACAGCAGGATTGCGGAGACAGTGGCTGCTGGCTCAGGCTTAAAGGGAGCACGGAGAGGTGATGATTCCTGTCCTGTGGAAGGGATTTCAGGGGCTTTCTCACTGAAGCCAGGGCTTGCCCCTCTGTCCCAGGGACATGGATATTCTCCAAGTAATCAATCCCTTTGGTATAGATCTTCATTAACCTCATCAGATCACACAGAAAATCAGTGCAGTGGGTTTGTGTCCCCCCCAGGGCCTGAGGCAGTTCTATCATCCCTGTGCAGAGGGGCAGAAATGTTTGGGGGGGTTTCTCACCCTTTCATCTGGAAATTGGATTTTTGTTGGATTCAGCTGTTTTGAGGGACTTTTGGGGGAATATTTTTGAGGAATTTCTCCCTGCAAAGGGTGGTCAGGCACTGGCAGGGGCTGCCCAGGGAGGTTTGGAGTGCCCACCCTGGAGGTGTCCCAGGCAGGTCTGGAGTGGCACTCAGTGCTCTGGGCTGGGGACAAGGTGGGGATGGGGCACAGG